>CM043719.1:37384244-37523630 GCA_023969325.1 Oryzias curvinotus | reverse complement strand
TAAACAGTAAAAATCTTTTCCTTTTTAATCTTCAGCTTTATTAATAGTTTTAAACCAACTCCTGCTCAGATTTCACCTGCACCATCCATCCATCCATCTTCCTCCGCTTATCCGGGACCGGGTCTTGGGGGCAGCAGTCTAAGCAAGGATGCCCAGACTTCCCTCACTCCAGCCACTTCCTCCAGCTCCTCTGGGGGGACCCCGAGACGTTCCCATGCCAGCCGAGAGACGTAGTCTCTCCAGCGTGTCCTGGGTCTTCCCCAGGGCCTCTGGGTTCCATGATCGGGGTTTGGGCCGCCGAGGCACCTGCCCTCGACTGCCACCCAAACAACATTGCACCGGCCCCTTTTGAGGTCTCCCACGGGTGGTGGGCCCATGGGAGAGTGGTCCCACGTCGCTCCTTCGGGCTGCGCCCGACCGGGGCCCGTGGGAAGAGCCCCGGCCACCAGGCGCTCGCCTGCGAGCCCCGACCCTGGGCCTGGCTCCAGAGCGGGGCCCCGGTAACGCCAATCCGGGCGACGTAATCGGGTCCTTGTTGTGTCTTTTCATCAGGGGTTTCTGAACCGCTCTTTGTCTGGCTCGTCACCCAGGACCTGTCTGCCATGGGAGACCCTACCAGGGGCTTAAGCCCCAGACAGCTTAGCTCCTGGGATCACCCGAGCTCTCAAACTCCCCCACCACGTTAAGGTGGCGGTTCACGGGGGAGTTCACCTGCACCCTGTGATCATATTGTTGATCGTTTTAACAACAGACTTCAGTCTTCCATAGGTGCAGTGGCTCGCTTCAAGACAAAAACGTTAAGAATCACTCCTAAAATAAGAAAACTGATGATATTAAGCATCTGAAACAGAATTGCAGGAGAGCAGAGAGGAGAACCAGGAAGACGAAATCAACAATTTATGAAGACATTTTGAAAGAACAACTCAAAATATACAATGAGTCAATTAAACAGGCCAGAACTACCAACATTTATTTTTAAAACAATTGATATTTTAATAAACAAAGATTTCAACAAATTTTTCATGCCTTCAACTAATGCTGCATGTGAGAACTTTGCAGACCGCTTCATGGGTAAAATCAATGCTATAAGATGTAATATTTCATCTCTTTTTGCCAGAGCTTGCCGGCTTGGTCGGTGGTTGTTGCCCTGCTGAGGCAGCTGGAGTTTAACACTTCAGCCTCATTGCCCATTTTGCACTCAAAATACCCGGATACATACAGTATATTCACACAACTTGGGACTGCACACCCATTAAAGAATTTTGGGAAGAAATTACCCAAACCTTATATACCTTCTTGGCCTACCTCATCCCTTTATCACCGTCACTGTGTCTTTTAGGACAGTGGTCCCCAACCACCGGGCCGCGGACCGGTACCGGGCCGCGGGACACTTGGCACCGGGCCGCGGAGCGGTTCCAGGCCGCGGGAAATTTTTGCACCGGGACGCACAGAAAGAAAAAATAATATCCATTGTATTGTTTTTTTTCCAACAAAAACGTTTTATTTTGAAAAGTGACCGGATTCACTTTGTTACATCTGTCACACTTAACGCACGTCAAAGTCGCGACACCAAACATCAGGTGATACACCCCACTAAAAGTAAATCCAAAAAACCAAAATGAGCAAAAAACAAACTTCTTTAAAAAGTTGCTTTGACAAGGGGAAAATTATAATTATTATTGTTATTATCATTACTAAAGAGAAAATACCCCCCCCCCCCGGTCCACGTTAAATCTGTCTTGCGTTGCACCTCAAACCCCCCCTCCCCCCCCCCCGGTCCGCGGCAAACGTGCCTTGCGTTGTACCGGTCCACGGTGAGAAAAAGGTTGGGGACCACTGTTTTAGGAGACCTGTCAGAATTATCACATTTGAATTTTTCCCTGTCTAAGATTAAGTTTACTCTTGTAGCAATAACAATTGCTAAAAAAAAAAAAACAATCTCCATGAGCTGGAAATCAAAGAACACCATAAACCTGTCTTTATGGAAACATGTATTTCTTGAATACATTTCTTTAGCCAGTTTATTACCTACTCCCCCAGACTCAACGGAACCACTATCTGTCAGCTTTCATTTAGTTCCTATATGAACATTAAGTTTCATCGGAGAATCAAATGTGTGACTAGCTTGGCCTCTATGAGGTTTTGTGTCCCCGCCTTTGTCTCTCTACAATGCGCTATTTATCTCATTTGCAGGCATCTGATGGTCATGGGTAATAACTCTCAATATTTTTACTTTTATTTTTAATCATCATTATTATTTCATTCATTCATTCATTTTTCTATTCCGTTTGTCCCTTTCGGGGTCACGGGGTTGCTGGAGCCTATCCCGGCCACTTGTGGGCAAAGGCAGGGAACGCCCTGGACAGGTCGCCAGTCTGTCGCAGGGTAGAATGTCCTCAATCACACACCCATTCACTCTCACAATCACACCTATGGACAATTTAGATTGACCAATTAACCTATGACGCATGTTTTTGGATGGTGGGAGGAAGACCAGAGACCCCGGCGAGAACCCACGCATGCACGGTTAGAACATGCAAACTCCACACAGAAAGGCCCCCCATTGATGTTGTTTTTCACGTCCCCAGCCGGGACTTGAACCGGGGGCCTTCTTGCTGTGAGGCAAGAGGGCTAACCACTGTTCCACCGTGAGCATTATTGTTATTCCTATCATTCTTATTATTGTTGTTGTTAACAGCTTTCCTTTTTATTTTATTTTTATCTCCTGCCTTTGTGTGTTAGTATTGGTAGTTGTCTGTGTTTGTCAGATCGGTTTTTCCAGTGTATTTTCATTGTTTGTTGTTGTTTTGTTTTGTTTTTCTATTGTCTCACTTAAATAAAAATTAATTTAAAAAAAAAAGGAGTCAAAAGTATTGTTCTTTGTGTTGTGTAAACCAGAGCACCTGGAGACACCCACAATTAAGTCATTTCGACACTCAAAGCCAAAAATCAATCATTGTTTTTTTTTTTTTCTTAATCTCCAGTTTGTTGTATTTTCAAAATAAAATACGTGAAAAGTAAAGTTTTTGAGAGCACCTTTAACCCTACATTTAGTCCCTGGCTCTATCCTACAAAGGTTACATGGTAACCCAAACTAAACTAAACAGACTAGCGATGACCTAAATTCTAGGCTTCCTTTGCTCTTAGACCCTCCTTCTTTTTATTCTGGAAACCAGAGCACCTGTAATCCTACATTTAGTGGCTAGCTTTGTCTTACATGGGTTAAATGGTAACCCAAACTCAACTAAACTCCACTAAACTCAACTAAATAACCTACTGATTAGCTAAACAGACCTAAATTCTAAGTTTCTGTGACTTCTTTTTTGTCCTGTCTCCCCCCCCGTTGGGATGCGGATGTCCTGTTGAGGTTTTCTCCAAGGCAAAGGAACTCTTCCGCTTCAGATTCAGTCAGCTGTCTCGCACCTAACTTATTTTCTGATTTTGGAAGTGAGTCACTGGGTGTTGGCTCAATTCTTTGCAGCCTTGCTGCAATCGGAGGCAAATGAAAGCTTTTTTTCTCATTTTTCAGGGGGAGAAGATATTCAAAGCTATTGTATCTGTCATCCCCTAGCTTCTTTTCATCTGAATTTGAAGCCCCATGCCCCCAATTTCTTTCCGCTAACATTTCTTGCAGAATTGCATGACTCAAAAAGGGCTTGTGACAAAGTATAATACGACATAGTGATATAATGTCCTCAAGCTCAAATCCCCCTGCGTCTCTTAAGTCTTCAAACATTTCTTCATCGTCTATTTTCATTAATTTGAGAAGTTCAATCTGTCTTTCTATCAGATTGTTTTCGTCCAGTGCCAGCATTCTGAGTTGCGCTTCGTCAAATTTCATTTGTGCTCTGAACTTTTCAGTTTCGATGAGTTCCTGTGAAGCAAGTGCTAAATTGAATGCAACAGATCTCTTTTTATTTACTGTTGTGCCTATTTCACCATTTACCACTTCTAAGACTCCATGTGTGTCTGATTCAACAGCAGCCTTTTTCATAAAGCTGTTATCAGGTTCTGGAATCCTTTCTTCACATTTTCTCTGTTGTTGTTTCTTCTCAAATAATTGTAGTTTAACTACATCGATATGCTGGGGTTCTTCCTCATCACTATCGGGTCCCTGCAGCTGTCCACACCTTGAAAACATTGTCGTTTTATCTTTTTCCGTTTCTTTGCTTTACTCCCAACGACAAACAATTGAATGGATCATTTCAACCAAACGTTAGGTCTATAAGTGAACTTTTTCGGGCTACTCAATGACTCATTATGACATCACTACTTTGTTTCTCTAGACACCAAATGACATCATTTGACAACATTTTACATCACTGCAGGAAATGCTGTGCGTGCCTTATGATGTCATCAAGTGGGCGGGGCTTGTGTCTGTAACTGGATGAAGTCAATTTACATCATTGACTTTTCATGACAACTGAATGGAGTGAGTGTAATGTTTCCCATAGAAAATGGCTTAAATCCAGCTCCAACAAGATGAATTAATTTCCCCTTTTGGCTGCATCCATGTTGGAATAGCAAGTTGCTACCAGTACAAAATAAAATACGCAGATTTCGGTGCTCTATATAAGAATATGTGAGGCTGTGCAGATTTGTTCAGGTGAAACAAGCTGTGTTGCAGCAGGCATGGAAACAAGCCAAGTCCAGTTCCACGGGCGCAAAGTTTTTCATCGGAGTTGCAGAAGAAAAGAAAAATGGTGCAAGAGTATGGTGTCAATTCAGCGCCTAATGTATTGCGCATCAAATCCGCGAATCAAAATGCATAAATTAAGAACCAAAACCCACAATTTGCAACCAAAAAATATAACCCAAAGCACAATCATATTTCTCAGCTGCCGATTTGTTTCCTCACGCTCAGTTGTTTTCATATTCAGGCTTTGTCCCTCTCAGACAAAATTTGTAGCATCAGTATGTCTGGTTTCGGCTAGTGCAAAGTAAAAGAAAGGATTTGCTAAACGTCGCCACTGCTGGAGAAAAAAAAAAGGGATGTTCACTAGCAGGTTAAAAGTTGCACACGCTCAGATTGATAATTACCTGCACACACTGATGAAGTTAGCAGTTCACCGAGAGATCAACTCCGTCAGCTCCAGCGCTAACCCGCTGCTCGTCTGCACCGGGAAACAGTGCTTCTCGCAGAATCTCACACGTTGGTCCGTGTGAGATTGTGTACGTGTTAAGCTTGGTTTGTATTTCAACGAAAATATGACACAGAGCCTGGAGTAACTTTTAAAGAAATGTTTAGAAGCTTTAAAAGTATAGAAAAGATAAGATCTTTAGGCTGACAGGCTTAGGCAAATAAAACTGAGGTTGTGGTTTGGGTGGTAGTTGGAGGCAGGTGCCTCAGAAGTCCAAACCCCGCTTTAAGTCTTTTGGGACTTAGAACATCATCACTTGATGGGAATGAACCTCAACTTGACCAGAAGGTTAAAAGGTACTGGCTAGAAAAAGACAGGACACAAAAATGTTACAGAAAACTTGAATTTAGTGAAGGAGGTGCAGTGCTTTTTTAAACATATTCTTTAAATACATCTGTGCATTCCACGTAAAGCTTTTTCAGTAAATGAAAGATAGAATATCCTTTTATGTTTCACTTTTTCAATTACTGATACGAAGCCCATCAAGACGATTGTTGTTGGGAATTTGGGCTATACAAATAAAATTGAATTAAATTGAACAATAACTCACAACACAATAACTCACAACACAATAACTCACAACATTTTAACTCAAAAAGGAAGTAAATCTATTGCTATAGCTACTGTCACCAAACTTTCTGTACTGACTAACTATGACCCTATTATCTCACTACAACAAAAATTATGTCAGAAAATTACTTTTTTATTTCTAGGAATTTTATTTTTTTACATTTATATAATAAATTGCCCAAAATGCTCAATAACTCTTTCAATACTTAAGCTTTTGTCACCAGTACAGAAAGTTTGGTGACAATAGCTTCAGAATCTTCAGAGCTATTGAGCATCTTTATTATGATTCAAATCCCTTTTGGAATTTGAAAAAAATATACAATAAAATAAAATAAAGATGGATTTTCACACAAAAGAATTAGTTTTAGCATGATTATGCTGGCGAGTCTTCATCACCAGCTCATATAAATATAGACATATGTTCATTTTTGAGAGATTTTTGATTTTGACAGAATGGTCTTTTCTCTGAACTTGCACTTTATTGACGGTCCCTTGGCAGCCGGCTCGCTTCCCTGTCTGCATTTAAAGCTGGAAGAGAAAAATTCTCATTAACAGGGAAAAAGATTCTGTTTTTTTCTTTTGAAATGCATTTGTAATTCACTCTTAGTATTAATACAAAATGGTTGAGATACTTAATGTCACATTTGAAAGTTTATCAGAAGAGTTACTGAGGCCGGGAGTCCCAATCTGTGAATATGTTTCAAACTTTAACAAACCAGTATTTTTCTTACTTTCATAGCCACAATAACAATAATAAAATCCCCTACTATTAGTTTTTTTTTTATTTTCATCTCTTGCATTATTGTGGGACAGTGAGGCTTCAAAGTGGGTCACAGCGACAAAAACACGCTGAAGGAAGTGGCTGACATACAGACAATCCCTTGCAGTGCCGATCTAACAGCAGCACCAAAGTTAAAGCTATTTAATTGAATTAATTTTAATGAAAGTAAAATAACTGATAACTACGTGTTATTTTTAAGCTGACTTCACAAAAAAATGATTTATCTTAACTAAAGAAAATACTTAAGTTAGATCAAAGTAAAAAAGTTAATTTTTCCAACATCAATGTGTGGTCTTATCAGCCTCTCATGGTGGAAAAAGTATTATCTGAGCTTCTTCATCCACTAAATCATCTTCAAATGGACACGCCATGCTGCTGCACCTCTCTGAAAACAAACTAACCTTCAATTAAACCTGCTCCAGACCAGGTTATGTTCAGAGCATGAGTTGCCATGGCAACTTGATCTACCCTGAGACATACCTCCATTTCTGGAACCGAAAGCTGAGGTTATCAACTTCCTTATTCTCAAACTTACCGTGGGAGCTAGCATAACCTGCTTTCTGGAATAGACCCCTGGAGAGAAACTGCAGGAGCATCTTTGAACGAGCTTATGAACCCTGAATGGAGACATGACCGCCGATGAAAATTTCAGAATAAAAGCACTTCCTTGCTTTTAGTTAAAGTGTTGTGAGTTATTGTGTTGTAAACTATTGTGTTGTGAGTTATTGTGTTATGAGTTAATGTGTTGTAAGTTATTGTGCTGTGTTGTGAGTTATTATTTCATGTTGTGGGTTAATTGTTTCATTTTGTGAGTTAATTGTTTCGTGTTGTGAGTTACTGTTTTGTGTTGTGAGTTAATTTTTTTAGTATTGTGATGAATTTTACTGTTATTTTGTGTTGTGTTGTGAATTCTAAAGTGTTGTGACCCTTCTGGGCCTCTGTAATTATCTGAAAGCTTGAAATAATTTAAAAAGAACATAAACACATTTGTAAATTTTAGCACTACTGAGTAATTCCAAAAGGCAATTTTTTTAGTGTTGACAAACTGATCTGATCAATTTAAAGTAGAAACCTACTTTAAGATTTTGCCTAATTTGCAGATCATCATGGGAATGCTGAAAAGTACAGAAACAATTAGTTAAAATACACAATTACTTTCAAGCTACAGTGAATAAATAAGAGTAAGCAAACATCAGAATATAATTAAATGTAAAACTGTTAATCAAAAATGCTTATCAACTGAAATAACTGAAAACTGATCAAGAATTGCTATGTAATTTAAACATTAATTAGTGATTGAAAACAAACGCTACATGTGTTACATTATTTTAAATAAAACTACAACTATCAAAAAGTTTTTTATTAACTGACAAAAATGTCAACAAAACATGCAAAGAAACAATCTTAAAGATACCAGTATTTACTGTTTAGTTAGAGCTAATGTTGCCAAACAAATGTGTACAATTGCTTAAAAAAAACAAGAAGTAGCGTTGTTTGAACTTTTATGTTTGAAATACTAAACAACAAGTGCAAATATTCAAATACTTTTTACTTAATAAAAATGTACATGAACATTTTAAGTTCTTTAAATGTTCACCTTTTTCTGTACTAAGTGGAACAGTTCATATTTTTTGATGGGAATATGGCATTTTAGGAAAAATAGGTAGAATTTCTAGTAGAGCACGTGTGTCAAACTCAAGGCCCGGGGGCCAAATGTGGCCCTCTATGTCATTTTATGTGGCCCCCGAGAGCACAACAGTTTTTCATTTCTTAAAATAAAAATTGTTGTTTATTTATTAATATCTAGGTGGAATCTGACTTGAAATATTGGATTGGGCAACTACACATTAGGACTTAAACACTGTCCATATAACCTAACCTGACAGAATCAAATGTAAAAGGATTTATGCTAGAGGAAAAAGCAAACATATATTTTTCTATGCAACTGTAATTGTCACTTTAAAAAGTTATAATAAATAAATAAATTAGTTGTTTAACACTAAGAAGTAGTTACGTTTATTTTTCATTATATGTAGTTGAACGTATAAGTCCTTTCCGGCCCTTTGAGGACAGACACTTTGCTGATGTGGCCCTCTGTGAAAATGAGTTTGACACCCCCTGTAGTAGAGGGTAACTCCAATGAATTATCATCAGAAAAGGTTTTCAGAAATAATAAACAAGAGACTGGAGATCACAGAGATGCTGTAAAAGAAAAAAGTCTGACCATGAATGATTGATGGTTTGGTCCGACAGCTTTCATCTGTTTCATATTCTCAGCTGGATTGTTTTTCTATTAGAAAAGATAAATCAGTCTTTCAGCTGTGATGTTAATATAAAAAGGAGATGATCTGATCAAATTGATTTAAACTCAGTGAATTGATATTTATGAGCCTTTCAGCTCCTCACATATGGTTGATGGGGGGGGCTGGGGGTCAGAGAGGGGTAATGAAAGTGAAAGAGGTGTTGATAGAAGTCTGTCCTGCAGGAGGCGCCTTAGTTTGTGTACATAATGATTTAAAAAAAAAGGGGGGGGGTTGGATGATGTGAGGGGGCGTTGGCTTCATCAGAGGGAGGTTCGCACACGCTCTGCTTTATTTTCTGCTTCAGACTCAGTGGGAGCAACACAAAGGAGCTGCTCCTCTGTCTCATTCATCCATCCTTCAGCCATCCATTCATCCGTCCATCAGCCGATCCCCGATCGAGTCTGGGTGGTGAGGATGGACCTGCACAGCCGCTTGGTTCAGCTCGTCTCAGGTAGGGTTGATGCCTCCGTCGTTTTATTTAAAGCCATTTGTGAGGGGACATTTTTGTTAGAGTATAAATTATAAAGACACTAAGAATGACATCCTTTATATAAATGTCGCTGCTTTTTTGTAGTTCCGTGATTTTTTCTATGTGACTCCATGAAACATCCACTTCAGCCTTATCTGCCACTTCTCACTGTCCTTTTGTTCACCTCAGATTGTATCTACATTGTAGAGCTGAGCAGATTAGTAATCCATCAGTTTGAACAGTAAATAAAAATATAATAATCTGACATACCTGTGGATGCATTCTTTCCTAGAGATTTTAAAGTAATGTGTACATTTGCAGCACTCAGGTTTGACAGTATGCTTTCACCCACACAGCTCTATTGTGTTGTCTTTATAAAAAGAGGATGAATCATTAACCGAAGTCCTGGTTTTTGGAGACTCACCCCGTTTTGAATGCATGAGTTCTGGGTCTTTGGTTCTCCTGCGTGTTTTGAATGTTTGCCTGATCAAACACAGCTGACTTAAATGAGAGCATCACTAGCAGACCTCCACTGAGCTGACCCGCCTTTTAGAGTCCAGTGTGGGTCGGAGCAACACACAAAGAAAAGAAATCAGGGACACGTCCTCGGGGAACAATAGAATTTACCTCCTTGACTGTTTACCCCGACCTTGAAGATAAACATCTCGAGGTTAAGAAAAGGTTGTTGGAGACGCTGTAAAAAAAATGCTCAAATAACAAGACCACAGTGACTTTTCTGGAGTCAAACAGTTCAGAAAACAAGCAAAAAAAATATGATCACATCTTGTAAAAGACCTCTACTGCTGATCATAGCAATAACATTTAGATATTGAATGACATACTCACATTTTTCTTCTTTTACAGAATAAATGAGCAGTGTTTGCCCAATTTTTAATTCAATTTTTGCTTTTTCGTCAAAGCCGATTGTGTTCCAAAGAGTAATAAATAAGCCGCAGAAATGTGAGATTAGAGTGAGACACAAACGTAAACATGTTATTTTACCATACTGAACTATTTTTCTGTATGAAAGCAGAGTTTGACTGCAGAAGCAGCCCACCATGTACTGAAGCCAGTTTTTGTCAGTGTAATTCGGGTGACAAATCACAGTTATGAGGCTCCTACTTGCAGAATGCAATGGGTGACAACAGAGATTGTTAATCCTGATTGAATGATCTTTGAAAGGCCACTTAATCACTATTATTCCAGAAAACAATTTCCGGAGAGAGAAACCTGACAGGAAGGTCATTCTGATGAGTTCATCTGATTAGAAACAGCTGTCATGTTTGATCATCCTTTAGTGGGATCTCTACAGTCCTCCTTCTGCTGTCGTTTTGATCCACAGTCATCGTCCTGGTCTCCTCGTGGTGCGTTCAAGGACTCCGTGTAAGCCTTTTCCCCAGGGATCCTCTTTTAAGGTTGGGGGAGCATCAGCAGCTGCTCTGCTGGGTGGAGGACTGTCCCGTGAAGCCGACCTTGTTCTGGTCTTCACTGGAGGACCATCCTCTGTCTGCTCTGAGAAGCAGCAACCTAACTCACAGCGTGCTGACCTTGGACCCCGTGGGGAGGGAGCATGAGGGGTCGCTCTTCTGCTCAGTCACCTGTGGAGAAGAGAAGCGACAGTTGAAAACCTCTGTGAGGGTTTACTGTGAGTCTCGTTCGTTGACCTCACCTAGTCCACGCTGTGGGTTAAAGGGTTTCCTTCCTCATCTCTCTGTCCTCTGTGTGGTTCCAGCCTTCCCATCAGCCCCGGTGATCTCAGGTCAGGACCAGTTGAAGCTGGGGGTGGAGTCTGCATTAACCTGCCATGTGCCTGACCTGTATCCCACCGCACACCTCAATCTCACCTGGGTCAGAGGAGACACCGTCCTAATGAGTGGAACCTCAGGCGCTTCAGAGTATAGGTTCACCCCCCAGAAGCAGGACTCAGGGGGGAGCGTCACCTGCAGGGCCACATTAGAAATGGAGAAACTATCAGCTCCAAACAGGACCAGAGAGACCACTGTCCTGCTTAATGTTCTCTGTGAGTTCTCCAGTTGGTTTGAGTCTGGTCCATTGAAGTCCTGCAGTCCTCTAACCTTCCTCAGTCTAATCTGAGAGCTGACTACTCCCCCTCTTCCCCCACAGATGCTCCTGTTGTCGTGGCGATATCAGAACCAGTGGAGGTGAGGGCCAACTCTTCATTCACGCTCAACTGTTCAGCTGAGGGTAACCCAGATCCAAGGATCACCTGGAGCTTCAAGACCGCAGATGGTTGGTCCGTCAGGAAAAGTGAAGCAGGTCGGCTCTTCGTGCCCATGGCGAGCCTTCCTGAAGATGGACTCTACAGATGTGAGGCCAGAAACGAGGAAGGAAGCAGCAGCGCCACTGTGGTTCTAAATGTTTTTGGTAAGTTTTCAAACATAAACCTTCTTTTTTTCCTAAAGGGTAGTTACATCTTTCATGTTTAATGACTTTTAAAGACCCACTCCAATGAAAATTATTTTTTTAAACAAGTTCTTGTTCTGACAATGGAGGACTTGGATAAAGAAAAAAAAACTAGGCTCAAAATTGCATTTCTAAGTATTTCTATATTCAAATTGTGGTGAATCAGGAGCAGATGCTGTTTGAAAAAGCTCATAACTGACGTAAAAACCTACAATGGCAAACTGCAAGCTCCCTGCTCTGCTCCATTCTGATGCGTCCACTGGCAGACAAATGGATCCATGTACGTCTTTGTTTTCCTCGTCTGAGCTGGAATCTGGATCGAAGCTGTACGGATGGATTGCTCAGAGGCAACGTTCTGATGAACGTCTGCCGCCCTGCAGAAGCTATGTCCTAGAAAAAAAAAACAGGTTAATAATAACTAAAAGACCACTGGGACCATTTTATATAAGATCAAAAGATGATCGGTGTAGGACTTCAGTACTTCAGAAAATAATTGATACTTTTTTACAAAAAAGTATCAAATTCTCTGCAGTTTTTGGAAGATAGAATTTTTTGACCTTCTGTATCCATTTAACATTTCAATGCTATATCTGTGAATACTCATATATTTAAAAACATCTTAAATCCAGAGAAGGTTTAACATTTTAGATTTTTTAAGACCTTCCCCATTCATTTATAATAGGAAAAAGAAATATCATAAACCACAAAGATAACACATATAAGCAAACATGCCCTCAACAAAATGAACATTTTAAACCCAAAAGAAATAAAATGAAATCACTTTGAAATAAAGGTGAAATATTTGAAATAATTTATTAAATAGAAACAAACCATTAAACTCTAAAGCCAGTTAAAAGTCAAAGAAAAGAGCAATAATGGAAACGTGACATGCAGAAAGGGTCCTCTGGAGCCAATGGCTGCTTTTTCTCTTTCTACAATCCTTTCTGCAAAACTTTATTTATCGCTGCTTTGTATCTGTGTATTCTCCTTGTTTTGTTTTCTTTTTTTTGCTTGTGAAGCTGAATGACCTGTGCTCCCCTCCACAGCCCCGCCAACCAACACCTCCCTGTCAGTGAGCCCAGGTGAGGATGTCGTGGAGGGTCAAAAGGTGACATTTACCTGTAGCTCAGACGGAGCCCCTCCTCCAAAACTGCTGTTGAAAAAAGGTGAGGAGGTGGTGCAGCTACACGAGGACGGCTCTCCACTCACCTTCAGCATCCGTTCTGCTGCACTGGAAGACTCCGCCTCTTACCTGTGCGAGGCATCCAATAAACACGGCTCCCAGGCCGTCAGCAGCTCAGTCACCATCCGAGGTCAGTTTGCTTCCACCTGTTTCTCTTTATATTTTGTTCACGGTTCCACTGGTGGTGGGTTTTTTAAACATCCATTTTCTCTCTGAAGATAAGTAGAAAAATAAAAAAGTCATTGTTTCTTCAGTATTTTGTCCTCAGACTGGCACTTCTTTGAATGTCTGGACTGTGATCACTGCCACATTGTTCTCTAAAGGATCAAAGCAGAAAGCACATCATTCTGTTTGCTGGAGTTTACATTGCTGCTGCAAACCTAGGAGCTTGTCTGCAACATTTAAGGAATTTGAATTTGGGTCGGACGGCCTATAAAGTTTAATGCACCGAGCCCAACAGTTGTGTGTCACCGCGTTCTCCGTCTTTCCCTCAGCTCATCCGCTGCAGGTGGAAGCCAAGCCTCTGGTCTCAGCGGAGCGGGGCTCGGCTCTGACTCTGACCTGCCGAGCCTCGGGGTGCCGCCACCCGCTGACGCTCCTCTGGAGGAAGATGGACCAGAACCGGACCGTCTTGCAGAGGACGCAGCAGCAGGATGCGCAGTCTGAGCTGCGCCTGCAGGAGCTGGACCTCCAGGATCAGGGGGGTTACAGCTGTGAGGCTGAGTGTGACTCTGTCATCCGGACCACAGACATCCACGTCCAGGTGTACTGTAAGTTTGACATGTGGAAAACTCACAAGTAAAACAAAAACATGCATCAGATGTTCTCTGAATATACACATAACTTTTAATGCTCTCCGAGTCCTAAACAGACAGCTGGGACAGGAAGGGAGGCATTCCTACCAGATTAAAAGCTCACTCCAGTTAAATTAAGTTTATGTTCAGGTCCATCATTTAGCTCATATCTCTGTCTCTTCCCAGAAATTAAGAGGTTTTGGAAAGAAGCAAACTTCCTGTCTGTTACTGTCAGAGCATTAATAAAGAAAAGAAACTCATAAATCTGATTTGATGTCCTGAAAGCTTCTCCTGGCCTGAGGGGAGTTTGAAGCATCCACCCATGAGTCATGAAGCTCCCCTTGACACGCCGCAGCAGCTCTCGGTTCTGCTCCATTAGCTCTGCTGCTGCGTGAACACAGGTCAGAGGTTACAGAGCGGCACGCTGTTGATTTAGTGTTCAGAGAGCAGCAACATTTCCTCTCACAGATCTTTATTCAAAATGATAATTGTGTTTTTTTTTTTCTTCTGTCAGCAAATACTTTACACTGTTGACTTTGGTGGAGCTAAAAACAGCTCCACTGTCAGAACTGCTGTCTTAGCTGCTCAGGAAAACATGTTTGAAAGTAAAAGTTTGTTTGTAGGAGCGATTCCAGCCCTGGAGAAGAGACTATGAGAGAATATTAACCAAAAAAAAAACCTCACAAGGTCTCCACCGCAGCCTGAGCAGAGGAGGGTAAACTCCACTGCTCTTTCTGTCATCAAGTTACACAAACAGACTGAAAGAGGCCAAAAAAAACGTACCCACGCAAACACCCCCCACCCCCCGACTTCAAATAAAAGCCTTTGGAGCAGGAGGAAGAGTATCTGTCCAAGATTTGTCTTGTTTTGATTCATCAGGAAGACTGAACGCAGAAGCGCCATGACCCATCTCACACAGCGACACTGAATATCTGGTTCTTACCAATCAAGGGTTGTTGTTTACATGTTTATTGACATTTTGGAACAGAAACTCCCCAATGCAATGGCTTTAAAAACCAAAACACTGTTTCTCTTCTCTTTTTAAAAGCTGTTTTAAATCGCTCCCCTCCTCCCAACTGCAGTAAAAGCCCCGAACTGGCAGAGATAGAAAAGTTCTCAATTGTGAAATGATGCTGTAATGCAGCATTTTAATTCCAAACATGAAGCTGATCTGTCTCAAGGGGGCAACAATTTGACGGCATTTTTGAACCTGATTTGAAAACAAAAGCATCTGCAGTGAGGTCAGCTCACCAAATAAAGCCTAACTACACAAGAGAGTCCATCCCTGTTTAGGTTAGTAAAAGATATCCCAATTTGAGCCTCGAACAACTCATCTGTTGTTTGATATGCCTTTTTATTTTGTAGTCACAGGGACGCAGCTATTTAGAATAACTACTGTGGTACTACAACCCGGAATGTGATATCTTAAGAGGTTCAAGCAGAAATAAAAATACTTACAATCTGAATTGTGTATTTTAAATATGATACCAATGGTTTTGTAGGGTTAAGGAGATTAGCAAGTCTCTGTAAACACTCTGAGGCCTTCAGGGTTTGTGTAAGAGTCTGCAGGACTAACAACTAGTTCTTTGTAGGACCTCAGATTATGAATCAGGGGAGATTCAATTCAATTCAATTCAATTTTATTTATAAAGCCCAATATCACAACAGTAGTTGTCTCAATGGGCTTCATACCGGTAATTTTTTTAATAAACACCAAATTAGAACATCAAGTCATAGAATTAGGTATTTGCTAAACTAAACTCAACAGACTAAGCATCTCTGCTCATATACCTCCTTATCAGTAAGGAAATCTCCTAAAAAGTGGATTCCAAAAAAAAAAAGAAGAAACCTCAGGAGTGTCCACATGACGGAAGGATCCTCCCCAGGATGCAAAACTGAAAGACCTTCACTTTGCTATTGAAGACACCAAATTGAAGAGAAACCCAACTGTAATCTTCTCCCTTGATCGTCTTGAAGTAATTTTCCCCTTCAACAGGTGCCCCTGTTGTCATGGAAACAAGCGTTTGATTTGACGGAGGGGCTCTTAGTGATCTTCTTTTAGTTTCAGAGGTGTTAAGAAGGTTCTAATGGACACAGATAACCAGATGACCTCTGGTTGTCTCAGAGAACTTTCCATGTTCTTGTTGAAGTTGTGTGGTTTTCACTGATGGACCCCTTTAGATCTGCTGACAGGTGCTGACAGATGTTGTGAAGCTCCTCAGTGGAGCTCAGAGGAAGTTTTTTTCTTTGGTTCAGTTGAAACTTTGAGCCACTTCACTGATTTGTGATGAATAAGAGTAGAATCAGTTTATGAGTTTCACTTTGGAGACACTCTCATAGGGTTCTTTCTCAGTTTTTCTCTTTTATCTGTCATTTTTTTTTAATTATTTCTCTCCTGATCACCTTTTAAACTCTGAACTTTGAAGGATTCAGTTACAAAAATTAATTAAAAGACTGACGTGTTGTAATTTCAACACAAATAGTGACAACTATTGGAAAAGCGGATGATGTTTGTGGAAAATTCTTTGGTTGGGGGTCATCAAAGAAAGTGTGTTTGCTGGGAAGCAAATCAAGCAAAGAACGATCTTTTCCATCTGTTTTGTTTCTCTCCAGCTTTCCCGTCTGATCCTATTTTGGAAGATCCCGGCCCCGTTCTACTGGGTCAAAAAGTTACTTTCCACTGCAACGTGACAAACGTCTTCACGGCCCATCAGCTGAGGGTTCGGTGGCTGCGAAGGAACCAAGCGCTGATGACAGAGACCTTCAGCTTCTCTGGTTCTCTGCAGAACATCTCGTCTAGTTTGGAACAGCAGGTTGAGGAGGATCACATGAACCTGACGTGCAGCGTGGAGCTGCTGACAGAAAGCAAAGACGTGTTGAGGTCCAGAAAGACCAGCGTCCCTCTTCAGGTTCATTGTGAGTGAGATTCTGGTCAGAATAAACTTAAATTCAGGCTTTGTTGAATTCTAGAATCTTAGAGCTGTGAACATTTCAATTAAACTTAACGCAGATTTAAATGTCAGGTTTAGGTTTTGATCACTTTAAATTCTTTTTTCTTTTCTTGCAGATCCTCCTAGAATGATGTCCCTGTCCACATATCCAGGCGAAGAGGTGCTGGAGGGGCAACGAGTGACCTTTACTTGTCGCGCTGATGGGGCACCGCCCCCCACCCTTGTGATAAAAAGAAATGGGGAGGAGCTTCATGTAAATAGCCCCACCTCCTCCTCATTGCTGACCTTCGACATCTCCTCCGTTGTGCTGGAAGACTCTGCCCAGTACCAGTGCAACGCGTTCAACCAGTATGGAAACCAGTCGGTCTCTAATGAGATCAAAGTCAAAGGTTAGAGCGACCAGTCATGTCAACTCAGTTCAGGGCCTCAGATAAAAGCCTCCAAAGGCTGCTCTCAGAGAAGTCCACCTCACGCTCGTCTGTTAGACAGAAATAAACTCTGACTCCACCACTGGGTCATGAGACTCCTCAGCCTGCCTTCATCAGCTCATCACAGCCAGCTGATAAACCCAGATTATATCAATTTATTCTGAACTGAGGCTCAACCACTGCATAAAAAACAGAAACAATCTGGTAAAAATTCCTGCTGTAGAGGTCGTCTTCCTGTTAAGGCAAAATATCTCCATTCAAAACACCATTAATCATCTCATTTTGATAAACTGCGGCTCACAGAAGTGGGGCAAGCCGTCACATGACAGGACTGACCCCAATCAGGTGATGAAGTGTCAACTGAACACCCAAACAGGAGGTCAAAGGTCGAACCGAGCTGCTTTTGCACCCGTTTGGGAAAAAAAGGGAGTGTAAAAACTCCTCTGAAAGTCATTTATATGAATAAACCCTTGCAGTACATTATATCATAATACTTTCCTCAAACATCCTGTCAGTGGAAGCTTGTGAGCAGGAAGCAGCTGTCAGAGCAGGTTGACTCTTATCTGAGGAGGTTGAGCTGGTCTCTAATTGCTTTCACTCTTTCTCCTTGCAAGTCCTCCAGTCTTCTGAAGCATCCTGTGGGGGTTCTTCGAGGCCATGAAGGTTTATGAGGGAACGTGACAAAAAAAACAAAAAGTTCTCCTAGTAAATGGCCCACTTTAACATGAAGAGAGCGTTGATTTAAAAACGTAAATATAGTCAGTGTTTTTTGGACTGTAAGTCGCCAGGAGTATAAACCGCAGTCGCCAAAAAAAACGTAGCAAAGAAGAAAGGGAACATATTTATAAAAACTGACCCGTTGTTATCTCAACATAAGTAAGTTCAAGAATTCAAGAATTCTTCAACGCGCTTATAGCATACGGTGTTCACACTGGAGTGTCTCTACCTGATTCCAACGCATTTACCTACAGTTGGAAGAGGCTTGGTAAGAAATATTGTGATTCTTGTGAATCTTCAGGCCCTATTCCGATATATGAAAGACTTGGTGTCATATAATTCCAGCCAGGCACAAACTTCAGTTTTGAATTTCTCCTTCATGATCAGTTTTCAAACGGTTGTTGCTTCCGTGTTTTGTAAAGGACGTTACCCATACATTCATTCATTCATTCATTCATTCATTTTCTACCCTTTTATCCCTTTCGGGGTCACTGGGCTTTGTTTGTTGGGGGAAGGCAGGGGACACCCATGACAGTTCGCTAGTCCAGTCTGTCGCAGGGCCACATATCACACATACATTCACTCTCACACTCACACCTAGGGACAATTTAGAGTTGCCAATTGACCTATGAAGCATGATTTTGGACGGTGGGAAGAAGCCGTTTCCCATACTTCACTATCAAATCAGAGTTCCTGATTGGTCAAAGTTCAGGCGGTTTAACTTTCACTGTGCGCTCAATGGCAGCGCCCTTTGTGTGTAGAACCCGAAAACTGACTTAAATCTTGCCCAGCAACGTGTAAACACGAGAGTTGTGAGCGCAGAAGCCTGAAGCACGCATATACACGTGTCAACGTAGACTCGTCATTGGTCGATTTAGCGCCCGTTTCCGGGCCTGTTGTGCACATATCGTTACACATTTATGCTTATTTGGCTTCATGAAACATAGGAAGAATCAAGTATATTAGCACAAGAAATGAACAATTATTTAGACAACCATAAAGGTGTGATGTTTGACACCTGTGAAACATCTGATGTGGTTTGTTTTTTCAGCTCCTCCGCGGAACACCACTGTCCTCATCCTGCCCTCTTCTGTGGTCCAGGAGGGACAGAACGTCACTGTGTGCTGCCAAACCATCAGCTACCCTCCATCAGCTGTGACTCTGAAGAAAATGACCAACGGCACAGTCTTAAGCTCCAGCAATGGCACATTCCTGCTGGTGAACGTCACGGCCAGAGACTCCGGCTTGTACCAGGTCAACGTGACCAACGATCTCGGGTACCAGATTAAAGTCTTCAGCATCAGCGTCAGAGGTCAGTGAGCTGGTCAAACATCCCTTCTATGAGGGGAAATGGTAGATGTTGTTTACTTGTCAGAGGTGTCTGAAAATATTTTTACGTCCATGTTTTCATGCAGAGAGCAGCAGAAGACTTCCCCCCAGCCTCGGTGTCGTCGTCATCTCTGTGGTTTGTGTCACAGCTGGATTAGCAACTTCTGCTCTGCTGCTCGAGTACGTGAGGAGATCCAGGAAGAAAGGCTTTTATCAGCTCCCACAGTCCGCGCCGCCCTCGACTCGTGGCTAACACGTAACTGACGGGGCTGATGCAAATACAACAGCTGCTGAAAGGTTTAGAAACTTCAGACTTGGCTGCTATGAATGAGGCTGCTCAAGTGCAACATTTGTACAAAATGTAGCACTGAAAGTTTGAGCAGGAGGCCTGGGCTGCTAAAATGCAGTAATGCAGCTCTGATGATACTGGGGTTTGATCATGTGACTTCAGACCACGACACACATGGATGCTAACTCCGGAGGCGTGGCTTTTTTGGCATTCACGTCTCATAACACCAACCTTCGGCTCACGTATCTCACCATGCGGTGACCAAATGGACCTCCATCTGTCAACAAGCTGCCGTCAACCAACTTCACAGAAAAATGCATGCTGGGATGAAAAATTGAAAATTCCTGGCACAAACATCAGGTCAGCTTTTGTACGTGCCAGGAGCTGTGTTTCATTTCTACTGAGTCTCAGTAGAACTCAGTCAAAGTAGTTCCACTCTCAGACGGGTGAAGCTACACATTTCAGGATCCTAAAAATCAATGGGTGGAACATGGTTCAAAGCACAATACCCAAAGTTCACGGAGGCTAGAGATCAACTTTCTAGTCTTTAGATGTCAGCAGCAACAAAGACGATGAAGAAGAATCCTTTCTCCTGTTTGAATCCACCACTACTTCATCCCAACTCCCCCTTCTAACATGTGTCTACCTCCTCTAACAATCCTGGTACCTTAATACCTCCGGGCTCATCAGGCTGTGGATCTTCCACCGTCCTTTTCTGCAGCTTCTTCCTGACTTTGCTGCAGTTTTCGGTGATTTGCTCCTTTAAGTGCTCAGCCTGGACTCAGTTCATGACTGTTTTACTGTTTCTTTGAACAAACACAAAGGTTCTGCTTGGATTTAGCTTCTACTTTCTTTCTCAGTCCTCCTTCATCCATAGAGATTATGCTGCTGCAGCAGGGAATTCCTGAGAACTGTACGCTTCCTAACAGTTTGCTTTTATTAAAGATATTTATTTCCTCACTCTTCCTTCTATTGTACCATTAGAGATTAGGCTTTCTTTTTCCAAGTGGACGAAGCTTTCACTTCTACTTCTGTCTGTTTACCAGAATCACTGAAGTGAGTCAGGGTTTTTTTGGGACCCATTCAAACTAAATCCAGGCTTTTCTGTGAAGACAGTTTTTTTTCTGTTTCTAACTTTAGAGCAGAAAAATAAGTAAATTATCTTTAAAAATACATAAATCAACAATTAACTAAAGCAAAACCCTTTAAAAAGCATGAGTGTTTTATCTAAATATATAAGATTAAAACAATGCACAGTGTTTTTGACTAAAGCATCAGGTTAAATCAAACTTGTGTTAAAAAAAAGTTCTAGAGGCTGTTTTTTCATCACGTAATTGGTCAGCTCCTGGACTGGTCTCCATGGAAACCCCAAGGTCTCCCAATGTGAGGCATGAGAACAGAAGCCGCCATGAATCAGGCGTTTCAAGCTTTTGGATGCGTTTCAGTTCAGACTCGACACAGCTGCCATCTGTTCTCCAGGTCTGTTTCAGCCTCTCCACACGCTCCCACTCTCTGGACTGATCTGCAGGCATCTGACACAGTCTGCAGCAGTGCGTTTCAGGAGTTCCTCATTCACGCGGGGTCATTCACTACTCACATTGCAAGAACTGAGTCTAAGGAAAGGAAAAAGACGCCTATTTCAATTATTTTCTGTGTTAAAAT
This sequence comes from Oryzias curvinotus, assembly GCA_023969325.1. NCBI lineage: Eukaryota > Metazoa > Chordata > Actinopteri > Beloniformes > Adrianichthyidae > Oryzias > Oryzias curvinotus. Next base: position 37,502,589 of record CM043719.1, on the reverse strand, counting down.
AAAAAAATAATCTCAGCAAGCACCTTTGAAATAGCAAAATAACGTTAATTTGAGAAAGTGAGTGGAATTTGTTTCTTAAGAAATTTTGTAAGACTCTTTTTCTTACCCCACTGGCAGATTTTTTTATTTGGACTTTTTTGCTTATTTGAATAACATCTGCCAGTGGGGTAAGACTTTTTTATTTCTTTCTAAGGCCTGCTTTTGCAGTGCAGCTCCTCCCTCTGATGAACCATTTAGAAGGCTTCTTGAATCCCTCATACAATATGTTTCAGGCTTTTACTTCTGTCCTCTCACATGCATTTTAAACGTTAAAACAATTCTCCCAAAAAACTGCTTTAAAGAGGGATTTTTTAAATCATTCAGAATTTAGTTCTAGTCAGAAAACCAGTTCAAATCATTTCAATAAGGCCAAAATATTCTCATTTTATTTAATGAGACTCTATATAAGTGATCCACAGATGGCAATAAAGGCAGTAAAAGGCAATAAAAAATGAAAGGGTCTGCTGTTTTTGTAAAAAAATAGAGACAATTTAAGATAGAAACTGCACTAAAGACTTACCAGCAACTGTTTCATTTTTATTTTAAAGAAAAACAAAATCCAGTTCATGTGAAATCTTCTTTCTCAGAAACCTTACATGACAAGAATCCTACACTGTGTCTGCATGGCAAATCCTTTTGTTTCCTCTGGAAAAACTGAAACATTAATTTTCACCTTAAGTTGGAACATTGAAGCCTTTGTTTAGAACAGAGAAAGTCAAAACACCAAAGTTCAGAGGTCAAAGATGTTCCACAAGATTGATTTCTGCTGCTCTCCTTTAACGGAAAGTGGCAGCAGAAATTCTCCAGGTCGGGAAACAAAGAGCTCCATCTTTTTTCGTCCTGGTCAGGAAATTTAAGGAAGCAAGAGATTAAAATGACAAGACACAGCAGAACTCTGTTACACAACCGAATCCAGAGGTCACAAAGAGGCTCAGCAGGACAGTGAATGTTGCAGTAGAGGAAAACACCAGATGGAGCAAAAAGAAACACATTTATCCATGTGAACGCTACAGCTGAATCTGCACAAACTGCACGAGCTGCTCCAGTGCGTCCAGCTCCTTCACTCCTGTTTAATTAGGATAAATGAGTCCAGAATAGTGGAGGACAGAAAAAACATCCATCAGTTTAGGCAGATTTTGCTGCAGTCTGTGTTTTTCTGTGAAGCTGATATTTGCCTTTGATCAGATAATCATTTGCCAAACGTTTAAAGGTCTCCTCTTAAGGATTTAAACACAAAGACCATAATTTTGTTTAGTAATTTAAGTCAAAAATCCTAAAATCACAGTTCTTACAGTGCAACAGGGTGGTGGGAGTGTCATGTTGTGGAATGAACTTCGAACATCAGATGTTATGTTTTTTTTATATTTATCCTTCTAACAAACACTTTTTGTGTGCCCTATGAAATGATTTAGTCAAAAGTTCATCTTTTTTGTCTGATCTTAAATAGATCAGATCCTAAAGATCCTATAGATCAGATCCTAGATCCTAAAATTCAAGGCAACTTTTGCAAGCGCTGAAAATTAACTAACCTTGTGTGCTCAAAGCTCAAATAAACAACAAGACAGTTTCAGTTTCTCTTGTTTAAACTTTGTTGAGGAAAAGCAAAATGCAACAAAATCTTAAGCAAATAATGGTAGGTCAATTATTTATTTCTTTTTCTTCATTATATTCATATCTAGCAGACGTATAATAATGATACCAACTTTTCTCGCTTGGACTAGAACTGTTCAGGTGTATTATGTAAGTGGTGCCATCTTGAGTTGTCATAGAAACCAATGTTTACCTGTCTTTGTTGGACAGGGAATTAACACCAGGAAAGTGGTGCTGAAGATCACGTTTTTGACATTAAAGCACCTGCACCATCTGTGTCCAGACAGACTTTCATAATAAAAGTCTGGCATCTGGGACCCCACTTCCCCCTCACGCCAATCAAGCTCTTCTAGTTGCAGCCACTGGTCTAATGTGTGGAGGAGGTGCTGATGAGGTGTCAACATCTACTGTTCCTCTATCTGTGATGAGGTCACCCACTTTGAAGTCACCATGGAAACTGATGTGTTAGTCATCGTTTCTGCAGGTACAACCTGGTTTCATTTAACCTTTTTTTTAAATGTTTTAGAAAACACAAATAATTCAAGACTGATGAGTTTTGACTGATGAGTGATATGTTTGAGTTATTCAATGTCCAAACAAATCCACATGTGGACCAGATTTGTTTCTCTGGGGGTATACCTCATCTCATTCAACTGAATGAGGTCTGCAGGGTCAAGCTATGCAGAGTTGAGGGTGGAAGACAAGCGTGCTGGAAGTCAATTAGAGTAGAGAACGCTCTGTAAAAATCTGACATAAAAAATGTTTAAAAATGGATAATTAGCCTGTGTGTTTTTACAAAAATATATTTAAGAAAAAGAATTTTCTTTTCTGCAGGCTTTTGACTTATCTGCTTCGGTTTGGCTTTTTATGTGACAAAAAAAACTGTTACATAAATTCAAATAAAAAATTACAAAGACTGTTGCACAATTCCCTTTGGAAAGCAGGGAAGTAGAAAGCAGCACAAAAAACAATAAACAAAGTCAGTTTTTTTGTAAATTGAATTCATTCACTTTTTTTTTTCAGAAGTTCTCATTTCTGAAAAAAGGAGAAATCATTTTAGCAGGTGAAACAGCATTGAGCTATCATAATATTTCTTCAATAAAAAAGAAACCTTTTGTTTTGTGGAAAGTCATTCCACATATCTTCAAGACCGAGAACTTGAAAGTTATAGTGCTTTGACCATTTTCAGAATAAAAGTGGTCATTTTTTGCAAAGTTTGTCCAGGGATCCAACTTATATTTCGGAGTGACTTTATTTATTAGCCTTTTTTAGGAAACAAGAAAACTGTGTTACTGAATTTCCCGCTAAAGGACCTGTCTTTGCATTGCATGCTAAAGAAAATGCTCCTCTTTTTCTGATCAAAGTCAGTTCCAGCTTGTTATGAGCATATTCTTCAAAGTCTGCACTAAAGCTAGCATATAGATTCATCATTGGAGCAGTTGGGCATTATTTTGTATCAATAAGAAGATAGAAGTTTCTCTATTTTAAATTTGAGATTGAAGTAAATTCATGGGATGCATGCAACTTTTACTGACCAATGCTTGTGGTTCAATCCAACAGAAACACATATCTGTTCAGTAATATGCCCAATTATAAGTGTGCAGTGCTTTGAGAGCACCGAAATGGATAATTACTGTAAAGCTAAAACATGGGTATATAACATTTTACTCTGCTGATTTCTGAAGGTGTTTGCATAGTGGTTTAACACTCTCAATCCAACCCCGCAGGGCAAAGTATTCAGCTGGAAGGACTTTGGTTACGGTTTTGACCACAGACTTATATGAACTACCAGTCAAAATGTTCTATTCATTTGAATGGTAAATATAAGATGGATAGGATTCACATGTGGACTGGAACCTCATTGTCATCCTCAATTATGCCCCTACGTTGACCGATGCCTCAAAAGGTCTCCATCCCCAAAGGTCAGAGGTCGAAGTGCCCACACATGCAGTAAATGTTCACTCTTTCATTGCTCAGTGTGTGTAACTGATTTTAATGACTGCAGGCGAATGTGAAAATGTTTTTCCGCCGAAGGCTTTAATGATGGGCGGTTGCTATGGAGACACCTGAAGAGGCGTTAACAAATGATGAGTGACAAACATATACAGTCAATGGTGCAAAAAATTGTGCAAAAGAAAACAACTTGAGGTCTTTTGTTTTAAAAAAAAAAAATGAAATTAAAACTAAAATTGAACTTAAAATTAGCTTTTCAAGCTAAATCTAAACACTGTACTCAAGCTATGATGATGTTTAACTTGAAAACAAAAATTAGAACTGACAGCAATCAGTGGGTCAATGGGATACATTTAAATCAGATACATTTCATATTCAATTTAATCTTTGTAGTTTAATATCTGTTTGCCCAACAGTCCAAATTCAACTATGAAGGTCCATGAGAGTAGGACAGCAGCCAGATGCAATCTGCACAACATTGCCACCTACTGTTCAGACAGGCAACTTGCAAGGCTCTTACTTTGATATGACAGAAGGGAAGAACTTTATTGAATAATTATTTCAAATTGTGGAAGTATACGTGTAACAAGCCATAAAAAAACAACGCAGTTATACTAAATTTCCATCTTTGTTATTATATCAGATTTTAAATAACACAATGCACAGGAAAGAGCACTGTACATAAATGAATTCATTTTAGTAATTTCTGTGACAACACTGAGCTTTTTTGTTGCTTTCATAAAAATCTATAACAACATAAACTGGGTAAGTGGAAATCCTAACAACAAATTAACCTATACATTATTTCTTTTTTCCACCAGACTTTCTCTCTAGTCTTTCGATTAAGGGGGTGAACATGTGATTTGATCAAACACATAACTAATGAAATAAATAATAAAATACAATTTTAAGAAAAGGTATGGATGTTCATCCAACTTTTATTTCCTGTTGGTCCTCTGCAAAGAATTCCAAGAACCTATCCTAGTTACTTCAACTCAGAAGACAGGAGACCCCCTTGGACACTTTCCCAGTCCATCACAGAACCAAGCAGTTTCTTAGACTGTGAAATGAATCCAGAGTCCTTTTAGGTAAACCCAGCATGCAGAGTTTAATACTGAACCTTAAATTTTACAGCAAAAACAGTAATTGGTGCTCGTGATGTCTTACTAGTCTACAGCAGAGAGGGGAAATAAGAATGGTTTTTATTGAGTGTTTGTGCTGACAGGATTCTGAGGCTTTTATTGTGAAACCAACACACACCGGAAGTTTACAGTTAGCATCCCTTCGTTTCAGTTCTCCTCAGTGTGGGAGCGTCGAGGGAAAATGTTACCTTTATCTATGAAAGATGACGAGTATAAACCAGCTAAATTCAACCTGCTGCTTAAACTGTCCGGATGGTTCAGGTATGCCAGGCATGACCGTCTGAGAGACTTTTCTCTGCCACGGCTAGCCGGATGCTAACCGGCTAGCTTGAACAGATGTGTTTGTCGGAGCTCAGTCAGTTTAAAAGTATAAACTCCAGTGCCTCGACTTTCTGTATTATTGTGTGAATGATGTCGTGACGAGTCACTAAGTTGTGTTTTGCTTGTATCTGAGATGTGGCAGCTTTTCAGGAGGTTGTCTGATTTCTTTTTATTTTTTTAATTATTTTTTTCCAGGTCAATTCTGGCAGAGAAAACCTCCAGGAATCTGTTCTTCTTTCTCTGCCTCAATCTATCTTTCGCCTTTGTGGAACTAACGTACGGAATCTGGACCAACAGGTAGATTCAGAGTACTGCTGCATATTTGTGTTTCGTGTGATAGCACGCGCGCGCTTGTGCGCTCGTGCCGTCTTTAGATTGTGCCACGTAAGTGTTAGCTGTAGCAGCGAGAGAGGCTGATTCTGTCTGTTAAAGCTGAGCTGGAGCTTGCAGCTGTTATTTGAAACGGACTCTGTCATCTATTGTGGAGACAAGACACTCGGACTGCAGCAGGAACAAACACTCGTGCTGTGTTTCACGGGTGGGTTCGTGTCCTCCACACACACACCCCGTTTTCTCAGCCATAGGGTCTCTGACTGGAGGTGTCAGTGAAACTACGGCAACAAGATATATAAACATTTTTTGAGAGAAATTAGGAAGAGAAATTAAGTTAGTAACTTTTTTTTTTTTTTTAGGAAAAGACATGCATGACTTCAGTAAAATGTCACAATAATAAGCCCTCTTTCTGCCAGTCGTTTTTTTTTTTATTTTTTACAGTGTGACTTTTACACTGAGATTCTTGTTTAAATATATTAATCACGTGGGCGGTGCTTCCGTCGTTGTTTACAGAGAGGAGTCGCTGATTCCCTCAGGGAGTCACTTTAAATCAATGAGTGAACCCGGAAGTTCCCTAAATCTCTGATTGGTTGCTTTAGTTTTTTTTTTTTACCTTTCTTACCTTTTTACTTTATTATGTCATGGTTTACCTCAACACAGACTTAGTCCCAGAAAAGTAAACTGTCATAAGTTTCTGTAGAGATTTAGTTTCATTCTAGGGACTTGATTTTTTGTTTATCTGTCTGTATTATGCAATCCAGTTCATTTTAGTCATGGGCGCCCACACATCTTTTTATATATATATATATATATATATATATATATATATATATATATATATATATATATATATATATATATATATATATATATATATATATATATATATCACTAAAGAATGAAGTTTGTGGTCATAGATTTCTGGTGATTTGGGTCATCCATGTAATCATAGCTGAAAATTTAAGAGGAATGTATGAAAAACTAAAATAAATGGATTGAAAATTGAGGAAAAAAAAGACTTCTGTAGAATACATACTTAAAAAATGCTGATTAAAACCGTTCTGCACTTTAGTGGGGCTGACCCGCTTACACAGAAACTAAAGTACGTTTTTAAAGGTATGAAAAGTCAAATACATTACCCAAATTACAAATTTTACTGATAACTTTTTGTTCAAATTAAAATAATTAAATTACATTATTTTGCATTGACTTCCTTCTCAGTTTGTTTAATATTCTTATTACTGTTTTACTGTGTTGTATGCAGAAGGATTCTCAGATTCTCACTCACTGAGCTCACCAGATCTGGACTCATTACGTTCATCTTCCTTAAAGACCCACTTTAATAAAAAAAATCATGATTTTTGTGTTTTTACCACAATCTTGGGGCTATTTTGTGATGATGGAGGGTAAAATATGAAGAAAATTAAATTGAAAATTACATTTTGGAGTATTAATTCTTTCACATTGTTGTGAACCAGGAGCTGACTAGAAATGCTGTTGGAAAAAGCTTGTAGCCGTGACGTATAGACTACTGTTGTGGCTCCATAAGATCCCTGCTCCGTCCCATTCAGATGCATCCACCTGCAGACAAATAGATCCATGTACGTCTTTGTTTTCCTCGTCTGAGCTGGTATCTGGTTTAAAATTGTTCGGCTGGATAGCTCCAAGATTGGTTGCCATTTTTGTTTTACCGCTAATGTTAGGTTGGGGTCGTGAGGGGCTGAAAGCTAGCGGGAGAAAGTGTAAATGGAAATGGGGGCGGGATTCTTCTTCACTAACAGTCCCGCCTACAATTCAGAGGTGAATTTCTAATTTTTCCTGCTGCTCTGCAGAAACTATGTTTAAAAAACAGAGGTTTTTGGGGTTAAAAACTCCATAATCATCATTTAAGGAGCACTGGGATTGCTTTAACAATATATCAAAAGAAGATTGGAGTGGGTCTTTAACCATCTCATCTTCATCGCACTTTTGTGTTTAGTCCTGTAGGATCGTCGGCTGTTTTCCTGTTCATCCTGGTGTTGGACTCTCTTGCGTTAGCAAGTTTTCTTCTCCGTGTTCTCCATCTGTCTCCTTACACGTCTGCTGCTGTGTGTTTGTGTCCAGTTTAGGTCTGATATCAGATTCCTTCCACATGTTCTTTGACTGCACCGCCCTGCTGGCAGGTCTCGCAGCCTCCGTCATCTCCAGGTGGAGGTCCAACGACAGCTTCTCCTACGGGTGAGACCTCCTCAAGTCTCTGCGCTGTCTTAGGCGTCTGTCATGCCCGGGTCTGATCTTTGCGTGTTCGTTGGGTTTCAGGTACGTGAGGGCAGAGGTTCTGGCCGGCTTCGTCAACGGACTCTTCCTCATCTTCACAGCTTTCTTCATCTTCTCTGAAGGAGTCGAGGTGACGTTTAGCCTTCACCTGTCTGTTTCAGAGGGATCAGACTAATAAACATTTCCAAACACTTTAGTGTAAATATTCAGGAATAACAAAGACAACAATATATTTTTCAAAGAGCAGCTGCACCAAAGTCTTCAAAAATACAGTTTGACTGAGTTTGGAATGTAGTCTTTAAAACTATTAATTACGTTTTAACAAAAGTTTGGTATAGTAGTTTAAAAATTGGACAAATGTTTTTATAGTTTTTTAATTTTTTTTAGTGTTTTGTTTAGCATTATCTCCAATGGTGATGTTTTACAGACTTATTTTAAAGACATTTTAGTGATTAATACATTTTTTCTTTTAAGTCATTAGTCAAATATTAGTATTTAATGTAGTTAATTGCCATTCTCTTTCTTTTTCTTACACTTTTATTTATACCGGTATACATATACACTTTTATATTGTGTGTCATGCAGAAAACACATTGTCTTCTAAAATTTTACTTTATAATCTCTTTAAGAGGGAGGTGTTAGATAAAGCAAAAAAAAATCACAGTTGAAGCTTTAATTTTGATGTTTTACAAAAAAAACCCTGAAATGTCCGTGTTTAAAACCTCTGCATGTTCTCCATAGAAAATGTTTGGGTTTTTGCCCTTAAAAATGATTTTCAAAGGTTTGAGTCGTGCTTTTCTGAGCTGTGTGGACTCTGATGGAGCCACATGTTTTGACAGGCGTAAACATGAATGGCTCTTGTTCCTTTAGAAGAAAAGTAGAACAATGTCCGTCTTTCTTTCAGAGGGCTCTCGAGCCTCCCGACGTTCACCACGACCGGCTTCTGCCCGTCTCTGTGGCTGGACTGCTGGTCAACTTGGTGGGCATCTTTGTGTTCCAGCATGGCGGGCATGGACACTCGCACGGAGAGGAAGGTAACACTTGTGTGACTGTCTTTTTTTTTAGAGCGGACCTTTAGGTCCGCAGATGTTGTCTTCTTTCAGTGTGGACCTAAAGGTCACGCAAGTGACCTTTAGGTCCACACTGAAAGAAGACAACATCTGCGGAACAGAGATGGGCTTCACTGCAGCTTCTCTGCTCACAGGTCACGGCCACAGCCACTCCCTGTTCAACGGCAGCGCTCATCACGGCCACAGTCACGGAGGCCACAGCCATGACGGACACGGACACAGCCACGGAGGACACGGACACAGCCACGGAGGACACGGACACAGCCACGGAGGACACCAGGAACCACCCTGTCCTGGTGAGTTTGACCTCTGACCTGTCACTATTTATACTTCCAGGATTTGTCATTTGCTTGTCCAATAATGTGTTCATAAATCTGATATATCCCGCTGCTAGTAGGAGGAGTTACTGTCAAAAACCTTTCGCCTCATCACAACATGGAAGCATTTAGAATGCATGGAAGAAATGAATGACGTTGAGAAATCAGGATTATTATTATTATTCTGAATACAAAAGTCTTGGTAAGAGATCAGTCTACCAGTACGGGGAGATTCACCATCTACTGCAGGACCTGTGCATGAATAACGACCACTTTTAGTGTGACTTTTGTCTCTCTGTGACCCACTTTCATGACATGTTGTCTCGCATTAGTCAGAGGAAGGAAAACATAAAATTAAGAATAAAGTTACAGGACTTTTTTATGAATTATTCGATGCAAATAGGAAAAATATGGTAAAGTTTAGGAGGAAAACAATCAGATTTTCTTCAATTTTTATCTTTGGACTCCACCCACTGATTGTGTCTTCAACATGTTACGGACCAAAGCTGAGTCCCTGATTGGTTGATGAGACAGGATTTTTATTAAACTTCAGTTCAGATATTTGAAAAGCGGCGAGTATAAGTCTGCGCCACATGTCAGAATTTTTCAAGTCACACCACCGATCGCATCTGTACATTGACTCAACTTTGAAACTGGTCAACCTTGTTGCGTAAAAAACAAAACTACCTTTTGTTTGTTTCAGATGATCTACTGCCAGCTGCAGGAAAGGGCTCCAGCAAACAGATCCTACAAGGTGAGAGCAGAGCAAACATTTAAACACCATCAAAAATTCACCTTTTTCCACAAGTGAATGTGTATTTTTGTTTATAGATAGATGACTTCATTAATCCCACAAATGGGAAATTTCATTTATCTGTGGCAGCAAAAACAACATTCAGAAATCATCAATATAATATAACATCAAAAAAAGGACATCAAAAATGACATTCATATTAAATTATCAAAAATTATTATTAAAATCATTATTTAAAATGAGATTCATATTACATAAATATGAAATATTAAATAAATAATTGCAGCTGTGAAAGTGTAAAAAACACGTGGTCAGCTTATTTCCTGCTCTAAAACACTGGTTTCAGCTTTGCATACCTGAAGGTAAGTCGGATATTTCCATTAGGTGTGTTGGAGCACAAAATTAGGAAAACATGGCAAGTAGGTATACCTTTAAGCAAGATTTAGAAATGCTGGTAACACTGACTTTGTTTTTTAATATATTTTTACATTAGATTGCCAAATGTGACCATGCTCGTATTTGTCTTGATATTTCTTTAAACATGTGGTCTTAAATTAGCCAAGATATCTTCATGTACTTTTACTAAAACATTCTTCAGGTGTCATACTTACACGGTGGGTTCCGATGTCTCTGGAAGCGGACATCTCTATACGCAGATCTGAAGGATGAAGCAATCAGTGTTCATGTGAACTTTGGGCTATCAAATATGAATATTCAGACAGCCAGTAAGACTTCACACCCTCTGAACCTGGAGCTCCACTCTCTCCGGATGATCTTTGTGATGGAGTTGACTTTAGTTAGCCACTAGAGGGCGACCACACATCGTGATGGAGCCTTTCCTTTGGCCTCTCATCATGTGACCATACTGATGGTGGTGTAAAATCCTGCTCCTTCAGGGCTGGTGTCCTGCTTCTTTCCAGGAAATCCATCACCACTCACTGCTGATTACCTGTGTAAGCTGGGTTCCACCAATGAGGAGAACCAAAGCCAAAAATAAAAGAAAGAAAGCAAGCAAGAAAACAAGAAAGAAAGAAAGAAAGAAACAAACAAACAGGACACCAGGTCTGAGATTCGAACACTTCTGTTCCAAAATGCCAGCTAACTTTCTTGACAATCTGCTATGTGACTTTTTAAGGTTTGATCACATACATTTTGTGTTTAGATGTGGTTTAATGTCTCTTAAATAACACAGGAACACTGTCGAGTGTTAGGGTGTAGCAGGATTTGTGAATTTTAGCATGGACAAAATAACATTTAATGTGAGAAAGATGTAGGTGATTGTGGAGCTTGGTTTTGACAGAGCTGCCTTGTGATTGGTCAGAAATCTGAAACGTGCTCTGTTAACACACATGACTGTAAATGAGAACTGGACTGAGTGTGACATCCCCCATAGAAAAGGACTCACTTCCAGCTCCAACAAAAGTTTTTGGTGATTCGGACGCCGCCATGTTGGAGCCAAGCGTCTCCAGTAAGCAGTGATTGATCCATGTCAGTCTGAGTTGACGTTTCTATGGCAACTACTCTCGCTAATCAGGAGTGAACTTGTTGGAGCACCCCTACCACTTGAAAGCGGGCTCTAATAATTTGTAAAACAGACCGCTTCCGGCCGCTTCTTAATCATCTGATGCCATTTCTTTGTGCAGGGGCACAAACTTTGGTTGGTAGTGATTCAGGAACCAGTGGAACCAGCCGTTGCTCGCTGTGAAATATTCTTTAGCAGCCGGCAAAGAAGCCGACGAGCTGGTGTGCTCTTCATTCGTGCTCACCTCCTCAGAAATTTCTGCAGCGCCTCCTTTAGACGCAAAAGTCTCATACAAACGTCTGAGCTCTTGTGAGGAACCAGGGGAGTCACAGGAATTGAAACGCGAATAAGTGGGGGAACACTGTATTCTGACTATTGGAACGACTGAGTAATACTGGTTTGTTTCTCAGAAGTCTATAGGATTTTGTCTTCTTGGAGCTGGCGGGTACTTCTGTTTGGAAAGTGAGGGGGGGAGAAGTCACTCAGTCCAGCTCTGAAATACAGTCAATGGTTGGCTGCAGAAAACCGACCTGTGTTCTTGCTAAATCTTATCTGGATCTAAAAAAAAAATGTCCTTATTCATTCACTCTCTCCAATTCTCTGCAGTCATATTGAATTATTTATTTGATAAAATATTTAATTGTATCTGTATATATATACCCAGCCTCAAGATGTCCTGCAAAAATCATGTTAAACTAGACTTTTTATTGATTGGGGGGGGGGTCGGAAATTCCAGCACAGACCTTTGATTCTAAACCCAGTCTTGTAACACAAAATGTGTCTAATTTGTACTTTATTTTTAAAATTCAGTTTAAACAAAAAGGTGCTTTTGCGTCGTCTTTGCCCTCACCTTCAAATAACTGGATCTTTAAAGAGATGTTTACACAATCATTTAAATCTTATCTTTATTTACCGTGTCTGGTTACAAAATTGACACCTTACTCTGACATTTGTGAATGTGTGGCATTTCTGAAAAAGTTTGCAGGAGCAGAAGCTGTCACATACCTATCAAGTCTCTCACTTTTCATTTAAACTGCAGAGCTGCACTCAGTAGAAGTGTATGTGTCCTTTTCTGTTTTCCAGGAGTTCTTCTGCACATCATTGCTGACACTCTAGGCAGCGTCGGTGTGATCATCTCCGCTCTGCTGATGCAGAAATACGACCTGATGATCGCAGATCCCATCTGCTCCATGCTGATCGCCCTCCTCATCGGAGTCAGGTGACCCTCATTGATCTGGTGCTTACAGTCAGGCCGCTCACGTCTCCGTCTTTCTGTGGAAACGCTGATGTGTTTTCCACACGCGAGTGTGCTGCCTGCATCCTCACTGATTCTTGGACACTTATCGACCAATCAGACCGCCCTGAATAATGGCAGAAGGTATTCAGCCTCTGATGGAGTGTTTCTAAACAGAGCGATCCTAAAGGAGCAGCAGAATCACTGCAGGGGCTTCAGTCCTAGTCATCTTTAAGCAAGCTTCAAAGCCTCTGATATGCAAACAAAACCACATCAATCCTGGCAGCAACTTCCAGTCATCCCTGAAAACCTTTGGCGGATTTGTGAGAAATCTTCTGGGAATGGTGCCGGAAATCTAAAAAACACTTGGCATTTAATGGTGTTAGAGCCCTCAGGGAGACAGCTGCATCCTGCTAAAGTATCTTAGATAAAGACCTGTTTACTCCTAAAAAAATTCTAAATCACCGTTTTCCAAAGATTTCCATGTCTGATTCTGAAAAGAACATTTTTTACTTTGAATAAATCCAGCAAGGTGACTCTGTGACCAACAGAAGTCTTTTAGTCACAGCTTTGAAGTTATTTCACCGAACAAAAAATACCAAGAATCTAAAATCCGGAGTCCACTCCTGACACGACGGCTAAAACATGTTAAGAGAAGCTCTTTAGGAGTCTGTAGAACTTTTTTTATGACACTGAAAAACTGCTGTTTCCACTGGACGGGCTTGAAGATCCTGAAATGTTTTCCGAGAACACTTTCAGAAAAGCAACATGCTAATCGCCAAATAAAACAAAAACAAATGTCAGTTTCCAAAAAGAGCACTAAAAGAAGGATCTAGAACCAAACAAGAGAAAGGAAATCCGTCTTTAGTCTGAAGAACAATCTGGAAAATAGCCTCCACTCTCCTAAAGAATGTGCAATTAGAGGTTAATGCACTTCGACGTGCCAAACCACCAGAATGGGGCTGGAAATATTCCTGGAGTCTGCTGATGACTGTGGATGAAAATGCAGCGGGCAGATGTCTCTGAAGGGTCGTTGATGGGTAGGGTCGATGTGTTCTCGTGCAGTTGGATTGGCTGGAAGAGAGCACAGCGGCATATTTTCGCCTCTGTGGTCAGCTCAGAGGCCTTCGCATTAACCACGGAGATCGTGTTTCTGCTGTTGGAAAGTCGGAGTCGTTGCACAGCTCTGCTCCACTGAAATGCCTTCAGATTCTGCAGATGGATCTGTGGCCGACACCGCCTGAATATTCTCAACGTAGATCTGTGTTTAGGGCTAAACCTCAGACCCAGCGTTTAGTCCAAGTCTGTGATTAAACCTATCAGGAACTTCAACAAGATGTACTGCGCCGCTCCGCTCAGCAGGATGAGCCAAACATTTGTTGTTTTAGCTGTTTGACTTTTTTTTTTTTTTTACCTGTGCTGAATGTTAATGTCTGACCTTTGACCTGCAGCGTCGTACCTTTGCTGAAGGAATCAATCGGCATCTTGATGCAGAGAACTCCACCTTCACTGGACCACTCTCTGCCGGAGTGTTACCAAAGAGTAAGTCCTGACCACAGCATGTATGCATCAGTCAGCTGAGAGGCAACAATGTTCCATAATGATGCATTGGAAAGTCATCTTAGTATAGTTGGCAGACAGAGGGCTCTGTAAGGTCCATATTTATCTCCTGGCTCATTTTGCTATACAGCTAAGCTCAGTGTGGCTCCACTTATTTAAGGCGGCTTTCTTTATGTACCTGTAAGCCTTGTGCTATCCTATGACCCCCACCCTTACATTGACGTGTTCTCCCTACCATGACAAAGGTGGATAAAGGTGGAGAGGATTTCATGTCATCCATGGACACCAGTGAAGATCACAAATCATTGAAGAAAAAAGGTTCAGAGCTCTGTCTAGTGGGTCTAGATGACCCCACTCCCAATGTTAAAGTGTCTAGGATAGCACAAGGGTCCCGGAGCACTGCAGTCTTTTTTTTTTTCTGTGACGTGTCTGTATCGTATAAATCAGGAGTGTCAGAATCCAGGCCTTGAGGGTCGGTGTCTAACATGATTTCCAAGAAACCTGCCGTTGGAGCTCCTTATTGGCTGAACACCTGATCCAGGTAATCGGCAGCAGATGAGGCAGGATTTCTGGAGAAACCAGCAGGAGGCCTGGAGTCTGATACCCCTGGTGGAAACGGCAGCAGTATGTCAGAGAGCATGTGTTATTTAGGTGTTGCCTGCGACATCACCGTGTGCGTTAATAACCTTTAAAGTCTACTGCGATCATCTTTTGATCTATTGTAAAAACCTTTATTATACCATTTTCAGAAAAAATGATAAAAAACTGTCAATTTCTAAGAAATAATTTCTGCAGGGTGTCAGTAGTTTAATAAACACTCGCCTCTTGAGTTGTGGGCGGGACAGAACACCAGCGTACAGCCCCTCATACCCCCTACCTAACACAAGCAGTGCAGCGGAAATGGCGGGTAGTGTCTGGGCTTTCCAGCCGTAGTTTTGGGCCAGATGCTAGTTCGGACAAGGAAAACGATGACGTGCATTTTTCTCTGCGAGTGGATGCATCAGTGGGTCTTTAATAGATTTATTTCTGGAAAAACCAAGCAAATGCTTATAATTTATCTATAATTTATATTTAAGGAAAATATTGAATTTTTTTTTTAAATGAAAGCTAATTTTTTTTAGAGCTTCCCTTTAACCTCCGCTGTGTTTTTTTGCTTTGATCTCCTCAGGTGCAACAGCTGCAAGGAGTCTACAACCTGCAGGAGCCTCACTTCTGGACTCTGTGCACGGACGTTTATATCGGAACACTGAAGCTGCTCGTGGCGCCTGATGCAGACACCCGTTGGATCCTCAGCCAGACGCACAATATCTTTACGCAGGTATGGAAGAGCACCTGCACATTCACGCACACTCTAGACCGTTACGAGCTCGACCCACGGTGTGCTGATGTCTCTGCAGGCTGGGGTCCGGCAGCTCTACGTTCAGATCGACACCGCTGCGATGTAGAGGCTCCTCCTACTCACCTGGGACCAATCAGTCTGTTGCTGCAAGTGAACTTTAAATTGCCCCAATAGCCACTGCAGGGCAGACTCTGAGGGAGCGGAAGGGGGGGGGCGCACACACAGAACTGATGAAGTCAAGCAGCCCCGACCCATTTGTCTTCTGGTTTTTAATTATGTAACTTTCTGGGTTGCTGGGCGTCGTGCCCTCCTCACCGCCTGTACTTTGTTAGCTGACAAAGTATTCTGGGTAAGTGCCTTCACGGTGAATCAGAGACAATCTGAGCTCCTTCCACCCCCGCGGCGACCCGCTGCTGGGTCCAGAGTAAACCCCTGTTTTTACTGTGCCATACATGTGACCAAACCATGTGACCCGTCTACAGGGATCAGTCATTTTTTTATTTTTACTGTAATAAATCTGAGCGGAGCGATTGATGTCCATCTTTATGGATGTCTTATTATAAAGGCGGCGTTTGTGTTTACATCTGCAGATATCAGAACTGTTCTTTTAAAAAATACTCTCATGACTTCGGCATTTCAACCATTTAAAAATGTCAATACAAGAAGAATGCAAATTAAAGAAATTTAACAACAACTGAGGTATTTAAAATGGTCAAAACGCTTTTTCATGGCAGGTCCAGGGCGCTGGGTTGCTGGAGCCTATCCCTACAGTAGCTGGGTTGGCTCAGTGACCCCAAAAGGGATTGAGTGGGTTCCAGAAATGAATGGATTTTATTTCATGGATAAAAAGGTTTTCATTTCTGCGTAAACCGAGCTGATCAGAGTCAGGCCTTCACAAAGTCCTTCAGTCAAACGCGTGTCAGGATGTGTATGTGGAGCTGTCAATCATCTGTAGGTGTTCCAGAGCGTCCGGTTGGGCGTTCACCCGCAGCATGTCCACTTCCAGCGGGTGGAGTCGACCGGTGACGACCAGCGAATGGAGCGGCCCGCCTAAATCGCATGACACCAGCTGGCGTAGACTTCCCGTACAGATTTTCTGGTCATCTGAGCCAAGCCGGGCCACGCCCACACACACTGTGTCCTCCGTCATACCTGGAGGGACAGATGACTGAGCGTGAACATGAAGGCCTGCCTTCTCGGAGCAACGCCTGATGGTCAGATTATGGTCATTTATTTAAAAAGACAATAAACCACCATTCCACAATATTTTAATTTCTGGGGTGAATAAACTTGTATTGATTTTCTTTTTTATGTGCAAAAAGTTGACTTTGAAAATCTGAAAGAGCAAGCAGTATTTTTGCTGTACAATGACTTTGTTGTTGCAATAGCGCATGCTACCCTTACTAGGTTGCCATAGTAACAGTATGATCGTAATGACTAATTAATTTCAAGACGTCATGCGTTCCCAACACTGATGTCCAGCTCCACACAAAATGAAGTCAGTTCAGTCGCCATTCTTTCCCGATATGCATGCCGCCATGTTGGAGCCAGATGACATCAGTAAGCAGTGATTGGTCAGAGTCCCCATTTCTATGGCAACCGTTCTCACCAATCAGGAATGACCTTATTGGTGGTCCACATGCCTTTCACTGAAAGTTAAAGTTAAAGGGTTACCCCAATGGTATAGGATAACACCTACCCCTCCTCTATTGGAGGCAACTAGATCTCTATGCAAACAGAGCTGAGGCCTGGTTGACATAGCAACCAGAAAGCCAGGCGTGTTTCTGGAAAGACTTGGACTTGTTTACCGCTCAAAACTTTCAAATGGCAAATGATGGATGGAACAAAATATCAACCCTTCATCATGCCTCCAACATGAAACATGTTTTTCACTGACATCTTTATATTCCTCTTTATACTAAAATATACTTAAATTTTTTGTAAAAATTGAATTTTTTTTGATCTACTGAGTAAAGAAATCTAAAAAAAAAAAACCTGAGGTGTTTTAGGTCAGGTCAGACTCACCTAACTCCTCCCCCTCCTCCCTCCTCCTGTGGATGATCTGCATCAGCTGATCTGCAGCCTGGCTGACAGTCATGAAGCGAGGAGGTTCGTAAATCTTCCTCCCTCTTAAAATCAAGAACAAAAAAAAAAATTAGTGCCTCTAATATGATCAGGGGGCGGTTAAATGTTATTTAAGGTGATGAAGTTTAAAGGCATTTGATTTTTGTGACAGGAAGCAGGTCGTTTCTCAGCCTTTATCCAGTTTGATTATAGATCATTGCAACTGCTCCAAGTAGGGGTATAAAAACAATCCAACATGCAGTTATGAAGAAAAGAATGAATGCTTATAAATTAAAAAGGGGCATTTCCATGAAAAAGAACACAGAAAAGTTCAATAATTGCCCATAAGTAAATCTGTAACAAATTGAAATATTGCATGTTGCATGTATACATGTTTCAAGTGTTTCTTTATTCTAAATGTGAGAATTAGAACTTGAAAATGATACTCAAAATTCAGTACATTTGAATAGTCAGAGGAAGTTCAATACCAATGACACCAATAGTGTCAACCAAAAAAATATCAATGAAGCACATTAAATGGAAATACAGCAGGCAAAAAAAAAAAAAGTTGGAATAGTCCTCAAACAATAGATTCCTGCAGCAGATTTTTACAACAAACCTCATTACAGTGCAGACATGAATCCAGGACATGGCTCTTATTTTTTCTGTCGATCCACTCTTGAGCCAAAAAGAACAGCATTTTCAGATTTCTAGCATTTTCTTTTAAAGCGGGTCACATGAAGCCCAGCAGGTCCTGGAGCTGGATCTGCTCAGGTTCTTACCTCATCATGTTCTCGATGCTCTGCTCTTTGACTTTGATATCTGGAAGGAAACAGAGAATGTGGACGAAGCCTTTTGCTCTTTTTAAACACAGTTCACAGCAAATATATATATATTTTTGATCTATTTTCATATGAGGCAGATCACAGTAGGTGATAACAGTTATAATTCATATTTTAGTTCTAAATGTAAGGAAAAAGAACAATTCATAAATATAAAATAAAAATGCATTTCTACAATATACCTGCAAACCAACGAACAATTAAATTAAAATGTTAAATAACAAAAAAATTTAAAAAAAATTCAAGTTTGCGTCTATTAGTGATAAATATATATCGTTTTCGTGGAGTGGGAGGGGCTAGTGTTCAGAGAGTAGATTGTCACTCAAAAATGCATGAACGGCTCAAAATACCTCTTTGGAGTTTCTTTTTGTGAGGAATGAACATTATAATACACTTAAAAGCTCAAAAAGTTGATTTTGAGGCCCTTTAAAAAGCTTTGTGCTAAAATTATTTCTGAGTTCAATAGTAACTGAATACATAGTACCTGTAGACAAAAAAACACCTAAAAAAATTCAGATGTTCTTGAAATTGAAGTTCTTGCTGTTACTGAAAATGAGTGTTTCTAAAAAATTTTTAGAAATGAACTGACTCAAATAAATTTGTAGTTTATATGTTTCTTGATTTTTGGTTTAAATGAAACCTATAAATGTTCAGATGTTTCTAACGGGGGCGGGGTTTAAACCAGAACCCTAAACACTGGCTTGTGTTTAGTGTGTCTGCAGGGAAACAACAGGAAGTGGGTTTGATGATGATGGAGGAGCGTCTGACTCTTTATGCTCTTATTGTCTTATTTCCTTTAATGAATATGAACGACATGCAGACACCAGCGAGTCAGCAAATCCCTCCGGGCTGTGGAGGAGAGTGAGGGCCTTCAGGGGCCTCGGGGGCCCTGAGTGATTGATGCTGGTCTGGCTGAGGGGAGACAAACACTTGGGGACTCCCTGCAGCAGAACTCACAGTGTGTTCATGAGTGTGGCACACAAAAATGCAGAAAAATGAACAAAAGGGTCCTAAAACAAAGAAAGAGGCAGTGAGGAGAAAGAAAAACTCATGTTGATACTAGAGCTGCTGTAGTGTGTGTATGTTGGGGGGGTGACCCCATCATAATGTGCATTACCCTGCGTAAGGTAAGTTGTTATAAGGGCATTAGCGTATTTGACATGACCTGATGAGCAGAACCTGCTCTTAAGTTTCCGGCGGCCATTAAAAAAGTATAACTCATGTTTGGGTCCGCGAAACGTGAAAGTTTTTATCTCCATTTCAAATTAAATGTTTTAATATTTCAGAAATATTCACCGGCACCTTTATTAATGCACCCAATTACCCTGTAGGTGTGTTCCGTTCTACAAGGGTTCACGACAGCAGCGTCGCCATGACGAATTTGGTAAATTCCCATGGTTATGGGATGCTCAGCCTTGAAGGTACGTCGGGCACAAACCAGTTATTAGTTTGTCCTTCGTGATAACGTTTTAAATGGTTGGCACTTCCGGGAGTTAAAAGGGTCACTACAAAAATCAGAGTCCCTGATTGGTCAAAGTTTGACCTGGTTTAGCGTTCAACGCACGCTCTTTGGACGTACGCACATTTGGTACGTAGAGCCCAAAAGCTGTCATAGAAACTTTAAGCTTTGCATGAACGCGAGTTTTGAACATGGAACCCCAAAACCCACATTATGCGTGTTAACATTGACTTCTCATGAGAAATGGCTGCTTGAATTATCAATTAGAACAAAGGTCAAAGACTTTAAGAAGCTTTATCAATGCCTTCCTTCCAAAGGAATGACTGTTGCTAAGCTTTCCTTGGTTACCGTGGGCGACACCTTTCTGTTCTACTTTAATACGTGAACTGTGAAGCTGCATCACTGCGGCGCCTCGTCCTTCCCACCAAAATGACATTCTCGGTGAACCCTCGGTTTAGAAATCTTCCATTACGCAGGAGCGGCTGTGGCGCAGGGGTTGGAGCGGTCAACCTCTGATCGGAAGGTCATAGGTCGAGACACTGAACCCCCACGTTGCTTGGCAGCTCTGCCGTCATCAATGTGTGAAAGTGTGGCTCGGCGAATGGGATTGTAAAAGCGCTTTGGGTCCTAATGAAGGAAGAAAAGTGCTCCATCCATCCATCCATCCATCCATCTCTCCGTCCATTTCCCTGCACTTATCCGGGGCCGGGTCACAGGAGCAGCAGTCTGAGCAAAGATGCTCAGACTTTCCTCTCTCGAGTTACTTTCTCTAGAAAGACTAGTGGTATAAGTATACGCTATTTCCTGTTAAAAGACCTCTTCTTTCAAATTAAACTATTTATTGATTATTTGTTCCTGCTCAGCTCAGAAAAAAAGGGGGGGGCAGCAGTCTTTGTTTGATCAAAAACACCAGGACAAACAAAAGAACATACGTAGCTCTGTACAAACTTTATAATTTGGCCAAATGAACAAAGCAACATGTAGCAAAAAGTTTGAGGTCTGAGTCTTACATTCTAAACGTACAGACAAAAAATTATCCTCTAGACTGAAGATTTATTAATTATCGATAATAATAATTCATCGAAATGATCTCATAGTAGAATCATGTCTAAAAAGATTGGGCAACAAAGATGGTGAATGGCCATTTCTTGTAAAGCGCTTTTCTACTTTCCTCGAGAGCCCAAAGTGCTTTTTCAGTCACATTCTCACTGTGCTGCCGAACACTGGCACCAACCTATCACCACCAGAGGCGAGGTGGGGTTCAGCGTCTTGCCCACTTGGACATTTGGGCGGGCATCGTGGGAATTGAACCCGCAATATTCCAATCAGAGGTCGACCGCCCAACCACTCCAGCACATTTTGCCCCTCCCACATGCTTAAAAATGTAAAAAACAAAAACAAAAAAAAACAACACACACCTGGTGAAAATGAATTTTGGGTTCACACATTTTTTAACAGAATATTCTGAACATTTAATAAATGAATCCCTGGCTCAAGCTGAATAAAACGATGTTTATATGATTCACAAATAAGTAGTCTTGAATAGGCCATGAGCAGTTAACCTTTGGCGGGGAGAGACATAGCTCCAAAAACTTTTACATTTACAATTATCAGTTAAAGGTTTTCAACAAAGTTTAGTCATTTTAATTTTCAGGGCCAACATTTGTGGGATAAATGTAATCCTTTTCCAGGTTTTGGTGAACGCGTGTCTCACCCAGCAGGCAGAGCGTGTGCAGTCCAGCCGCGCGGTTTTTGCTGATTTTATCGTAGAAGCTCTCCGGTTTCCACGTTTCCGTCCAGAACACCACAGACACCGTCTCGCCGAAGTTATACAACTGCACCCCAGACACACAAACACACACACACACACAAAGTCAGGTGTGGCCACATTGGCATAATGTGTCAATAAACAGGAAACTAGAAGAGGAAACAGTAAAGTAAGTATGTGTTTTCTGTCTGATTAGCAGCTACTTAGGCAGTGAACATAGCATTTGGTCTTGTGATATTTTGTGTGTTTCTTTATGTTCTGGTAGAACCACAGAGGAGCTGGAAGTAGATCAGTATGGATGGATGTTGCAGATGTTGTTGTGTTGGTTTCTTGCTTAAACTGGTTTTATTATTACATAAACAAGACTTCTACACCTCCAAATACATTCAATAGCAGCATTTGGCATTCAGTATTTTTTTTTAGAAATCAGCACCTGCCACTTTCTGCCAGACAACCAAAGGACCCGCAGCACCTGCACGGGTCAACCTCCCGTATGGGTGCACGTGACTAAGGCATTACTTACGGTGCACAAATACTGCATACATTAGGGTGTGTACCCAAACTACCACCTGATTGTCTCGTTTCCTCATTTCTGACAGTCAGGAGTGTGGACTTGGACGTGATGAAAAATTCGTAAGATGCGCCTTTGTCTCACCTACTTCCCCCCTATTTACCCTTCCCTGAAGCCTGCAGCATGCCTGTAGAAAAAGAGCATTTTGGCTCATTGAGTGATCGACAACTTGATATTTTGTAACAGTGTGCCTCCTGTATAAGTTTGCAAATTTTTCACCTGCAGACAGCCGGTAAACTCACAAGGGCAGCTGTGACTAAGGCTTTAGCTCCTTTATATTTCTTTCTGAAATCTGCTGGAAAATCAGTAGAACATGAACAGAAACCGCCCAGGACCTTGAAGTTGTGCTTCCTGTTGAACAGTGAGAATAATCTCATGTCTTTGTTGTGGTTGCACTAGAGAACATGACCTTCCAGACTGTCACCACTGGGATGGTCATTGTGGGAGGCTTCTCAATTTCAGTAAAGGACGTTTTCCTGCTTTTATGCACACCGTTTGAACAGTGCTGAACGTCCGGCTCTGTTCAAACAGGATGGAGAACCTTTGAACTTCTGTCTTTACCGTGCTGCAGAACAAACATGACTGGAGCAGTTTGGTGTTCAAGAACCTGACGGGGTTCAACGCCGTCGGATGGACTAAACTCTAGACTGAGAGGATCAATGTCTGCATTGTTTTCTTTGTCCAACTGCTTGTAATTCCCTCCTGGGTTTGAACATTGACAGGATGATGTGAAATATGGTCAGCTTTACCTTTGTCTAGAGAAAATAATAAACATCATTTAAAGAAAAGCCTGGAGGGGTCCAGGGACTGACTGAGCTCCCATCTGACAGCAGGGGCCCCTCAGTGGAGGGAAAACGGCCCTCATTTGCATATCCCCGCCCCTTATTAACATATTAACAATGTCCCAGGGGGAGGCCGTGTTAGCATTAAACCTGTCCCCGCTTGTGTACACATGTGTGGGAGCAGCTGGGGCCCGCTCTCAGACCGACGGCTCCGTTAATGACAAGTCCCGTTAATTTGATGTTGTTCAGTTATAACAGTAATGTGGCGTAATGAGCTTCCCGTGAAGCAGACGCAGATGGGTCGAAGCAAAGAAAATGACATCCCAAAATCACATTAAAGGTTGTTGGTCTTGGCAGGCCGGTGCACTGACCTGCAGGCCGCAGCAGCCCACGGCATTCATGATGGAAGCGTTGTGGATGACTCTGTACGGTATCCCAGCATTCACTGCTCTCAGGACGAGGTCACTGTGGGTGGTGGCTCTGAGCAGCAGCACACAAATGAAAGAAAAGCACGATCCATCAATGCAATGAACCAAATCGGACACAAAAAAACGAATTAAAGCAGCAAAAAACAAGGAGGACTGCAAAAAAAAGAAGAGTCCAAAGAGCTGCAGAAAGTCAGCAAAAAAAGTCAGCAAAAACGAAACAGCTGCTCCTCTGAAATAAAACAAAAAAACCCACAGAGTTTGTGATTTGGTCTCCAGCAGGCGAGCTCCTCTGCACTCTGTTATTAACTGTAAGGGAAATCTGGTGGTTTGCAGCTCTGAGGTCACATCAGAGGTTCCTGTTGACCAAATTAACCCCACGTGACTTCAGCAGGTCGGTGTGGCGGCTCCGCCCGATGCAATGAAGCGCGTGACTCACCCGAACGGGTCGCCCACCACCAGAAAGGCCACGTCAGTCACGCCGGCGTCCTTCAGGATTTCATCAGCTCCCTGTTCCACCAAGTCCCTGTCTGCGAGGATCAGCTCCTTCCCGTAGTACTCCTCCTGCAGGACATGAAATGAGGCGTAGGAAACTGTTTAGACACTTTCTCTTTTAGAGATTTTACTGAAGAACTAAATTGTCAGCAGCTGTCAAATAACTAAAACTTTGTTTTTCCAGGACAGTAGAGGTGTAACCATACTATGGAGAATGGATCTGTCTGAAAGGCTGCAGTTAAGAGATTATTAAACTCCAAAATGTAAAGCTACATTCACACCGTCCTCATCAATGCACGTTCAAGCGACCACTTCCAATGGAAAGTCTATTAAGATTTGTGTCGCACTTCGCTACGCAAGTTTCTTAGACTGTTTTCGGGCTCTACGTACAAGACGGCCGTTGAAAGTGCCTTAAAGTTCAACCAGGTCGAACTTCGACCAATCAGGGACTCCGATTTGTTTGTGACGTATGGATGGCGTCCCCTTTTAACTCACATAAGTGCCAAATGTTTGTAAACTGATCACGGAGGTCTAAAGTCTTTCATATATCGGAATAGAGCCGTAAAATAAAAATCCTGAGGCAAGATTCACCAGATTAAAGCCGCTTTGATATTTTAGACCAAACCTCTTCTAACTGTCGGTGGCAGACATGCGCTAGTGAACAGTAGAGAAAGAAAAAGGAAAAATTAAATTGATGCTAAGCTGTCTTATTGATTTTCACCCCCTGTAGAACCCCTCTGATCATCTTTTGATCAAGTGTTCCCACTGCTCTTTTAATTATGATTATACTGTTTTTTAGCCAAAATACAAAAACTGTTGCTTTCTAGAGCATCATTTCTGCAGAGCAGCAGTATCTCAATAAAAATTCACATGCCCTGTGGGCGGGACTGTTGGCACGGAGCAACCCCGCTCCCCCTTACCCTCCCCATTGCTGAGAGGTCTCGGTTTACCCACTCTCCTGCTGGCTTACAGACCCTCACGCCCCCGTACGACAAACATGGGGAGCAAATTGGAGCTATCCAGACGTAAGGTTTTGAGCCAGATTCCAGCTCAGACGAAGAAAACAAAGACGTAACTGGATCATTTTGTCTGCAAGTGGATGCATCAGAATGGAGCGGAGCAGAGAGCTTGTGACCAATCCGCTGCAAAAACAATCTTTTTCAAAATGTAAATTGCTCCTGATTCACAGTAAAATACCCAGAAAGGCTTTTTTTATTTCAATTTTCTTAATATATGTCCTTCATGATTAGAAAAGTGCTACAAGAACATGTTAAAACGACCAAAAACACCATTTTCATTGGAGTGGATCTTAAACGAACCTCAGGACTGCATTGGATCCATTGACAAAAATGACCGGCCCAGTTAATGTATAGTTTATAAGAGAGACAGAAAGGCTGCAGGGTGGAGTGCAAGCTCTTCGGATGCACTTTGGTTCATTTAGCAGTTTGAAATTGCAAGCAGCACTCTGGTTCATCTCCGGATGCCGTTTCTTTCTCCTGTAGGTACTTGCATGATTCATCGCCATGTTCATCAATAAAATCTACCCTCCATCATGTTAACCTCTCAGGAAAGAAGCACAAAAATAATCCAAAATCTATATTTGATCATTTAACCCCATCAATATATTCAATTTGAAAAAAAGAACAAACAAATTTTTAAATGTAAAATATGAGTTGATTCCATTTTTGTAAATCTTAATAGGCTATAAGATATTCTTAGATGAAATAAAATAAATAAAACTGTTTAAATCTATCTAGAAACAAAAACTTTTAAATGCTGCTTTTTATCATTCTAGGATTTTAAATATCACACTTAAGGTCTGGGAACTTCTGTTTCCTGCTGCCTTTTTCAGGAGTAAAAATCCTTCCATTTTTTGTAATTATTCCACCAAAGAGAATATTTTACCAAAATATTCCCTTAAGCGACTCACAAAGAAGCTACCGTATATATTTAAATCAGAAATGTGGAAGCATTACCGCTTTTTAAAAAAATCTGTGGGTCTGGACAGATACTTAAAAGACGGACTTGGGAATGTGGAAGGGCTCTGGATGCCGGGATCACATCTGGAATAGCATTTGGAATGCTGATGTCAGCAACTCGGTGGGCATTCCCACTAAAACTACACAGAGCGTATCTCCTGATCCCACGTCCAGATTTGAAGGTGCTGCATCACCAATGTGAGACTCAGCGGATTCATCTCTGAATCTGACCTCATTCTAAAACTGCTGGACATTAAACTCTTTTTTTTTTAACCATTCAAATGTGTGCATCAAACCCAAACATTGAAGGAAACTTTATGATGTTTGGACTTAAACGGACTCACTTCTCCACAGTTTGCAGGTAAGAAAAGATATTTAAGGAATAATTGCACCTGATTTTTTTAAATGCAACTAAAAATGTCAGGAGAATGTGAAATACATTTTGTGTTTTTGTTGAAGCTCCTCCCTTCAGGGGTCGCCACAGTGACTAACCCCATGATTAGCTCATGGGATTTAGCCCCAGTTTTACGCCGGATGCCCCTCCTGACCCAACCCTCAGCATTAACGGTCGTCCCAGGCGGACTTCCATCCAGATCAGAAGTGATGTCTGTTAATGTGAGCTTGATGGTTGGCCTGGCATTTTGGTTCTAATTCCGCTTAGATTAGAACCAAAAATAAATCCATTAAAAAAAAAATCAGTACAACACCAAAAAAACCACACAATTTGGGGGGAAAAGGAGCATTTTTGGTTGAACATGTTAATTTTTTTCCCCATTTGTTTTAGTTTAAACAAATTAAATTGACCAGAACTTCAAATCTGTTTTTAATTGGTGATGCCCTATGTGGGCAGTTGGCCCCGGGTATAGATGGATCCCCACATATGAGAGGGTGATAAGATTACATATGGATGTTGGAAAATTAAACTTTTTTACTTTGATCTAACTGAGTTATTTGCTTCAGTTAAGATAAATAATTTTTTTGTTAAGTCAGTTTAAAAATAACATGTAGTTTTCAGACAGTCATTTTACTTTCATTCAAATTAATTCAATGAAGTAGGTGTAACTTTGGTGCTGCTGTTAGATCGGCACCGCAAGGGATTGTGGGATACCATTTCCTTTGCCTGTCAGGACGGATTTTGGTTTAAGTGTGGCCTTTTGACCAAATGTGTTTAGTTGTTTAGCTGTTTTACTGTGTTTTGATGAGTTATTTTGTCCTACTATGCTTACGTCTCTGCACCATGAGTGAGAGTGAAGGAGAGGATGATGAGTTTTTTCTCCACGCGTTTCCATGCGGACTCCAGAAATCGGCGATCCATTGAGAATGTCTTTATGTACCTGTCGTGCACGTGCATTAACCCAGGGTTACCAAGTCGAGCGTAATTATGCCACATATATCTGGTCTTTTGGAACCGACATACCCAGAGTAAGCAATTTCAGGCGGATTTTAGCCAGAGTTCAGGGTTAAAGTCAGGCTAGTTTAAACATGCTGCCTGGAACACCCCCGTTTTCCAAAGCCGATTAAGAAATAAGTGGGGAAAAAAACACAAACACTTCGTGTATTTGAGCTTTTAGATCCATCATCCCAATGTCTTTTTTTTTTTTGCATCCAAATATTTTTGTACTTGTACAAATAAAATAGCCTGGTTTCAAACCACAAGGAAAAACATCATCTAGTTAATTTCAGTCCCTCAAAAACAGAGAAGCACAAAAAGTCTGTGTGTTACTTGTTGTATGCAGTCACACTAATCCATAGTTTTTACCAATGACTGGACATATTTCAATAAATTTAGAATTAAAAACTCAAAAGAGTCTGCAGGTGTGGTAACCATTACTTTACACACTTTCAGCTAATTTTTTAAATGAAAGTTCCCAAAAGGAGAAGCACCTGGTGATGTGGCTTCACAAAGAAAAACAAGTGAGAAGCAACTTTTTTAATCACATTATTGCCCAAAGGAAATGTTTCTTTGTTTGGGAACAATTTAACTGGGTTTCCTTTAGTTTAGCAGAGGCAGATGACAGATTTATGATGTCCACCACAGAGAGGTCAATTGGATGACAGACTTTCAGAAGCAGAGAAGCCTGGGGGATGTTAAGAGGCTCTGGAGAGGCTTTCATGTCACCTACAGGAGCACAGATGTCCCGCAGAGAGGAGGAGAATCATGGTGCAGATGGGTCACCAAGATGCAGATGATGATGGTAGAAGAAAGACATTTGGTCCAAGAAGTCAGCTTTAGCAGAAAATAGTTTTAACCAGGCATTTGTAAGAATAAACTCAAGTTCAAATGATGCAGAAAATGTAAATGTTATTAAGTGAAGGATCAAATGTTTTCCTAGAAAGGTCTGGATGACATGACCTTCTGTCTGCACTTGCTCGGTAGTCGACTCCATAAATATTCATCCATATGTTTGTGTTTGGTTCAGACTCACCAGAGCCTCCTTCCCCACAGTCAGGATGGAGGTGTAGGCCTCCAAGTAAACCCGGGAGCAGCTCCTCACCGCCTGCAGTCCTTTAACTGTGATGTCGCTGGCGTCGCCGAGCCCCAAGCCGATAAGATACAACATCGTGTCGGCGTCCGACTCCCTAAAACCCAAATGACATTAAACCTGAAGGAGGCAATTCGAGTTTTGAGTCAACGTTTTACTCCTTCACGTGTATTCCTCCGGCGCGTGCAAGAATACGGCTTGATGAAAAATGTTTATATTCGCGACAGTTGCAGTCGCAATACGGTACTCCGGTTTGATACAGACGTCACGCCGAACTTCGATAACAAAAACACCTCTTTAGTAAAATCAAAATTTTAAAAGCACATAATCTACGTATTAGTACGATTTATAGATAATTTAATGTTCTTTAACAGAGTTTCTTTCATTCGGCTTAGTTTTTTTTTGTTTTTTTATTTTATTTTTACAATATTTTACTTTTTTGCTGCCCTGTCATGCAGTTGGGTTATCTTGTGTTAATGTCTGGTAATATTTTAAATGGGTTTTCACACAATCACAATTTAACAACATGTACTCACAAATTTTACTCATGACTGTATTTATTTCATAATTTATCAGTATCAGAAGGTTTGATACTAAATATTTTTACAAAAATTAACCTCAAATGAATGCAGATTTTCTCTTTTACTGTAGGCCTACATGAAACCCAACAAAAAAAGAATGTTTCAATAAATCAAAAATTAATCTCCAAGTAGATATACGAAATAATCTGCTAATTTTACTGTTTAAAAGAAAACAAATTATTAAATAGAAATGTTTGTCTTATAAAGTTTATTAAAGACAAGTTTTTTTTGTTAGAATCACCAAAACATTTGTCATAAGTTTTCATTTTCTCTAGGGCTAAATATAAAATAAAGATTTACTTGGGTGGTAATTATATTTATTTGTATTAAACAGATCATATTTCTGTTAATCAATTTATTGTTTTATTTTTATTTTCAAAGATGTAGATGCTTAAAAGACACACTATAAATTTAATATAACTTTTATTAGTATCAATGACAAATTCATCTGATGTAATCCTTCAGCCTAAAAGTTTCAGTCTCCTCATATCACAATCAAAATTATAGGCACTTTTAAGTACAGAGACACACACAAGTAATAGATTATTGAGACATAGTTTAATTCAAAGAAGATATTCTAAACATTTTTTTCCTAAACAAATTTTAAAAACGAAGGAAAGAATGAAGTATCACCAGCAGAGGTCCTGCATAAAGGAGGTCCCATGCAAGTTTAATGCGCAGGAACTTCATCCAAACACACTTTGCTTTGTTCTCAAAGGATGGCAGAGCTGAAATAGAACCAAACCAGTGTAAGAAACATTTTATTTATTTACTAAGCTTTGAAATTAATATTACTATCAGAGTTACTCCAAGAAGAAAAAATTTTCTTCTGCTTTTTATTTAATTGTTCATTTTTGTTGCAAAAAGGAGACAACCAATGCATTTTAAATTTTTTAGGTTATTATTCTGGGGAAAAATGTACACTAAAAGGTAAAAACCCCTCCTGTTTTTTGTTCTTTTCCCTTGACTATAAAAAGTTCATCCTTATCTTATACTTTGTTGTCATTTATTTATTTCCTTTCAAGTTGGTAAATCTTGCGTTGGTTGCAGCATTCATTTTAATGTAGGTATGATGTTATGAAGGAGTATCATAAAATAAGCGTACGTTAAGAAAAAGTTATGACCTGAACATCAGCAGCATCTCACTCTTTGTTGTTGCAGTGGTGCGTTACATTTGTTGCACTTAACCCAAGCTGCATTTAAAAAATAGACAAGGGTTGTCACATCAGTGCTTGGTGTTTAAAAACTCAAATGTAAAAATTAATGAAGCCTCCCTCTTCCTCTGCTGCTTTTGGGTTAGCACTCCTCTCCATGGAAACGGCAGCCAGCAGCGTGTGAAAAGAGTTGTGAATGGAGTTGGTGGGAAAAGGCTGCATCTCTCTCTCGTTCTCTGCAGTCTCTTCCTCCTCGGTCGCCCCTTGTTGTGGTAAACAACTTCTCGACCACGTGAGGCTTTCCATCTACTGTGCTTCTTTAGCTGGGAAACAGTTAATGAGTGGGATGGTTGGTGGGTTACTTAATGAGCTTCTATCTGTCTTTTTCAAACCTTTTTTTTTCGTGTGAGAGGGTGGGTTGGGGCTGGACAGCAGAATTGTGGTCTTTTGTTGCTGAAATCCAGGGTTTGTTTGGCTCCAGTCATCCAGAGAATCGACACTCTGGCTCTGTTAACTGTTTCTCTGCAGCTTTTCATTTAGTAATGTTTTTTTAACTTAGAAGCAAGACCCCCCCCCCCCCCTCCCATTACAGCTGTAATTAAAGTAAGAACTGCAAACATGAAAAAAGTACACTTACTGGAGAGAGAAAAAAATGTCATTGGTAGCATTACTGATTTTATATGCAGATTAGTTTCCAGCAGGAAGTTCCAGCTCAGTGATTTATGCTATTGGTTAAACTTTATTGATTGCTTCATTCCACACGACCGCTTCTGACTGACCTCCTGTAGTGGAGCGGGCCACGTCTTTGGAGCCAGCAGCTGAGCTCCTTCTAACCGATTGACCCCTTTGGGTCTTGTGAAAGAGTCAGCGTGCACGTCGGATTGTCCTGCATGCAAGCAACATAGAAAGCAGTCGATGCTTTTAAGTTGTGTGTCATTTTATCTTCTGAAGGAGAAGAGAAATGTCCTGTTTTTCAATCTCAGACCTTAAATATTTTGCTCCAAACTTCAACAAGATGTTCACTGCTTTTTTAATGAAAACTGGGCTGGGAGACATTTTAAAATAATCAATGTTTTCAAAGTCCAAGATTGAAATTTACTGTTTAGAAGATTTTTTGTTTAACAGGTTGGTGGATCTTTAGGTGAACAAAACAAAACTTTTAGTGGCGTAAATCGCATATAATTATAGAGTGTTTTACTGCCTTCATCGAGGGCCCAAAAGTTTTAATGAAATTTACTCATTTTCCATTGTCATATCATTATCGAGATGACCAGAGCAAATTCTGGCCATTGTGCCTCTTTAGGCATTAAAACTATACACTTCTAGCGCAGGGCTGCCCAAACGAGGTCCTTGAGTTCACCACCCCGCCTGGTCTCCAGCTCTCCCTGCGCCGGTTTCTGCTGTTAACCTGGACTAGGTGTGTACAGTCAATCCGACTTTGGAAACATCTGAGTCAGCTCAAAAGCAACAAGCAGGACAGGAAGCACTACATAAAAGGGAGTTCTGTAGATCCCAAGGATCAGGGTTGGGCTGCCCTGACCTAGTGTCTTTGAGCATGACCTGGTTTGTCTTTTAATGTGGGGCAGCAACAAAAAAGTTAAATGTCAAGTTCTGATTTCTGAGTCCTCAGTTATGATTCATTCTCAGACTAAACACTCAATCCCACTATATTTTCTACGTTTTTTCCTATTTATGTGTATTTGTATGTATTCTCATCTATTTGCCTTGTTTGGTTTAGTGTTAGTGTCTGTAATTTCTTTGTTTTTGTGAAGATCAATGTATATTTTGAAGTTTAAAATGAGTTTTTCTTCTGTAAAGAACTTTGAGTTGCAGGCTTTATAAATGGAGCTTGCAGTCATTTAAATGCAGAGGCTTGGCCATGGAAACTCCTTCTATAAGTTTGGCATGCTCTGTTTGAGGCAAGCCGAAGGCCATATGACGTTTGGAGGCTTCCTTCTTCCAGTTGTCCTCCTAGTAACTTTGGGTTTGACACACTGAGTGTGGCAATGGTAGAACTGTGGAATCTGAGATGTAGCTTGGGCTCTCTGACCTTAAATATGAAGGTTGGTGATCATTGCTGATGTCTTTTCTTCTTTGTAAAAAGAAGTGAGCCTTAAAGCACCCAAAAATCTCTACCTCCTTTTTAAATCTACAGTAACCAGATGGCGCTTACATTTTTTTTTAACCCAGGACATTTAATTAATAAAAACTGGATTCTTCAGACTGTGCTTCATTTACCTTTTTCCTGCTCTCACAGTTCATCTGTCAAGGAAAGTCCCACCTTGCTGAGCATCTGAGGTCTGATCTTTGGTCAGACTGTCTCTGTTTCTTCAAAACAGAATCAGCTCTAACCGGATAAAAGTCTTAGAAGGATTAAACTGTTTTTGTTGCGTTTTGACTGGACAGATCAGCTGTGATGACTCAGGTGAAGCAGGTGGCACTTACAGCCAATGCTGCCTCTGAACCAACATTAACCATTGTTCATTTTCAAGACGTTTTTGTGGTAAAGCTTAACAGGAACAGCTCCTATGCATGCTTGAGTTACCAGGTCATAGTTGACTTTCTCAAATAACCAGGTTACCAAGAGTCAGGTTTGTAAGGAATCAGAAAAAGCTTGTTTTCTCATCTTTCTTGTTTACAGAGTTTAACGTTATAACCATTCAGACATGTACTTTTTTATCAGCATAAACTGCTTTGAACTTTAACTTTAGAAATGTCAAAAAGAAAGCTTGTGAGAAGGTAGATGGGATTGATTTAAATTATATTTTATTTAAACTAGCATTAATTGTTTTGTTTCAAAAAGCTGATGTGAATCAATAATCAATCTAATACAAACAGGTGTGGGCGATACTCTGCCCTATATTTTATTTTATTAATATTTGATCTTTTTATCTGCCTGGTACTTTTTGTGACTGTTTAACCTAATTAACACCACCACAACCAAATGTCATTCTCTCCAAAAGCCTTGTTAAAGTCACATTCTCCTATTCATGAGGTCACGAGCTGATGAAGGGTATTGTCTTCAAAGATTTGTTGGGTAGAACACTAATTTGACAGTTTTACTAACCAAAGCAACTTATCAAGGTCCTGAAACTGCAGAGCAGCCACACACCATCACACTACCACCTCCATCTTTGTCAGTTGGCACAATGCTCCTTTAGAAAAAGACATTCATTTGACTCCAGATGTAGGAAGACACACCTTCTCCATGGCTTGTCTCATCCGAATATTTCAGATGCACTTCTTTGTCAAATGTGAGACAAAGGTTCGGGTCCATTTAACCCAGATGTGACTTTTTCCTTGAACTCTCCCATGAATCTGTTTTGTTCGGGCTTTGTCGCATTGTTGAACTCTGACCTTCACTAAGTTAAATGAGGCCTGCAATTCTTTACATGTTGTTCTGCTTCTTTAATGAGTTAAGGGATGTGTTAAGGGGTGTTAAGGGACAGAGTTTTGGTGTAAAAGAGCAAAAATAGCAATGAAGTCCCACTCCAATCATCTTTTGATTTATTTTCAAAGCGCTCCCAGTGGTCTTTTAATTATGATAATACTGATATTTAGACAAAATCATAAAATCTGCAGGACACGGTTTCTGCAGAGCAGCAAGAGTTCATCAGAAATTTGCCTCTGAGTTGTGGGTGATGAGACAGAGCAAGCCTGCGCTAATATCCCATCAACCCTTTGTTTACACACTCTCCCGCTAGCTCACAGCCCCTCACAACCCCAACCTAATATTAGCGGTGCAACAAAAATGCTGCACAATATTAGAGCTATTCAGCCGTACAGTTTGGATCCAGATTCCAGCTCAGATGAGGAAAACAAAGACGTACATGGATCTACTTGTCTGCAAATGGATGCATAAGAATTGAGCAGGGCAGGGAACTTGTGG
The DNA here is from genome assembly GCA_023969325.1 of Oryzias curvinotus. Classification (NCBI taxonomy): domain Eukaryota; kingdom Metazoa; phylum Chordata; class Actinopteri; order Beloniformes; family Adrianichthyidae; genus Oryzias; species Oryzias curvinotus. The sequence continues at coordinate 37,468,667 of CM043719.1, read as the reverse complement.
CCCGCCCAGTGCATTTCTAACATCACAAAGGGGACCTTTAACAAACAGCATTTTTTTTTCATCTGCTCTTGATTCACAAATTGTATTAGGAAATTGTAATTCTCTTTTTACACGTCCTTCAACATGAGAATAATGCTACAAGAACATGTTGAAAACACCAAAACACAATTTTAATTGGAGTGGGTCTTCAAGGAACACAGTAGCTTCTGCTGATAGGCAAAAAGGCTACCCTTCAGTTAATATCAATGTGTTTTTGGGGGATCAAAGTAAAATTGTGAGGAAAAACAAGTAAGTTGCTTTTGGGAAATAAAACCAGAACAGTCCAAAGGAATCACAGATTTTTTGGGGTAAACAGCGGAAGACTCAAACTCTGGTTTCAAGGGAAGATTGAGTTTGCATTGCGTTCATGTTTTGTGGTTTCCAAATCATAATACAAGGTTCTCGCTTTGCAGAATTTAGCCACTGATTGAGCTTCTCCACCTCATCATGCTGCAGAGATGCAAACATTTTTGGGCAAAAATGTTTCACCTGATGTTCAGTACTCTTGCATTATTATCTGAGCTTTAATAAAAAAAAATTTCAAGGGTGAACCTGCAACAAGTTACAAAAATGCAGGGGGGGGGGGGGGGTGAATCACAGAGAAGTGGAGAGGGTGAGGAGGCCCTGCTCTCTTTTTGTAGCTCCCACAGAACCATCTCCAATTACAGGACAAAGGCGACTCATTCAGGCTCGGAGCTCCAACACTGCAGCTTTGCATGTCTAATGAGCGCTCTGCTGAATGCTAAGAGGACCCCTGGGTGCTGCTGAGGCCTCCGTACCCCCATGCACCACCTACGCACCACCCGGTCGTCCTCTGTACCCCTCTGGATTGGGACATCCAGCCTGGGCCTCTTCTCACTGAACAAACCCTCCCTGATTAGATCCATAATGAAGATGTACCCTGACAGGTGGGAGAAGGGTTTGACCAGGCGGGGACTGTTGACATGGACCAAAAGTGTGGTCAGGTGACTCGTTGGGCTAATTGAAAGGTTTAGAATTTAGCTCTTTTTTGCTGATCATCACAAAACAGAACCCAATTGCATTTTAATTAGAAGACACTTTGATTCCTATTGAAGTTGAAGTCGTATAAAAGTTACAGGATTTAAAGATGGAAAGAAAAGACAACAATGTTAACTTTTTAACTGCAGCTTTTTGGTCAAAAATTAAAATAAAACTTTTTGCACATTTGTTGTATACATAAAATCCAGCTACAGAGAAAAAATATGGTCTTTGATAATTGACTGAAATCAGACTGATATAAAAAGTCTGAGGAGAAACATCTCCTGTGTTCAGGGGAGGGTAGATCCACAATTGTTGTAACCTTTATCAAATGCAATATACTTTTACAGTGTATTAATAACTTCCTACAAGGCCCAGAGATTTTTATAGTCACTGTCCCGTTCACCCACTCATCTTCACACACTGATGGCAGCTCTGCTGCCTAACACTGACACAACCCCATAACCACCAATGCAGGGTTCAGTGTCTTTTTCAAGGACATTTTGACACATTTTGACACAGAGCAGGGCGGGAAGGAAACCGAACCTGCAACTTTTCAATCAGACGTCAACCACCCAAGTCAAAATCTTTAATCCTAAAAGTAGTGTTACTGCACCACACATTTTATGTTGGCCTTTGATGCATCATAATGAAAGTATTCTTACTTAGTTACAACGAGCCATAATATATATTTTTAAGTTTGTAACACTTTGGCCATTAATTTAGTGAACATAAAGTAATGTCAGTACATAATTAGTGCAGAAGTTTGATGCATAAAAAGAAAGTTGCATGCATGGGCTAAAGATTTCTGCAAAACAATATTCCTAATGTTAACTGCACAGCCACAGCAAATACACTTCTTCGTGATGAGGATTTGGAGAAAATCATTGTCTGCACTGTTACGCAAATCAATTCTTTAAAAAATGTTTATTGTGATTTCCTGGATTTTGTTTTACAGATTCTCTCTATCACAATTGACATGTCCCTATAAATAACATCAGGATAAAACAAGATAATTCTTTACTGATCCCTCATTGGGGAAATTCACTTCGCAGTGGGAAGTGGGTCGTCAGGGCCTTCAAGCCCTTCTCTGAAGGCCTTACAAATATCATGAGTTGATTATATTTTGTCCATGCATACTCATTAAATCACTAAATCAAAAAATAAAACAGTGAATGCTTCTGTGGGAAGTTCCCACAGTTGTATTTTTTCTAAAAACTAAAATATCTTTTACTTTAACAAATGTACATTAAATATAACACATAAAGTTTCAAATGTTTGTCATAAACAGTAAATAAATTGTATTTACAGGAGGTATTTTATACAGTAATTGTGGAGTCCATCTGGGATGAAGAACCTGCAGAAGCTTTTTCTCTCATTCTGTGGGTGTCTCAGTCTGCTGCTGAAGTTGCTGTGTAGAACCTGCTGTCTGGTACAGTAGATGTGAGGTATTATTTAGTTTGACTAAGATCCGCCTCCATCACACCTCCTCCACAGCATCCAGCTGACAACTCAGAGCTGGAACCTCCTGATAAGCTCGTTCAGTCCCTATTTGTCCTAGCCAGTTTTGCCTGAACCTGAGCACACTGCAGAGTAGTGAAGAGCTGAGGCACATAAAAGGTTCTCAGCATGGACTCACTAACTCAGAAGGGGTTCAATCTCTTTATGACGGCACCTTTGGCCCTTTGCATCCATATTGTTTGTCTAGTCTAGCGTGTGGTCAAGGTGAACACCCAAGTATCTCAAGCTGCCCATCACCTCAAAGTCTAGGCCTTAGCTATTCACTGGTATGATTGGTGCATGGTGGCTTCATCCGGAAGTCAATAACCTTGTCCTTCATTTTTCTGGGGTCTAACCACATGTAGTTTTTCTTACACCATTCGTCTGCAACAACTGATCTATACTCCATCTCACCCCCATCCATAACAGAACCCACAGGGGCCGACTCATCAGATTTCTCTGCAGGTGACAGCTGCAAGGGTTTTAAGTCTGAAGTTATTAAATGAATAGTGAAGTTCTGTTCACACATGTGACATATGTTCAAGAACCTGCTAAACGCCCACTGTGTTCACACTGGACAAGCAGGGAGGGGCTTCTTCTTCTTTTGCGGCCGTTTACTAGCGCACGTCTGCCACCTTTTGGAAGAGGCTTGGTGTAAAATGTTGAAGTGGTGCAAAACTTGTGAATTTTGCTCCAGGGTTTTTCTTTCACAGCTCTATTCCGATGTATGAAAGACTTGGGGTCCTTTTGTTCCAGCTGGGTACAAACTGCCACAATTGATTTCTCCTGCATGATTAATTTCCATATGGTTGGCACATTTGTGAATTAAAAAGACAAGCATTTGGTATGTAGAACACAAAATCTGTTGGATAAACTTCAAAAAAACCTGTGGGAACGCGCATTTACATGTGTTTACGTTGACTTTTCATGGGAAGTGGTTGCCGAGAGCGGTGTGAATGTAGCTTGGCAGTACAGTTCCCCTGAGGTTTTTCTGTACTCCCTCATCTTATCTCTTAAATCTTCATATTTGAGTAATTAAACAAATTTGAAGTAATGCTGCTTACTTTCAAGCTGAGAACAATTTTTAGACACTCGATCCGCTTCTGCTTTTGCTGTAACACATGCAAAGAGCTTCTCTAAACAAGGAAAACTAAAAATGCATCACTGATAACTTAACAAGCTCCAGCCCTGCAGCCATGCCTGGTGCCAAAATAACAACATCCACATGCAAATGAATGAATAAAAGCAAGCCACTTCATAGGTTTTATATTAGTAAAGCAGTTTTGACAAAAACGTCAAATTCAACAATTTTTTCCTGCAAACTTTGGCACATTTGATAATGTAACTTAAACTGGAGATAAAACGGAGTTAACACCCTGACACAAAATTCAAGAAAAATATAAAATTAATTTAAATTTGGATTTATCAAATACCTGAATGCTTTGATGCCTGTTCTTCTCTGTTATCACAGCCAGATCCGATTGTGCACGAGGTTGCTGTTGTGCATGTAAACACGGCCAGTGTTTACTATTTGCCTTAGAGACAGATTTAATCAACATGAACTCACCAGCTTATTTTCTGCAGGCCTCAGAATGATTGCTGTGTTTTTTGTTGTTAACAGTAAATGTCTATAAATAGTCCACTGATTAACCAGAGAGATTTCATTTCCTGTTTGAATAGCATTTACTCTATTTCAACCAAACTTTAAAAAATAATAATTCAACCAAACTCACAAAGCACATATTTTCCCTCTTGGGTACAAGAACAATAAAAGGAATGGAAGGCAGTCAAATTTGTTATCTGCTTTTGCACAAAGCTATCATAAATTGGACTTCCCTTTGTGTAAACATTTAGACTTGTAACTTGTTTGTAACAACACTGACAAGTGTCTGAAGGCAATGCAAGTGATAACAGCAACAGCATAAATAAACTACTACAGCATGACAAAGCAGTCCGACTGAAAATCCTGCTCACTGTTTTGCTCTCTTACACTATTTCTGTTGGGGGAAATAAAAAATGATTACACTTGTGAGAAGATATTTATGAATAAATTGAGACACATTTTAAATATGTTCTATAGACTAAACAAAAGTTACATGTTTATTCTAAATGACATCATGTAAACAGCAGAAACAATTATTTAAGACTTAAAGTTAGCACAAATTAATTTAATACTACAATATTTTTTATTTTTTATTGATTTACTACTAAAATGATAAATGCCATACTCTGCAGTTGATAATTCATGGGATAGATCATTATTTTAGACATAAAATTAAAATTATGCAAAAATTACCCTAGAACAATAATGATAAAAGATTGCAATTTTAAGCTTCCTGATGTGTTAATTTATTACTGAGCCCGTGTCCTGACATGGAAAAAATAAAATATATCTCGTTCCCACAAAATAAGGAAGTTGTGCGAACGAAATAGTATCTTGTTCCCACAAATTAATATTTCATTCCCACGAAATAGTATTCCGTTCCCACGAAACAATTAGTTTCTGCAAACAAAATAATTATTCACGTCTTAAGTCATTCATAAACACGGATATGCTCTCCGTCTCTGTGACCCACATTCGTTCAAGAAAGGAAAAAAGGAAAAAGAATGATCTATTTATTATTGCTAACGAGTATGTTAATAAAAGACAAGTCCTGAAAATTATTATTCCTATTCGACCCTAAACTACAATGTCCCATACCACAGCTGGAGCCGAATGCCGGCACGACAAGCAAAAGACTTCTGCGGCGGAGCTAGGAGCTATGTCCGGTAGGTGAAGCAGAGGGCTTGGACATCCAAAATCTCATGATATTTTTCTGATTTTCAGTAAGACAATAATAAATCGATCTTTCTTGTTTTCATTTTCCCCCCTCTTGAACGAATGTGGGTCACAGAGACACGGAGGAAGCGGCAAAAAGTGGCTTTTGCAGCAGGATGGACGGAGAGAGTACCAGGATGTGAATGAACCCAGACACAAAAACGTGATTACCGATGCTTTTGTGCTTTTAAAAACAAATAAATCTGATCTCTAAACGTCATCTGTGTCTTCAAGTCAATGTAATGAGACACACACACAGACAGAAATGTGAAGGGATCTGCTGTGAATCCAACTACTGTTCACATCCGTGTTTATGAATAACTTATGATGTAAATAATTATTTCGTTCGCACAACTTAATTTATTTGTGGAAATGGAATATTATTTTTGTGGAAACAAGATATTATTTCATTCGCACAACATAATTATTTTGTGGGAAGGAGATATATTTTATTTTTTCCATGTCAGGACAACACGGACTCCGTATTAATGTAATTTTTTTAAATAACATTATGTACATTTTAAGGGAAACAGAAACTTACAAAACTAATCACTCAATTTGTTACAAATTGTGTTATTTAAGTGAAACTGCTTTTCTATGTGTTTCTTTGTTACAAATTGAAGATTTCTTTATTTTTTATTTGACTATGTCAAAAATGTTACATGTTTAAAACGGTATGAGTTCCTAATTATTATGCCAAATAACTTGGTTATATTTAATGTTTTAATTAGGACTGAAGAAAGCTTAATTCAAATTTACATCAATCTATGTTTTGTAAATCGATATAAGTTGATCATAATGATCAATTAGCTTTCTTCAAAAGTAATTTCTTGTTTTTCAGGGAGCAAAAAAGTTTTTCTTTTTATATAAGAATTTTATATACCTTTCTTTAGTCTGTATTGCTAGTCATGTGTTTTATAACTAAATAATTGTTTTTTTTTAATAGAAATTTGAGAAATGAATCCGTTTTGAACTTCACTTCATCTAATCATGATGAACTCAGAACATCACAGTGCTGAATCAAGTCCACAGTATGACAGAAAAACAAGCATTTACAGCAACCGCCAAGTGTAAAAAAATATGCGCCTTTTTTTATAGATAAACGAAAAATCCATCACCCTGTTACCCCAACTCTCCTCACCCCATCCCCCTGTGAAGGCAACGATGGCGAGCTGCCACATTCCACACCGCCAGGGAAACAACGAATCACATCACAGGAAGTCAGAGAGGAAGAAGCTGGCTAATGCTTTCCTGTTAAACACTAAAGCACACACAGAGAAACACACACACACACACACACACACCCTGTGTCCGTCCAAACCATAATTACAGGCTACAGATGTTCAGCAGTTAAAATTTTGCTGCACTGGGAAGTTATGGCCCAAGAGGAGACGGGAGGCAGGAGAAGATGGAGACAAAGAAACGTGCACAAGAAGAACAAGAGATGCTAGAAAAGGGACGTCACACTAGAGTTTCAGAAACAATGGTTGAACTGTAAGTTTCTGGTTTGGGAGCCTCGGTCACGTCTGCAGTCCAGACCCAGTCACTTTGAGAGTTGCTCTGCTCCTCAGTTCCCCTTTCCCTCTAGCCGTTGTCATGGTGACACTCAGCTATGCTGAGCCTGAATACAGTCAGTAGCTCAGAGGAAAGAGGCTTTTGTTATCCACAACCCCCAACATTACACCCCCCCCCCCCCAACCCTTTCTGCTGCCACCTATCCTGCTACTCCTAATACGTTCAGTTTTTATCAAATTTAGTGAAACTCTCCAGTAAGACAGGTTTTTAGTTGCGCCAGCGTTGTCATAAATGCCGATGCGCTTCATGGTGTGCCATAAACGAGTGTGGGATGGAAAGAAATACCCCATTCTTAAAAACCTCGGCTGGAGCACTTCACGATGTGCCTGAGATCTTTGAGGTGTCAGACGTTTGACCCTTTTGCCAAATTCAAGCAGTGGATGGACTCCACCTCCAGAGTAGCTCCATCTAAACTTTTAGCATAAACTATATCAACATCCTGGTTGTTTTCAGTCACATCAGGATTTGTTACCTTCTCTCAAATCTCAGCCTTCTTGTTTATTTGCATATGCGTCATTTCAGACTTGGACATCTTATGTCCCACCCATCATATTTCAAATACTAAATACTAAAACATGTAGTTTTGGACTAAATGTACTTGTCTTGTGTTGTGACCAAATCTACGAAAACCAGGATAAAAGAATGCTGGAAAATAGTTTTAAAAATACCAAATAAGTCTACAGTACATTCTAAAATACAACTTTTTTTTATTGCTCCTCCCCCCTTATGGCTAATATTAAATATTAAATAAAACAGTAAAAAAAAAAAAAATGTTTGTATTATTTGTTTTAATTATGTTTCCTGTAACAGTGGGAACATTTGATTTAATGAATCAAATATTTCCAATAATTATTATGTGTGGAACAGTTGACCTCATTTTTCAAAAGAACAGGTAAAGCAAAGGGATCTCCTAAATTAGTTGTAAAATGTTCTTACTTTGCTTACTTTGCCGCATGGCCCTGCTACACATAGAATCAAATTAAGACAATCATTGTTAGTATTAATTTTTATTTTACTTGTTTACATAAGTAAGTTTGTTCTTTGGTCACCAGTAACTCCTAAAAAAGAAAACAAATTTCTGCTCCTGAAGAAGGCTGTTACCTACAACATTTGGTGACAGGGTTACACCGAGTAAAACATTGTACAACTGATCTTTAAGCTGAGCTAATTAAGCCTTTGATAGTTTATTACCTATAATTGATGAATATCTAGCAGACAATCAGAAAAGTTAATATTTGCTTTTCATGAATTTTCAAACCCAAATGTTCTCCAATTCTGGAATGACCCTCATTTATGAAAGTTTTATTCTTTATCATGAGAACTGGTATGTTCTGATGACATAGTGACAACAAATACATATGGAGCTAAAAACTTGTATGTGTGCTTCAAAGTTACACACAAAAACCCTGTTAAGGCTCTGAAAAGCTACATGCGTGTTCCCTCTTTTGCTACATTTGACAGCAAAAAGCATCTATTAGATGGCTTGAACAGTTTTTCTGTGTTGCTTTCATCATCATGCCGCCGTGCAGAACTCAGTTCAATCCAAAAAAATGCTATATTAGTATTGGTTTAAGAATATCTCCATCCCAACATTTGGGGTCACGGGGCTGCAGGAGCCAACCCAGCTAGTGTTGGGTGAAGGTGGGATACACCCTGGACACTGTTGCAGCACCAAACACACACTCACATGCACCAATTTCTCTTGGAAGGTGGGAGGAGAAAACACACACACACATGTACACACATGCACACAGAAAGGTCCCAAGCTAAGATTTGAACCTTTTGTGTTGTGAAGCCGGAGTGCTCACCGCTGCACCACCATGCGCAGTGGAGGGGCAGGGCTTGCAAAAGGGAACAGCAGTGGACCGCCATTACAAAAGAAAAGATTAAAAATATGTATTTCATCCTCCAGGTAGCTGGATAGATGAATGTCTGACTCTAGATCCCTCAAAAAAAGGGGAAATTTCTTACTTATATCACATGTTTAACACGGCTGCAGCGCCATCTTTAGAGATTACGAAAAAACAATGGCAAAAGGAATTGGGATTGGAGATAACTGGAACACAGTGGCAGCAGATAACTAAGTTTATCCACAAATCCTCAATCTGTATAAGACATGGTTTGATACCATTTAAAGTTGTACATAGGCTTCACATATCAAACAGTAAACTGGCACGGATCTTCCCAGGGACAGACGACACGTGACCAAGATGCAGGTGTGAAACGGGAACCCTCACACACATGTTCTGGGGGTGCAAGAGCCTCCAGGCCTTCTGGGGGGTGATATTCGACTCCCTAGCAAAAGCATGGAATATAAAGATCCTCCCGAACCCACTTACAGCACTATTTGGAGTCACTCCTCAAAACTGCAAGGTCACTGCAATACAAGCTTCAGCTCTGGCATTCTCTGCGCTTTTGGCTCGACGTCGCATCCTTATATCCTGGAAAAACTCAAGACCCGCTTCACACAAGCAATGGGTGGAGGACATGCACTCCTGTCTTAAATTGGAACACCTTCGATATGCTATAAAGCAGTGTTTTTCAACCTTTTTTGAGCCACGGCACACTTTAACCTTGCCAAAAACCCCGCAGCACACCAGCATCCAAAAAAAAATAAAAAAGCAAAAACTCAGTCTGTATTGATCGATAGCCCCCCCCCCCCCATCTCACATGATAATTGTGGCAGAGAAAGATGGAAGTTGCAGCTGTTTTTTCTGAGATAAAATAAAAGTTAAGTTAGAACATTAAAAATCTGTTTGATGCGTGTTCTTTGTGGTTTCAAGACGTATAACAAGGACGACTCATTGTACGCTGAGACCTGTCCCTTTAAGCCAATGCATCATGGGAGATGTAGTGTGAAATCTGATGCTAAAGGGCAGAAAGACTTTCGTCTCTGGGCTTCATTGTTTTGTTCACCTTTTCCACGGTCCGATATCGGATTCTGTGGAATTCTGTGGAAAAAAAAAATTCTGTGGAAAGCTACACCACTAAAGACGAGCTTTAGCTGGTATTTTTGTTAGAACTGAGAGACTTTTTGAGCTAAATTGGAACAAGGAAGTTGAGACTTTAACCACTTCTGATTCGTCAGACTGATGACATGTGATTAAGCCTTCAAGAATGATTGGCGGAGACAGTTAAAGGGGCGGGACTTTTCTGTAAACAGCTTTAGATGCAGCTAAATGCGGTACCGTCATTCTTATCAAAATGTCTTTAATAGAATCAAATAAACACAAAGAAAAAAATATTTTATGATCTTTTATATTCTTAACTACTCAGTGTTTTATCAGGGTTTGTTTGGATGAACACAGAGCTGATATCTTGGAGATGGGAAATGTTTTTAGATCAGTGAATGAGGGCAATTTCCCACGGCGCACTGGTTGAAAAACACTGCTATAAAGGGTTCAACACAGAACTTTTTCAAATCCTGGAAACCTTTCTTGGACCATGTAAAAAAGTCTGAATACGGAAGGCAATTTTATAGCTGACGAGCACTCCTTTTTTTTTTTCTTTTGGACAATCGTATATTTTTGCAGAAAACTCAGTGATATTTTATTTTTCCCCTTGTTTTGTTAGTTTTTGGGAGGGTTTTTTATTTTGGGTGGGAATTGTGATTGTTGTACTTTGATATGAGAAAATCTAAAAAATAAAAGAGTTAAAAATATGTATTTCAAACATTTTCGTTTTATTTTATTATTAATAATATTAAAATAGTAGTTATTTTTAGCTAAGGTGCTATATAATAAAGCGTGTAAGAGTTTGTAGTGAGGATTTTTTTTTTAAATAAGCTTTAAAATAATCAAAACTTTCTTGGCCCCTGTAGCTCCGCCCATGCCAACAAATACATCGTTTAACGATGTTTCATAAATAATATATCATTTATTATATATCATAAATTGTTTATGTCACCTTTTCACCATTTATTAATATGTGATTCTTCATCATTTTTCTAAATATGAAGCTGTGTGAACCTTGAGAGCTTGCCTTCCCCCCACCCCTCGCTCTCCGTGCACGCGCGCGTGTTCTGGTGCGCGCTCTCCTTCCACTGTCGGACTCTCTTCTTGCGGACTCTGGCTGGAGGTGGAGGATAACAAAAATAATTCTTATGGTGCCGAAAGCTGCTCTTCCTTTTTCTCCACGTCAGCGTGAGGCTAAGAGAAAACTCAGAAAGTGTTTTTTTTTTTGTTTTGTTTTGTTTTGTTTGTTTGTTTGTTTTTTGCCTAAAAAACAAAGTGGAGCTTCAGCTTTGAGGAAAAGTGAGCTGCTGAACTCAGGTCAGTTCAAATGAAGACGTGTGATGTTACAGATTATAGAGAACATAATGCTGCATTATAACAGAAATCGAGAAAAGCCGCTTTAAATGTGAACCAGATGAATCTGAAATGTTTTATAGATCTCGAGAGCGCGCGTGCCTACTTTATAATAAAACGTCAGGGTTCATCAGGAGGTCCTCCTGAGATGTTTGATGGAAAATCAGCTTTAAATATTATACATATTTCCCCCCTTTAACTCGCCTATAATCAGTTTTTGGCAAATGATGCAAAAAATGAACTCCAAATAAGGATGCGTTTATTTAATCAGGGGTACCACAGATGATTTTTAAGTGGTAACTTTAAAAATGAGAAGGAAAATAACCATAAAACAACGGCAAACATCTTTTTAGTTTATTCTATCAAACATATTTTGAATTTATAGGCTATTTATAGCTGTGAAGCAGAAAATTTTAATTAACAGAAATTGCAACTAAGTAAAAAAAATAAAATACAAAATATAGTCAGCACTTTTTTTAGTTGTTACATCGTAAATGAAAATATGTGAACATTAAAATTCTTTTTTTTGTCTTGACAAAAAAAGTGAGGAAAAAAATAGTCAATGTAAAGATAACTATAGCACCCTCTGCTGGTATCAGGCTGTAACTCCAGGGTGCATACGTGTGACACAAAATTGTTTAAAACATTTCAAACTTTAAAATTCTTATTCATATTATTAGTTTGAAGTGTCATAATTTCCATCAATCTTCAACTCCAAACCTGAGTTTCAGATATTTTAAAACTATTTTGAGAACTTATAGTTTGTGGAGGTCAGATAGAGATGTCACATGATCAGATCTGGTCTAAACAGCTGATCTTAGTGGTGAAGGCGGGTGTCAGTGCCCACATTTACTAACTTAAAGCACATCAGAGGATGATGTGGTTGGAGGAGATGGAAGATCTGACTGGATCTGCTCGGAATTACACCTGAATGACGAGTGAACGGATAGTTTTTATATGAATTCCAGAAAACAAACAAACATCAAAAACAACAAAATCCATGTACGTTAATGATTATTTCATAACTTAGAAGCCCACAGAACTATTTCTACAATCACCGAACTTGGTACACATTTGTTGGGTAAAAAGAAAAAACAAAGACAAGACCTCTGACTTTCATCAAGGGAAAAAAAGGGACATGCCATAAACTTTGGCAAACTCTTTTTTTTTTCTTTATAAACTAACTTCCAGTAAAGGTCAAACTTTTTTCTCCCTGCAGACCCATATTTAAAGAAGAATATGAGCGTTTTTATTCCAACAGAGACGTTTACCAAACAAATGCACTATCGTTGACACATTGCCAGTGTGGTGTCCTGGCGTCAGGGGGTGTTTTTGGATCTTAAAGGACAGACAAAAGACAAAAATGTTGCTTTGTTTTCTAGTTCCTCTTTGAATGGCTTGAAAATCTCTGCGCCAAAATGTAAAGAAAAGTTACTCAAAAGCATGAAAACTGTATGTATATGTTGCCTTTTTTTAGATTTGGAGTTTGTTCTGATACATATGGTTCCGATTTCTGAGTTTAGTAAACAAAGTCTCACATGAAATTTCAAAATTCATCATTGCAGTGAACAAATTGACTTTGGACATAAATGTAGCGTCTTTCTTGAGGGAAGACTGAAGTTTGCAGAACTGATCAAGGCTCATCTGGTAACAAGGACATTATCTTCTCTCCACAGAAGCATGTCCTGCTTTGGCAGCAGGACCCTCTCTGCTCTTCCTCAGGGGGACCCTCTGACATGAGCGACTGAAATTTAAAGACACAGCTCCCTCTGTTGGACTTCATCTGCAGCTACAGACCATGGCTGAGTCCAGCTACTCCGATCTCATTGCCAAACACTACAACTTCACTGGCAAGTTTCGGAAGACACAGCAGGACTCCGGTCTGAAGGCTGACTCTGTGATCTTCATCATCGTGTGCTGCTTCATCATCCTGGAGAACATCCTGGTTCTTGCTACCATTTGGAGGACCAAGAAGTTTCATAAGCCCATGTACTACTTCATTGGGAACCTGGCGCTGTCCGACCTGCTGGCCGGCGTTGTGTACACCGCCAATATCCTGCTGTCTGGAGCCAACACCTACAAGTTGACACCCACGCAGTGGTTCCTGAGAGAGGGCAGCATGTTTGTGGCTCTGGCGGCATCTGTCTTCAGCCTGCTGGCCATTGCCATTGAGCGACACCTCACCATGCTGAAAATGAAGCTGCACAACAACGGCAACACGTGCCGCGTCTTCCTCCTCATCAGCACGGTGTGGATGATTGCAGCGATGCTGGGCGGGCTGCCGCTAATGGGCTGGAACTGCATCCACAGGATGTCGGAGTGCTCCACCGTCCTACCGCTCTACCACAAGACCTACATCCTGTTCTGCACCACCGTCTTCAGCATCATCCTCATGGCCATCGTGGTGCTCTACGCCCGGATTTACACGCTGGTGCGCACTCGCAGCAGCAAGCTCGTCTTCCGCAAAGTGACCAACAGTCGCGGAAACCCCAGTGCCAACAGCAAGAGCTCAGAGAAGTCCCTGGCTCTGCTGAAGACCGTCATCATTGTCCTGAGCTGCTTCATCGCCTGCTGGGCGCCGCTCTTCATCCTCCTGCTGCTGGACGTGGCCTGTGAGACACTGAGCTGCCCCATCCTCTACAAGGTGGATTGGTTTCTAGCGCTCGCTGTCCTTAACTCGGCCATGAATCCCCTCATCTACACGCTGACCAGCAACGAGATGCGGCGCGCCTTCCTCAAGACCCTGCTGTGCTGCACCGCCTGCCTCAGGCCAAAGGCTAAGTTCACGGGGCCCATCATGGGGGCGGAGTTCAGTCGCAGCAAATCCGATAACTCCTCCCATCCCAACAAGGAAGACGGGGAATATTCTCCAAAGGAGACGACAGCGGTGTCCTCCGGGAATGCCACCTCGTCGTCCTAAACACAGACGGATGGTCCAGTTGAAGGCTGTGTTTGTACAGGTTCACCTTCAGCTGATCACAGCCCGCATGGAGATTCCAAACTGGATAAACTGGCAAAACTCTGACTCAAAGGTTACCTGCAGCTCCCGTTTAATGCTGCAGCCTGAGGATCCCTGTGGTCATGCTTTGTTCAGCACTGAGTCTCCCCAGAACACTTTGTTCACTGAAGATGGTATGTAGTGCCATCCAGCAGATAGTGGGCGGAGCTACAGGAGGGTTTAAAACATCTCTGTGGTTTGATGCTTCACAAAGGAGTTTGAACTGGAATTCTGATCATCATAGGAACTGTGGTTGATTCTGGTAGAAGAATCCGACTTTACACTTACTCGCTAAGAAAAACTAGAGCATGTAGCACTTAAGCACACAAGTGTGATAATATTTAATTGAGAGAAATGTCATATTTGTTTGTCTTCGCCTTGAAGAAGTTCAGGCATGAATTCAGAGCTCAGCTGCTTCTGTGTCTGTGACCTTGTCTCTCCTTAACGGTTTCTGAGCTCCGGTTCTCAGGATCCACCAACATGCATGTTCTGTTTCTCTGTATAAAGACCCATCCCGTTGAAAACAGTGTTTTTAACCCATTATCGTGGGATTTTTTTCATGATAGAGGACATATATAAAGAATATTAAGCTTAAAACTGCTTTACTGAGTATTTCTACATTCAAATCATTGTGAATCAAGAGCAGACAAAAAAAATAAAAAGATTATAGGTGTGACATAGAAGCTCCAACTTCTCCAAGAGCGCATAAACAGATGAGTGACGGGATGTGGAGGCGGGCTTATTCCCCGCCAATGGTCCCACCCACATCTCAAAGGCAAATTTCTGATAAACTGCTGCCGCTCTGCAGAAACTTTGCCCTAGAAAACTAAACCGTTCTGTTTTTTTTCTTCATTTAAGCTAAATGGCATAATCATGATCAAAAGAGCACTGGGAACGGTTTAAAAACTGATCAACAGATGATCAGAGCAGGACTTTAAAGCAGAGAAACATAAAAAGGATCCAAGACGGTGGACCCTAAAAGCCTGGAATTCAGAAACAATGTAAGACACCTACTCTTCTTAAAAGTATATATATATATATATATATATATATATATATATATATATATATATATATATATATATATATATATTCCAAATAGGGGAACAAATGACAAAAAAGGGGAGAAATTAGAGATCAGGCTGTTTTTTATTTAGTGGCAATAGTAATGCTACAGAAAAGAAGAGAAGGCAACACAAATGTTTTCAACTCTTAATAAAATAAGTGTTAGTGAAATGACTCCAGCTCCCATTTTGCCTAAATGTTGGGTCAAAATATTATTTGAATGTTTGTGGATTTTTTTAATCAGTTGGGTACAAGCAAAAGGTTTTCACCATAATTTTCTTTTTCAATGACCCTATTTTTTAAAACTAGAACGATTTGCCCCAATCTATCAGAGCTTAGTTGTCAAACACATAAAGCTAATTTTTTTTTCCTCTATAAGCACTTAAAAAGTACAACTAATATGTAAATAGTTTTCCAGAAATTATTGATTTTGAACCTAAGCTTAAAGCAACAAGCCTTAAACTCTCCAAATAAGACACAAGTCAATTTATTAATTTGAAAATATGGTGATTAAAAAAAGGTTATCTCTGAGATAGGTCAGTTTTTTGATGCTCAGTCGATCATCTTGGGGTTTTACATAATAAAAGTCTGTTTGAGGTTCCAGATGATCCTCTGAGCTGTGAATTTGTGAGCATTTCTGATGTGTTGATTGTGTTCGACTTGTAGAAACATTGGGTCAGACTGTGTTTTCTATTTGTGTTTGTTGCTGTTGCCGCCAGTGGTGACAAAAATGTAGTTGATCTAATTTATACGAAAGAAAAAAAAATAAAGTTTTTTGTTTTTTGCAGGATGCATGAAAAGACGTCAAAAACATTTTAAATTTTACTCTGACTATTTAAAGAATTTCCGCATGATAGGACATATTTTCATAGACGCTGCTTTGATAGTGTACCAGCGCCTTTTGGTTTCTTTTATTATTCATCAGAAAATAGATTAATAAATTAATCTCTTTATCAATACTTGTAATGTGTGACGACCCAGCAGAATTCTCTCTGTCCTTCTTTTTAATTCCTGTATGTCTGTTCAATGTTTAGTGTTTGTTAGCACATAATAAAGAGAAATAGAAATATAGAGGTTGTGTTTTACCAAACCACATAAAATACTTCTATATGATCAAATGATCTAAATCTTTTTATTTAAACAAAACTATGTGCATTTTTTATGTGATCTGATAACATAGGTTTTATCGCTTTCATGTTTACCCTGTAACGCTCACAACATCAAAACAATTGATAGAAAATCTAAATGATTTGAAATTAAGATTTTTTTTTAAATGCTTTGATAAAATCAGCAACAAACATTTCTGCAATATAATTTTTTAATGAGAATTAGTCATGAATTGTTGTATTTTTGGTTATTTAGTAAGTTTTTGCTCTCAACAATGTAAATTTAAGATGAAACAACATGCCTGTACAGGGGGGATAAAATCTCTTTGCTTATCTGCTGTCTCAAATTCAATCCACACATTTTAAACATGGTGTAAAGAGAATTATTTTAGATTTTTTTTTTGTTCTACCCTTTTTTCAATATGCAACAAGACATTTAAAAATAAAAAAACAACAGATGAGTTATTCCCTCCATAAAGTTATGAAAATTAGCAAAAGTTTTTCCACCAAAAGAAAGAGGCAGCCATTTTGAAATGAGCAGGAAAATCCAGTCTACTGCCCCCAGTGGAATGATGACAAACTACAGGGCAGGAAACATGGACCGAGTTTTAATCAATGGTTTTTTTGAAAATGTTAGTAACATAGTAATGAGACATGGGTCTCAGAAATACTTGTATCAAATATAATACAAAGAGTTTTAAAGGGTTGAGCATTAGTACATTATGCTTCTTTCTTAATATACCGTATTTTATTGGAATATTTCTGTATATTTTGGTAAAAACGTAAATGTTTGTTACACTCAGACTGTGTAATACATTCATTTAATTTATTAATTTTTTTATGTTTATAGGCAGAGGCTGAAAGAATCCCACAAATTTATATTTAAAAGAAAGGAATATTAGTTAAGACCTTTACAAAAATGTAAAATCAAACGGACCATTAATATTAGTTCTCCGTTGGAACTCCCTCACATGAATTTCCACTGAGATGCAGCATGTAGAGATCAGTCTGTTAGTTATTATGGAGGTTTAGGTTCCTTTAATATTGGCCGTCAGCATTGGTTTTCTTTAGCGTGATGGTCAGATAAGTTTGCTGTCCAAACGTCCATCTGTCTATTTTTGAACCTGCTCAGTCCCTTTTGGGGGTCATTGGGTGCTGGCCAATCAGTCAAAGGTAAACCACGATCCCTTACCCGGGTGATAATACTTCCCAGCCGGAATATTAAGTCATCATCTCCATACAGATGATCACTCTAAAGTTTCCTGCACTGATGATAAGTTACATAAGTGGACCAACACCAGGAAAAGATAGCAACTGTCAGGTTAAAGCTACGTACACACCGGGCATTTGACGCGAGTTAAATGTGGGCTCTTGAATACACCCCTGGTGTTCACAGTGTACAAGCAGGGAGGGGCTTCTTTTTCTTTCTCTACTGTTTTACTGGCGCACGTCTGCCAGCTAAAGTTGGAAGAGGTTTGTTATGAAATGTCCAAATCTTGTGAATCTTGCTCCAGGTTCTTTCACAGCTCTATTCTGATATGTGAAATACTAACGTCTTCTTTATAATCAACTTTCTGTTGGCTATAAGCAATCTATACATCACTACCAAATCCCAGTCCCTGATTGGTCACAGTTCAACCTGGTTAAACTTGCAATGCTGGTTCAATTGCCCCGCATTGTGCCCCAAAACAGTCCTAAAACCTTGCAGAGCAGTGAATGAATGTGAGAGTTTTAAAACACGGACGCCTGAAACGCGCATTTACGTAAACTTGGCTGCTTGAATGCACGTTGCTGAGGGCAGTGTGAACGTAGCTTGAGAGTCTTTCCCATAAATGAATGGCCAACCCATTGAGACGGATAGACCATTTAAATGCTCAGGAAAACTTTGCAGGTGATTTAAAATGTTAATCAGGTGACAGTGTGACAAGCTAACTCTGTGAAAACAAACTTTTCACAATATTCTTAATGAGATCCGTATTTGTTGGTTTTATTTTATTAAAGCAAATAAAAATAAATATATTTATGACTCCATGTGACGTATTAAAGAATTTACCTTTAAAAAAAATTCACTACAATTTATAATTACAGTTTCTTTCAAGCATTTTTTAATCGTTCATAAAAAAAAAAATGAAGCTTAAAAATGCTTTCTATTGTTCATGTTTGGTTATCTTTTTCCCAGAATGACAGAGGGGCGGGAAACCATCCCTGCACCTCATTAGTTTGAGAAGCTTCTCCTGCTTGTCCTGTCGTCTGGGTCTCAGCTTGCACGTCACCTCTGAGTGATAATGATAATGAGAATCAGCCGTTGTCCCAGCTGCTGACCTCTGACCCCTGAGTGTGTGTGAGTGTTCGCCTCCAGGGAAAGAAACCAATAAACGTTTCTTTTCTTACGGATGATCAAGGTCAACTGACGGCTGTAATTCTTCATTCTTCTAATAATTTTTGACAGTCAGACTGAAGAAAGCATTCACGTTAAGATTCAACAATCTAAATTCATAGTAGTCCTTTTTATCACAAATGTTTAACAAAGAAGAAAAAGGCACTTTGTCGTTCAAAGTTAGGTGGTGTGTAAGGCCGGACAGGAACAGCAACAAGGGATTTCACCTTCATCTGTTCAAATACGCTTTCACTGACCTGAAAGTTTAGCTCAAAGTTGTGTTTTTTTGTGAACCCTATAAAAACCCATTACTATAAAAGGGTTAAAATGTAAATCAAGGCAGCTCATACAGCATCTTTATCCTACAAAGGCAATCCAAACTGCTTAACAGAGGCGCAAAAAGGTTCAGAAGACTGCAAGAGGATTTAAAAATAAAAATATACATTAAAAATGAATATAGCAGTACATTAAATGTGCAAGAAAGGCTGTAGAGAACAAGCAGTTTGTGAACATTTGAGTTCTTCAGGCAGCTGAACTACTTCTATTTGTGCGCAGCTGAAGAACAGCTTCACCCTGTTGAGACCCGAGGTTCTATCATCTGATGGCTTCCTGCAGATCCTTGCAGATCCCTGCAGGGTTTGAGAACCAAAGGTAGATCCCACGCTGTTACATGACTCACAAACTAGCAGCAGTGCTTTAAAATGAATTCAATGTTGAACTGGTCGTCAGAACAGTTAGTTCTTCTGGTTCTAGTTAAATTTCTGGCAGCAGTGTTTTTGAATGAGCTGCAGCTTTTTTAACAGACTTTATTAGAAGAGCAGCCTTTTATAGTAGTCCAGCCTTCTAGAGATGAAGGCTTGAATCAGCTTCTTTAAAGACCCACTCTGATGTGTTTTTGGTGTTTTTAACATGTCCTTGTGGCCTTTTTTTTAATAGAAGACATAAAGGGCAATTAGCTAAAAAATTGCATGTCTCACTATTTCTTTTTTTAAATCACTGTGAATCAGGAGCAGAGGAAAAATGCAGTTGGAAAAAGATTTTAGGTGTGATGTAGGAACTACAATGGACAGGCCCCACGCTCCCTGCTCCGCTCCATTCTGATGCATCCCTTCGCAGTCATCTACATCTCGGTTTTCATCATCTGAGCTGGTATTTGGCTCAAACCTGTACAGCTGGATCGCTCATCTGGGGGGTAAGGGGCAGTAAGCTAGCAGGAGAGCGTGTCAAGAGAGAGCCGTCAGCAATGGGGAGGGGATGCTGGGGGGGGGAGATTACTCCACACCAATTGTCCTGCTCACAACTTTTTCCTCTAGAAATCAACTTTCCGGATACCAATCCCTCTTTCCCTCTTAAATCCAGAAATAATGACTTTGTTTAGTGCCTTTTTAACTTTGACGTTTTTTACCTAAAGGGAGTCTGACAGCTTCCACGAGTTCAGCTGCTATGAGTGGAAGCAAACAGAACATACAGAAATTGACATTAGAAGTGAAGTCACACTTTTAACATGGGAGTCAAAAGAGAATTGGTCCCTTCTGAAATCTGCCCCCAGTCATCTTTGGAAGAGCTGCAACATTTAGAACGTCAAATTCAAGAAGCGCTTGGTTTTGACCAACTGCTGAAATTATTTAGATTAACAATCAGGAGCTAGCAGAGTTGGAGGATTAATATACCAATTTAGATCTTTACCAATAAGGAGCATTGTAAATGGAATAAAAAATCCCCATAGTAAAATTTTGATGTTTTACAAAAACTTCAGAAGAAAATGTAAAAAATACAAATCGCTATTTTTATACCCCGCTTTTTATTTACTTATTTATTTTGTTGGTTCTTTTTTGACAGAAATTCACAGAGTTATTTTTATCATCATCCGTCTTCCCACCCCTCTGGTCCTGCACCTGCAATTCACACGAATCAGGATATTATTGAATTTCCGAGTTTTGTACCGTTTGTTGGACCCAGAGACGTTTGCATTCAAAAGTGTCAGGGGTAAAGTGCACAGAACAAACAGAACAAAGTGCATGGAAGAACTGAGCCACAGCAGGAAACCAGCAAAGTGGATCCACGCAGTCGGAAGGTTCACGTTGTTCCTCTGAACGTCACAGGATGAGTCTGCTTCAGCTCTTCATACTTTCTGCCTGCTGTGAGTTTAACTCTTCAAATAATAAACTTTACATAACTGAGTTTATTGTTTATTGCTAGCAAACAAAGGCTTATAAAACATGCTATTTGGAAAAGCTGATTATGATTTTTAAAAGTTCAAAAATTGTTCATAAATAATAGAAAACTGTTTGCTTTTCTTCTTTATAGCTCAGAGGTTATGATGGAATTCATATTATCGCTTATTGGATGTCACTTTGTCAAAATTATTTTTTAGTTAAATTAGTTCCTGTTGACATTAAAAAACCTGCTTTGAATACATATGAGCTGTAATGCTTCCATTCTTTGATTTGCAGGCTGGATTCCAGCTGCCAGGTACATCTGGTCAGGTGAGTTTTCAGTATATGACATACTGAAAATTAGATATGAGGTTTGTCAAAAAGAGTTTATTAATTACTCGACAGATATTGGGATGAGACTTAAACAATCCTACCCTAACTTCCTAACTTCTTTTACCTAACTTTTTTTTTAATCGTTTCATGGAATGCAGTAGAAAAGTTGCTGTGGTTTTATGATGGAATTTTTTGTCTTAAAAATAGGATATCCAAACATAAAGCTTCATAACTGTATTTTCCCCTGTGGGGCAGTGTTTTATTTCTAGCAGCAAATGTCTCCTCCATCTTCATTTCCAGTTCCATTCATAGACATTTTTTTCTTGTCCTTGCTTTGTGCACTCTTTTTTATCTTTTTTTTCCAAATATGATGGCAGTATTTTCCCTTATGAATATCTAGTCTCAGTTCATGTTTTCTTTAAAAATGCATAAACAAAAGCTCTACTAGCATGAAGTTAGGTCTTGTTTGTTAAACCAGTTGAGACTTTTTTTTAATGAGGGAAATAAACTGAAAGACAGAGCATTATTGGTCAGGTTTCTGGCCAAACAGTTCACCTGTGTCACCTGTGTCATCAGACGTGCCCAAAATCCTGCTGGAATTTGTAGAAATCAATGAGGGAGAGATCCTGGACCTCAACTGCACAGTTCCTATAGACTACAGCGGAGGGGACTGTCGTTTATTCAGAGGAGACTCTAGTTACCCTTTCATCACGGTGAAAGCTCAGAGTTACAGCTGCCATTTCCGCCTGGGATCGAAGCAGCTGCTGGGACACAGGCCGGTGGGCACCAAGATCTCCATCAGGTGTGACTACAAGCTCCAGGACTATATATCGCCATCCAGCTACAGCCATAACATAATCGTGTGGGGTGAGAATCTCAACAACACACTTTGTAATAATAGAAAAAAAAAGTCAATGAATGAATTTAATCATTCTTCATATGGAAACTGAAATATGCCAAAAATGCAATTTCCAATTCCCAAATCCCCTTTGCAAACGCTTAGAATTTTCTGACAAAAAAACTGTTTTTTGGGGTTGTTTTTAAAATAATAATTAACTTATAGATTTTACCGACAGCGGGCTGCACGGTGGCGCAGTGGTTAGCGCTCTTGCCTCACAGCAAGAAGGCCTCCGGTTCAAGTCCCGGCTGGGTGACATGAAAATCAACATCAATGGGAGACCTTTCTGTGTGGAGTTTGCATGTTCTCCCCGTGCATGCGTGGGTTTTCTCCGGGGTCTCCGGCTTCCTCCCACTGTCCAAAAACATATTTCATAGGTTAATTGGCAACTCTAAATTGTCCATAGGTGTGAGTGTGAATGGCTGTGTGGCGTCCCCTGCCTTCGCTCATGAGTGGCCGGGATAGTAACAACGGGAGACGGGGGCCACTGGAGGGGAGCAGGTGGCTGCGATGCTGTCATCTAGTGGGAGGAAGTGGCAGAAATGGAACAAACGGATAAGAAAAAAAATGAATGAATTTTACCGACAGCAGGAGTAGTCAAAATCCAGGTGAGATTCAAGTAGTCAGAGACAAATCCGGGTTAGGAAACAGATCAGCTCCATCCAGCTATCATGCTCTGTAATGCAGGGAGAGTGGCACAAGCGATACTTTGCACAGAGTGAGGCTCAGCACAGCGCTTAAAAGCAGTGTGGGTGATTGCAAATGAGAGTCAGGTGTGTGACATCCAGGAAACGGCACCCTGGGGTTGCTGGGAAATGTGGTGCAATCAGCACTCCGGAGATGTTTCCTACCAATGACCAGAAGGGGAGTCAGAGATCTGACTACTGACAAAAACATCAACTACAACCAGTTTCTTAAGTTTAAGTTATTTATTTGACAACTTTTACTTAAGTTGTCAAATAAAGAGGATTAAGTTAAAACTTGAATTAAATTAAACATGATCAACCCCTAATATGCAGTTTACCAATTCATGATTAAATGTCTAAACTCATGTTCAAATATGGAATTAAATGCAATTAAATGTATGCAAGTTTTGCATACTTCCTGTTAGGATCAGGTCATTTTTGTGTCAGTTTATTCACATTCAACCCAACAAAATAAAATAAGAAATGTTTATAACCTTTGTTTGTCAGAAAAGCTCATTCAGAATAAAATATTCATCTTAGCTAGTCCTGAGCTCAGTTTTCTGTGTCCTCCTATGGAGGTAGGTGTTATAAAGCCATAAACCTTAAATTCCAAAGGAGTCTGCAGTGCATCCTTCAGGGAGGGTAACAGAACGAGTTCTTTGAAGACCTTTTAGGTAAATTAATCTTTCCGTAAATCCTTCATAGGCGTTGTCCAGTGTTTTCCTTGTCAAGAAATACGGTTTGGGAACCAACTGACCTTTTTGGGGGGGCTGTAGGTCATGTTGGGACCTTTTAACATCCAAAGTGAACCCAGGAACGTGTTAGAAGGAAACGTGTTCTATAGTACAGTAAAAAGAAGAAAAAAAATGTTTTTCTCCCCTTCTTATCAAATGTCTTGATATCCCTAATTTCTCATGGTTTGAGAAATTAAACTAGTTAAAAGGCATTGTAGCATGCTATACTTTATTTACCAGAACAAATTGTATTAATGATCAGAACAAAATAGGACCACACTGTGTATCATAGAAAATGAAAATATAATCCTATTTGGTATGGGATGCCACTCACAAAACCATCTATTATTGACTCACTGAAGCATGGATCTATCTGAAGTTCTTGTGTTGTGACATCCTTGCAGGTACCAGACCCAGTCCCAGACTATTGGTCAGAAGCCACTTCCTCCCACTAGATGACAGCATCGCGGCCACCTGCTCCCCTCCAGTGGCCCCCGTCTCCCGTTGTTACTTTTATAAACACGGGTTGCAGTTGGGAGGAGAATCTTGCAGCCGGAACTTGACCGGCCAGGAGCTCGCCGTCTTTCAGAAGCCCGACCCTCTTCTTCCAGTCAACCTGAGCTGCACCTACGACCCTGAAACAAAGCACTACATCCGCTCCGATTACAGCAATCACGTCCCAGTGTTTGTAGTCGGTGAGTTCTCACGTTGACTGCCAAATGCCCCAGGCTCCATTCCGAATACTCCTTTACAAAGTTTCAAGAAGCGTTTAGTGTCATACCAGTTTACATTTCCATGTTTATGGTGCAGAATTAGGACTCAGGTTGCCATTTAAGGCCACAAAAACAGCGACAGAACTAAATAAAATTGAATAAATTAAAATAACAATCAAAATCAAATTTAGGCTGTGATTAGCAAATGTAGCATGCAAGATACTCACATACAAGCAAAGAGGAAGTCTAAAGGAGAAGTCTGATGACCATATTGCACCTGTGACCCACCTGCACCCACGATGAGTAAAGTGTTTGCTGGTTTATGTATGTGGAGAGGGAGATTCTGAGATCTTTAGGGAAGAAGCTGTTTTTGAGCATGATGGTCTTGCTGCAGATGTTCCTCTAGCTCCTGCCTGAGAGGATTTTAAAAAGTCCATGGATGGAGTCCTTCATGATGCAGGGGCCTTCCCAGTCTCTTTTGAAAAGAAACTTTATTAAATGATAAACATTGTAATATCTTTTTTACATCTCTTATCGTGAAATATTTAGTTACCAAAAACTCTGGAATATAAACTTTTTCGTTCACTCCGCAATTTGTATTTAAGCTTAGTAGCACTTTTATTTATTTATAATTTAACCTTTTCAAAGTTGTTAAAACTGTATAAATTGCCTTATGTGATTCTATTGGTTTCAGACATGAGAAAAGTCTCCCCATCCATGGATTGTCAAGTATCAGGGCCTAAGTATCAGCTGGAAAACAGCAACTGGACCATAACAGGAGCCAATGGAGCGACCGTCACCATTCGGGTGACCAACAGCAGCCTGCCGTCTGGACACATCTGCAGATTAAAAAGAAATGTAAACCCTTTTTAATCGAGAATTTATAACAGACACAGTTATCTCACAAGACTACCATGGGACTACTGCACATTAATCTTTGTAGCCCTGTGATTTTTTTTTTTCTCCCCAAAAACTTGCTCATTTAAAAACTAAAGTAAACTTGAGATGAAAAACATAGTCTCATAAATCTTTTTGACTCTTTTTGATTGTTTCTTTGTTATTTCACAATAAAATTATTTTAGCTTTGTTTTTTTTTTGGTTTCTCATTTATTGACCTGCCAACAAAAATCAGATTTTTAATTTTTACTCAGCATTTGACTTTAATCACCAGTTTGATTTGCAAACAGTTACTCTGGATTTTTTTCCTGCTGTTTTGAGAAGTGGTAATGGCTACAATTTTTCTTTTGTTTATATTTTAGTTTTTCTTAGTGCTCATGCACTATAATTAAATGAATGAAATAAAGTGCTTCTTAAGACTTGAATGTAAATTTAAAAAATATGTTAATTAATAAGTGTATAATAACTCTCGCTTGAGCTTAAAAGTGTTGTTATAAACGTGTATTCTCTGTACCGCTCTTAGTCTCTTTACCACTGTAGTTAATAGTTATAATAAAGTATTTTGGTACTTTGCTTGAAGTATTCCACTTTGCCAAACTCCCAGGTGCCTTCATGACCCCTCCACGTGCAGATGCACGCTGGGAACTGTAGTTTATTAGCTAGCATTGCTAAAGCCAACCGGTTAACCGAACTACATCCCCCATCATGCTCTGCACATTTTCTTCCTCCTTTCCTTCCTTCCTGCAGTCTCGGCCCTTCTCCCTTGAAAAAGGAAGATGAGAAGCCGCAGCAGCCGTCCGACACCGAACCGAACCGGACTTCTAGTGGCATGCCGTCGGGGCGGCTGCTGACAGAGCGGAGGCCGAGCCTAGTTTCCGACTCCCGCCCCTGAGAACTGAAAGCGCCGCTGGAGAGCGGCGGGTGGAGCTGCAGCCTCAGCCTGCCGCCGGGCCGAACCGAACCGAAAGTCACGCCGAGCCGAACAGAGCCACTGTCGCCCACGCTCTGCCAACGATGCGCAACGACCCACAGGACTGAAGCCTCCACGGAACCCCATCCTGAGCGCAGACCGGATTACCCCCTCCTCCTCCTCCTTCAGGTGAGCGCCCCCCCACACACACCTGGACGGGCTCTGCTCCCCGGAGCCTCCTGGTTCGGATTCTTGGTGTCCTGATTGCAGAAAGGTTCGGGTTGCACCAGAAGTGGTGATGAAACATGTCCACCAGTATCCTCAAACTGTCAGACTTTTGCTTTTTAGCACCGCACTGTGTTCGCCCTGTGGTCATGCGCAGTGACGCTGTAATACTCACCATCGGGGGGGTTTCAGGGGGGCTTTGGGGGCTCAGAGGCCCCAGAAACTAAGCCTGAAACCTCCACCAGGTCCACATGATTATTGATAGTGCTGTGTAAATTACCTCTAACAAAGTATTCGATTACTTTACTTAGTGAATCAAAATTGTAGTTAAGCTACTTTACTCATTACCTATTTGAAAAAGTAATTCAGTTGTCGCTACTTTACTTTTTTCCAGTCATGTACAGATTCTCAAGGGGAAAAACAGTTTACACAAACACCCACCTTCTTGTATTTCTTGTAACTTTATTTTTAAAGCCATGATGTGCA
This sequence comes from Oryzias curvinotus, assembly GCA_023969325.1. NCBI lineage: Eukaryota > Metazoa > Chordata > Actinopteri > Beloniformes > Adrianichthyidae > Oryzias > Oryzias curvinotus. The sequence goes on along the minus strand of CM043719.1, from coordinate 37,441,845 downwards.
AAGTGTGAACCTGGTTCAAGACACAACCTGGCTTCATTAGAATTCAGACAACAGTGTGAAAAATGACTCAAAGATCAGTTACAAGCTACGGGCACCGTGGTGCAGTGGTAGGACGGTCGACCTCTGATCAGCAGGTTCGATTCCCGCCTTGCCCGTCCATATGTAGAAGTGTCCATGGGCAAGACACTGAACCCCACCCTACCCCTGGTAGATGGTTGGCGCCAGCGTTGGGCAGCAGAGCCCCCTACAGTGTGTGTGAATGTGTGTGTGAATAGGACTGTGACTGTAAAGCGCTTTGTGCTTGAGCTTGTTGGTGGAATCTGTCAATCAAACGTCTCGAATGTTCAGCGTGAGACCACATACTTTTATTGAGGCACCTGACTGGCCAGTTTATAACTTGAATTAGTTGCAACAAATAAAAAATCTTTGAAAAAAAAAAGTTAGAATTAGCAAGATGGTGTTAATAGGTAATAGCTGTTTATTTCTCTATAGAAGTCTATAGGATTTTGGCTTCTTGGAGCCAGCAGGTACTTCCTGTTAGAACGAGATGGGGAGGGGTCCCTTAGTCCAGTTCTCACAACAAACAGTCAATGGCATGACAAGGTGTCAAGGGGTGAAACAACATTCATATCAGCCACTTTAAATGCTGTTGTTCAATGAACAACAGTTTAGTTCACATTAAAGAACCCCCCCCCAATATTTTTTGATTTATTGTAAAAGAGAAAACAGTGAGAGGCCTTCCTGGATTATCCTGTTTTAAGCCAAAAAAAACCCCAAAAAACTGTCGTTTACTAGGACATAGTTTTTGCGGAGCGGCAGACGGTTCATTAGAAATTCACCTCTGAGTTGTGGGCGGGGCTGTTGGCGCTGAGTAAACCATGTAAGGGTTAATGGCCCACGAACTTTTTATACCATGGTCCGGGTGAATACTCGATTCTGATTGGCTGCTGGTTATGCATTAAAGCCTGATAACCGCACGGTGAAAAAAGAAGTTCTGGTCAGCTAGCTTAAATGTTTTGTATCACTGAGCCAGCTTCTTTAAAACAACCTTTTGCTTCATCATTTGGACAAAAACAAGCAGTAAGAGGTGAACTTTCTGTCTGAACTGATGCTTTATTTAACCCATCTGGATGATCAGCATAGATATATCGCCGAATCTTGACTGCAGCGGTGGTGCGGCACGACGCGGACTTTTGGCGCATCGCGCTGCATCGCGTAACAAATAGTCCGCTTTTTGTGAGAAAAGCGATCCAAATCGGGAAAAAAACAGGAATAAAGGACTAAAACTGGTTAATATGTATTGCTTTTGTAAGTGACCATGGTATAAGGAGGTTAATGGCCTTCAAAGTGTGCGTTACTACTTTTTAACGCACTTCGCGGAAGCAACCGTTCGACGCGAGGCTTCCACGGCGTGCATTAAAAAGTGATAATGCACACTTCGTCGGCCATTAACCCTTACTTAACGCACGCTGTGGAAGCCTGAACCGTCCGATGCGAAGTGCGTTAAAAAGTGACAATGCATAGTTCAAAGACCACTAACCCGCTTATACCACGGTCACTTACAAAAGCAATAAACATGAACCAGTTTTTAGTCCTTAATTCCTGATCAAATCGATTCATCGATCTGAATCGACCCAAGCTTCATAAATCAATAATCGATCCATAAAAGTAGAGACTCTTTGAGGGAATATTTTTTAAAGTAACCATTTGTGGTCTAAAGCACAGTTTTTTGCTTAAATCTTCTGGAATAAAGTGTAATGCTAGAGTGCAAGCTTCACCCAGTGGCCAAACTGAAATGCCCCCCAGGAGAGGCAGAGCATGATGATCTGCACAGTTTTGTTGGAGCCTCTCCTGTTTACAATTTTACAGTATGTCATATGTATCAAATAATATTAAAATCTTCAAAACGTATATCGATTATTAATGTATTTATATACAAATACTGCATGCCTAAATGCGTAAACCGTATAAGTAATAAATAGAGTTGATCGAAAGACTAAAAAAAATCCAGGTACCAGTGAATCAGATTGATCCAGTTCTGGAAATGATCGGTCATGCCCAGCCCTACTTTGAACGCCAAGGGAGGTGTGAATGTAGCTTAACGCGTTGCTGTTTCTCCAGCTTCCCTGCAGGTGGCAGCATGGAGCGCTCCGGCAGCATCCAGCTGGACATCCCAGACTTCAGCAACTCGGTCCTGTCTCACCTGAACCAGCTGCGTGTTCAGGGCCGTCTGTGCGACATCGTGGTCAACGTCCAGGGTCAGAGCTTTCGGGCACACAAGGTGGTCCTGGCCGCCAGCTCGCCGTACTTCCGAGACCACATGTCCTTGAGCCAGATGAGCACCGTGTCGTTGACGGTGATCCGCAACCCGTCGGTGTTCGAGCAGCTGCTGACCTTCTGCTACACCGGCCGACTCTGCCTGCAGCTCGCAGACATCATCAGCTATCTGACTGCTGCCAGCTTCCTACAGATGCAGCACATCATCGACCGCTGCACCCAGATCCTGGAGGGCATCCATCTGAAGATCAACCTGGCTGATCTGGATGATGAATCCAGAGGAGAGGAGGTCGTGCGAGGGTCTAGGAGGTCCACGGAAACTGTGGTCCGTGGAGGGGGTCATCACGGGGGTCTACGTCTGCTGGGATCGCGGGGGGGAGTGGAAGCAAGTGAGGCGGGCAGTCCAACCGAGGAGCAGCTCAGCCCCCCACCAACTGTGGAACACAGTGGGCTGGAAGGGCCCCTGACGTCCAGCAGAGTGGCCAAGGAGCCCATCCTACGCATAAACCGCGCCGGCCAGTGGTACGTGGAGACGAGCAGCGAGCCAGAGCGGGCCGGCAGCGCAGAAGAGGGCGGGGACGGAATCAGGATCAAGACAGAGAGGATGGAAGAGTGGATCGGAGCAGGAGACAACCAGGAGGACGGGGTGCAGATGGAGGAGGGGGCAACCGTAATGATCGACTCCTCTGGACGCAGCACACTTGTGACGGGGCCACTGGGAGCTCTGGGGGCCCGGAGTGCGCAGCCGTCTTCCAGCTTTAGCGAGACGGACAGGTGAGTGGCTGTAATGACACCCCCCTCTTCCCTGTCTTATTCATTTACCTGACACCTCCCTGTGCGTCTGTGGGAGTCAGGTTCAGCCCGACCGGCAGCGTGGTCGTCCTGACGGAGCGCCAGAGAGCGAAGAGCGAGTCTCCCAGCAGAGCAGACGAGCTACGGCAGCCGAGCTCACAGGTAAAGACTGCAGACTCCTGCATGCATCTGCAGTTTTTAAAGCCTCGGTCACATGCAGGCTTTGCGTTGTCTGTGGATGCATGTAGAGAGCAGTTGCCAATCTTAAAGTGAGCGCAGGTGTGTCTTGCAGTTCCTTTTTTGGCCCATGTGACCATCTCATGAAAATGGAATGTACTATTGTCGCGCGCGTGGTAAATGTTTCGTGAAATTATGTCAAATTTTCCAGTTTTTTGCCTGCAGACTGTGTGTATCCACTCATAAGAGCAGTTGTGACTAAGGCATAAAGATAGTATAACAAAATAACAAGTGCAATGAAGAGGCACAGGAAGTAGTTTTAACAAGTAACCTTTAAAACTAAAACCAAATCTGCCAGACATGAGTGTTCAGGAGCACTGATGGAAGCTTTTCTTTAATTGCTGTTTATTACAAGTCATCAGTGAGGAGATGCAGGTTTGTCTCAAAGATCTTCCACTAAGGTTTTTTTCTTCCTGTCAGGGGGAGGAGCATCCAGCGTTCGACATGGGCGGCTATGAGGAGTACCTGAGGGAGCAGGTAGGAGACCGCTGGTACCGCTACAACCCTCGGCTCACCTGCATCTACTGCTGCAAGTCGTTCAACCAAAAGGGCAGCCTTGACCGCCACATGCGTCTGCACATGGGCATCACGCCGTTCGTCTGCCGCATCTGCGGCAAAAAGTACACCCGCAAGGACCAGCTGGAGTATCACATTCGCAAGCACACGGGCAACAAGCCCTTCCATTGCCACGTCTGCGGGAAAAGCTTCCCCTTCCAGGCAATCCTCAACCAACACTTCCGCAAGAACCACCCAGGCTGCGCCCCCCAGGAGGCCCACAGCGCCTCCCCTGAAACCACCACCGCCTCCGTCACGTCGAGGGGAGGCCCGAGCGACGAGGCCTCCCCAAGCCAAGAGGAGCCAGAGGGCGGCGGAGGAGGAGGAGCTGGCAGCAGCAGCGGAGGCCAGTACGGGGACGGCCCCCAAGCCTCTGTTTCCACCACGGGGCCCGACTGATCCCCGTGAAAGGGTGGGAGTGGAGGGTGAGAGACCAGGAGGGGTCATCCAGTGGCACCAGAACTGGATGCAGAACCGCCTAAAGTCAACTGAGCCCTTAAAAGAGTCCAAACTGAGATTTTATTTCCGCTTTAAACCGTATCTACCTTCACCAAGCGAACCGGACAGATTAAGCTAAAATGAAGAAATGCCACACACGTGTACAACCTCATGCAGCGCACAGTTCCGTGGTTCTCCTTTGCCTCCGTCTTATTAATGCTACACAGTTCTGCTTTTTAGTACGTAACAGCCTCACCATGCAACTCCGACACAGTTTGCCAAACAGTGGAACAGGTCAACCCGTGGTAATTGCCTTGAGACAATCCAGAGCCGGCAGGTCAACGACAAACCCGTCACGCTCTTCAAGTGCCACGTCTGACATTTTGTCGCACAAAAACGTCCAAGAGAAAGTGCAGCTGCAAGAGCTCCAGCGTGATCGAGTCGCTCATGTGTTTTCTTTGTCACATTTCAAGACCGTTTTACAGCTTTCTCACTTAACTTGCACAGATATACCTCATTTAGTTACAATTACCTACACTCAGAGCCGTTACGTTTAACCTGTTAGTCTTTGGTCAAAAAGTCCAAAAACTTTATTTCAAATTGCTTTTTTTTAAATGCAATGTCTTCAGTTTGAAATGAAATTTGGTCCAAACAAGTTCTGTTCATCAGCAATTGTTTTCTGAGCAAAAACAAATGCAAAGAGTAATGGCAGTTTTGATCTTCAGTAGTTAGTGTTAAAAGTATTTTAACATCTTGTGTTTTTCGATGTTCAGTCATGATACGTCCCATCGCACTGGCTCATTTCCTTTGCCTGTAACATCAGCGTCAATGCCCGATTCTCTGAGCATTGTCGGTTTTGAACTCTGTAAGCATCTGGTCGGATCAAACTCGATGACTGGACAAATTCACAGCTGGACGTCCAAAAGCTGTGCGGCGTACAGCCGCAGATAAGCTACTCACAGCTCAGTTACCTCTGATCACTACGCAATACAGCTGCTGCACAGCGCCAGCCACCACGGAGCATGTCTGTTCACGCACTCCAGGGTTTCCTGTCTAAACCAAACCAACATTTACTGGTTTTCATTTACTGTTTTTTGGGTGTGTGACCCAAAATCCTTTTATTTTTTTTGTGGTTAGGGAGCGCAAACCAGTTCCTGTCACTGGTATGTATTAAACCTGCTGCACTCCAATGCTACTGTCTCCAGATTGGCCTAAAAATCTTCTACAACAACCTGGAAAACAGCCAGACAGCCGGCCGCCAGCAGCTCTGATTGAACGGTGTGTAAATGTCTGCGTCCATATCAAGGCGGGACCGGTGGGACTTGATATGTGCCATTCTGCACCACTGCTCGTTCGCACATCAGATTCTTCTTCTTCTTGGGGGCATTACTCTTCCTCTATGAGTGATGCAGCAAGCACAATGGTCTGTCGTCTTCGTAGTTTTCTCAGCATCAAACGTAATTGCAGACGCAGGTCGCTTGAGTCGCTGTGGTGTTATCGACGCCGTGATGGGTTTTGTGCATTGCCAGGCCCCCGGCCCACGTCAACAGCCCTCAACGAGTGCCGTTAACAGTAGTCTGTAGTCTGAAATCGGCCGATTATCAGACAAGTTTGGGGACCTTGGAGAGCCTCCTATCAGTCAGTTATTGTGCTGCTGCCTTCCTGACAATCACCTGTCACTGGACTGCCACTGAGCGACCTTCAAATGGGCCTGGGGGGCCACCGACCGATGTCAAAAACTCATTCGGTCTTTCTCTTTAAACCTCAGTGGCCACCGTGTGGCGTGTAAAAATGCAACTACCGCCTTCCGATTACAAATCCCGCTGCGTGGCCACCTGCTGAATTTGCTAAAAAAAAAACTCCATTTAGGTCGCCACGCGGTGGGATTTTGAGATATCTGACCGTAGTCTGAACTGTTGCGCGTTAGTATGATTTGAAGATTAACACATTGTAGATTATCAACTTTTCACCCACAGTTGCTAACTATTGGCATTTTTATAGATGCAGCACTGATTTATGGGTAATTTAAAGACAAAACCAATTTATTTTCATTTAGAAATGATTTCAGAGAGAAAAAGAGATTTCGCTTTTATCTAAACTGTTGTAAGTTAGTTTGTGCTTTGAACATTCAACGGTTGTAATTTTATCGCCTTTTATCAATTTAGTTGGTTTTTCCACCTTCTTGATAGGTTTCTTCAAAGCCTGTTTATGTCCATGTTTGCGTCTATTAAATTACACATTTCTTAAATCACCTCTATAATGTAAAATCGCTTAAAGTCCATTTAATTCCTGTTTATTTATTTGCTCATTTGCTGTATTTTCAGCTTTTTTTTTTTAAGGATTTTAATTTAAAATCATTTTTTCAACTAAAATCTTTATAAATGTTAGTTGTTTTGAGTAATGCAAGCCTGAAATATTATGCGTTTTGACACAGCCGAGTTTAATGGAAGAACTGTGGGGAAGTGTGGAGTGCAGCAGCTTTAAAACCTAACAGATGACGGTGGAGCTCAGTTCACGCACAGGAAAGCATCAGGGGGGGGGGACTCAGACCCTGTCGGGCCGGATGGATGTAGTGGCCAAGCCATGAAGCTGGATATTTAGAAGAAAAGAAGAAATGAAACAGGGGAGTAAAGGTCTCCAGAAGTTTTTCCTACTTGTGGCCAAAACCAGGTCCATCTGGCAATCACGGGGGGAGAAAAAGGCGTGGCCATAATTACTTCAGCACTTAACAGGGAAAAAAAAAGTAGGTTGCAAAGATTTTATCAAAGCCGAGCTATAAACAAATGGAACCATAATATCAGACAAACATATTTAAGCTTTGATACGTGCATATGGAAACATGTATTCTTTCAAAACGATGAACTGAATTCATTTGTACCCAGGTTTAGCAGGCAGCACACGAATGGCCAATTACTGTTTTCTACAGGACTGTGAATCCGATTCTCAGTGGACGGTAAATGTTTTTTTTATGCAAGCGAAGCCAGCGGCTCTGCTCCTCGCTCCGAGTGACTCCAGCTCTCCTCACGGCGGGGGGCTGCCGCGACGCTCACTCTTTCAGGCTTAACCAGGAACTATCAGGTATATAGACTCTTCCTCGATTCCCTCAAGTGGACGTTTCCCTTCCGCTTGGTAGCAGAGCGTTAACGGATGACCTCAGTGCGGTTTGCACCCTGCAACAAAGAACTGACCTACAAATGAACAAATGAGAAGATGTGATGTGATGATCGTGGGGTTTTCAGTGGTGGATGACAGAGTTGACACCAATCAGGGCTGGGCAATATGACGAGGGAGGATCAAAGCAGCAGCACATGCAGGTTTGGGTTGAACTTAATCAGTTTTTCTGTTTTGCTATTTCACTTCTTCTGTAGTTTATTTAACAGGTGTGTTTTTTAAACTAAAAATGACTGTAAAGCTCACCACCAACCTCTTTAAGAAACCTTTTTGTTTTCTGTATGGTCGAATGAATAAAACCATAGAAAAGAGCAGTTTAATGACAAAAATGAAATTTCTCGTGGATTTCTCGTGTCTGGCAGAACTTTTCCCCTTTTGGTTTTGTCTGGGATGTGAGAGCGTTCACTCCTTTATCCTTTTTTTTTTTTCCCCCCACCAATGGCTAGATGCCAACTACGCCTTTTCTGCTTTAAATCTGGTTAAAACTGCTGGTAACACCATGCTGCTGCTGCTTTATCTGCGTTTTCTTGTAGTTTTTACAGTGTGAGAGGGCCAACCCAAAACCTCCCAGAAGTTTTTGCAAATAGTTGGAAGTCCTCACCAGAAAGAACAATGTTTTTTTTCCTATTACCTCTGGAAAAAGTCATTTTAACAAATGCAAAAATTAAAAATCAAACCCTGCTGGCTGTGACTCAGGCTTAGATAACTGAAAATTTCACTTCAAAAGCATGTTGCCCAGCCCTTGAAACAATAATTAAAACTGTCAGTTTTCTTCATCTGAAACTCCTGGAACTAAGAGATTATACTTTTTATATATATATTTACATATATATATATATATATATCTACATAAGAGTGTGTTTTCACAAATGCTACGCTTTATGTTCTCTGTTTCCTATTGTCACAAATGATTTTTTCCTTCCTGCTTTGCGTTGGAAAACAACACGGTTACGACTTTACAGCAAAGAAACACGTCATTTCATGTCAGGAATACGCTGAGCCGCTCTGGTCCAGATCTTCTAAAGGAGTCTTCAGGGAGAATAGTCAGATCACAGCACAGTCGTGCATTTTTGAACTCATTATTTACACACACATGGGAAAATCTCACACAAAAGCAGAAATGAGAAGCGGCTTGTTTGCTTTGCGCTGTAAACAGCACTCATGGATCATCGGCCATTGTTCTGATGGTTCTCGAGCAAGTTAGTGAAAAAGTTGTTCTTCAGAAATGTAAGCGAGAAGTTGTCAGAAGCAGAAATCTTCACTCAGTTTTCACTCGTGTGTTCGTATGTAACTCAACCAGAGATCAGTTCATTCCTATGGGAATGCTCGTTACCTCTAATAGATGTACGCCTTCTTTCTTTACTTTTGCCAGAGATTTTCAGAGAAACTGAAATAAGAACATGAGCACTAGTTAATGGAAGTGAAATGGAAAAATTCCATCCAGACTGCTGCAGAAACCTAACCACACAGCTCTTCATTTGTTGATTTCTGACACTATTTACTCTTAACACAAATTTTCCACAGGAGTAAATAATGAAGTCCTGTTTATGTTGAACCTTATGTCATCACGCACATCGTATGTGTGGAGCGTGGTGTTTCCAATCTATTGAAAACATTTCTATGTAATTTCAAAGAGATCCTCCCCATCTGACCATTCTGCCTTAAGGATTCCTCTTTTCCATTTATGCTTTTCATTGTCAAACTGTGAGAAAACAGCCAAACCTCATCATCATCATCATCACTGTCATACTCCTTCCTCATTGCTTTTTAGACTTATTGAGCCAATTCAGGTTCTACTTTGCTTTGCTACAAAGATATTTTCTTTTTGTTTAACATTTTACTCAGTCGAGCCGCTGTTTAGCATAATTAATATCTTGTAACTTATAACACGACATGCCTGACTATAAGTCCAGTTATTTTAAAATCTTCAATGAGGTTTGTGGTTTATTCCTCAAAAGTATATCTTAATATATCAAAGCAGAAAATTAATCAGAGAAAAGCCGAGTTCAGTAAATTAACTTTCAATAACCCTAAACGTCTCTTTGAAAGGGGGTACTTAAGAAGAACTATAGATGAACCTGAGAGGTTTTATGTGAACTTTTTTTTTTATGTTGCATGTCTCTGTTGTCAATGATGTGTGTGTGTGTGGGGGGGGGGCTGGAGGTCAGGAGGTCAATTAGGTTAGAAAAATGTGAAGAAGCTTCCTTTTTATTATGACCACTAGATCACTCACAGGTTGCATCTCCTTCAAAGGAAATAAAGCACTTTAAGTGTAAAGCAGCAGCGAGTTGCCTCTTCATTGTTAAGTCCTGCACACCACTTACACTACTTACAATAAGATAGTGATACTGTAAACCTCAGGGATGTCGTCTACGATGTTTGTTTCACGTCACAGATTTTGGGATAAGGAGGCAATTGCATTGAGGTGATAGACACACCTTATTTTTAAGAAAAACCTTTTCATTGTGGCATTAATTGCAGCATTCTGTTAGTATGAAAAGCAGATTTTGCCAGTAAGTCATTCCGTGTTCATCATTCAAACAGACGACGAGCAGCACAACCGGGTCATACTTCGCCTTCGTGTTGGTAATACACAGTCAGATGTTGCAGGTCAACTTGGTCATCAGCAGACTTGCATCAAGACACAGAACTACTGGCAGTTTGTGACAGAACCAGCAGTGGAGCCGTGCCAGTGACAGACCACAACCACGACCAGTACCTAAGGACCTCTGCACTCAGACATGGTGTACCAGACAGCTGCAGGCCTGTTTCCCAAATGTGAGGGGCACTACGGTTTCCAGACAAACCATTCACAACCCACTTTGACTTGAGTGCCAGACGACTGTTGCAGGTGAATCCACAGACAGCAAGACTGCTGCTATGAAAGTCTGCAGAGGGCACAAGACCATGTGATCTGGACAGTGTAGCATTGGTCTACCGTCCTGTTCACTGTCGGGTCACCGTGCACAAATATGGTTGTTTGGTGAAGGGGAGATGAGTGCTGTACTGAGGTCAACATGGATTCAGTTTGATGGAGGACAGTTGGGGCAGTTATCACCAGTCAGTGCAACACTGATTTGGTTATTGTAGATGGTCCAGTTACTGCACGTTCATACCTCTGAGACATCCTAGAACCCAATTCCACCAGCACATTTATAACTTTCTGTTCGTGGATAATAATGCATGAGGAGAACATGCAAGCTCCACACAGAAAGGTCCTAGCTGGGATTTGAACCAGGACATTTCAGAGGGCTAACCACTGCCCACCGTCTCAAAATGTTTGGCATGCTGAGTTCTAGCTGCTTTGCAAATACAATTATTGGCAGAGAAAATGTTCAAATAAAACAAGTTGTGTTCATTGTTTATACTCATAAATTTCCCATTAAAACACTACAAAGACTCTTAATTAAAAACAATCTTTTTTTTCTGAATTTGTGTGTTTAAGAGAACAATTTTTATTTAAAATCAAACCAAACTATGTTGTTGTTGCATAACTCTTAATCATTATAATAAACCCAACTTAAAGACTACCAGAAGTGCGTATTCCTTCAAGTGTTTTGGTAAAGTGACCAATTTAACCGACATCATACAAAGTACTCAATGTTATTTCAGCTTTTATTCAGCTTTTCTACTTTCTAGATGTATCTTCAATCTTTCTCTGTATCATCTTTCGCAGAATTCCTTTACACACTATATTTCCTTTTTTCACTTCTTTTCAGCTGTCCTGTACCTCTTTACAGGTGATCACTGAGTTATGCTGGCTGAAGTGTCTGTTAGTGGGATTTACTGATCACAGGGGTCGACCACGCGGCCGCTGAACAGCAGCGTGTTGATGGTCGACTCTCTGATGAAGAGGAGGAAAGGCCGATCGGCCTGAAAGACCTCGCGGTAAGGGTTGAAGGAGCGTCCGACCGCCAGCACGGTGGTGGCAGCCGCCGCCTCGCTGCCCTCTTCATTGACCTGCAAGCAGATGATAACCTCCATCACTGCTGCTCTGTTACACTTCATGACAGCACGGTGGTGGAATTCCTGGAATTCCTAAGTTTGTCCTAAAATCATCCACAAATCCTGTCAGAATCATCATTAAACTTCGGGAACTGCTAACAATCCCAGTAATCTTTTGGAAATTAAACTCAAATCTTTCGGAATAAAAAGAAATTCATCAACCTTGGGGATTTTCACAATATTACTCTGACTTAGCTTAAACTCCGGTTGGAGTTGTGAGGGGCTATAATCTAGCAGGGGTAACATGGATAATGGGAAGTGTGAGGGGCTTACTCCGCGCCAATAGTTCCAACCCCAACTTATTTATCAATTTCTCATGAACTCCTGCTGCTCTGCAGAATCTATGTCCTAAAAAACGCCATAATCACATTTAAGGGCCACTGGGAATGCTTTGAGAATAGATCAAAAGCAGATTGGAGTAGGACTTTAATATAATTATGCCAAGATATTCTAACATTCTAACATTATCAGAATCAGCTTTATTGGCCAAGTACAGCGCATGTACAGGGAATTTGTCTTCAGTTACTTGTGCTCTTGTGCAAACTAGCAAGGTATAGAAAGTGTGAGGGTAAGACAAACAAAAGGATAAATAATATAAAGAAGGTTACGACGGAGTATTAGGGCCACCAAAAAAAAAAAAAAAAGTTAAATTACGACTTTTTATCTCGTAAATTTACGAGATAAAAAGTCGTAAATTTACAAGATTTTAAGTCGTAAATTTATGATTAATGTGGACGTGAGAATACAGAGCAGCAGGTGAACGCCGCGCAGCAGCAGAGCAGACCACTAAACTTTGTAAGCAAGCGAGATGAATGTTCATTAATAACGTTCCAAATGTCTGGAAGCTATTGATGGGTGGTGCGGGATCTCTGCAGCCCGATGAAAACATCGTCGGTATTCCTGCAGCTGTCCACGTCAATCCTTACTTCCTCCACCAAAGACAAATCTCTACATTTGTGTGACGCTTCCATCCGAGGAGGAGCACTTATTTGTCATTTTCAACGTTCTAATGATAATATAAAAGACTATTTTCATTCCTCTTTATTGTTTTATGCTGAAACGGGACATTTCATCTGCAGGAGGGGGCGTATGTAAAACTGTTTACTTCCGCATTGGTGTTCGGATGACACGTTCATGACGTCAGTTGACAGTTGAACTTCAGGGTGTGAATGAAAAGGAGAATAAAGTCTGCAGCGGTCCTCTACACTCAAACGTGTCTCTGAGCTCCTTATTTTACGCATTAAACTCCGCTTTACTGACACTGAACCCCGGACAGACGGTTCCACTGACAAATTCTGATTTTAAGTCATCTAAAGGTTCAGAATCTGCTTTTTAAACCTGTAATCCGGAAATAAAGCTTCACAAAAGGCTCCACGTATTTAATCGTCAAGCTAGGCTCCGATAAACGGACAACTTCGGTGTTTTCTCCTTAATCTATGACTTTTTATCTCGTAAATTTACGAGATAAAAACTCGTAAATTTACGAGTTTTTATCTCGTAAATTTACGAGATAAAAACTCGTAAATTTACGAGTTTTTATCTCGTAAATTTACGAGATAAAAAGTCATAATTTAACTTTTTTTTTTTTTTTTTTTGGTGGCCCTAATACTCTGTCGTAGAAGGTAGATATAAGGTAGCTGTATGAATAAATAAAGTCAAAAATGCAGCAGCAGTAGTTCCAGTTTGACAGTTTCTGTGGTCGTTCAGTGTCCTTGAGTGGTCCGGAGTCAGGAGTTCATCAGAGTGACAGCTTGGGGGGAAAAAGCTGTCTTTGTGGCGAGTGGTTTTGGTGCGCATTGACCTGAAGCGCCGCCCTGACGGGAGGAGGCTGAAAAGGCAGTGACCAGGATGCGATGGGTCTTCTACGATCCTGCCAGTTATAGTTTGAATGCACAAATGTTTCGATTTTTCATCAAGACTCTCACACATTCTGAATTTTTAATCCATCAAGTTTTTTTAATAGATTTCAGATGAAATATTTTCCATTCTTGTTGTGCTGTTTACAACATTAATCTGTCAGGTTAGCATTTTAGAGCTAATTTAGCATAAAACAAACCAACTCGGCTGAATTTGAGTAGTGATGTCAGTCATTCATCTTTTCTCAAGGGGTGTGTTTGAAGAATTGTATGCTCATGTATTAATAACATTGTATTGTTTTTTTTTCTTTATTTTTTTAACATAAAGTTAGTCTGACTTACCTCCAAAAAGGCTTTGTGGTAGGCATCGGAGATGAAGAGCCCATCAGAGTCGTCCTCCAAGATCCCTGCAGCACAAACAGACTTCACTGAAGCACAGATTGATATTCTCTTTGGTGGCAAATGTAAAAATGAAAAATTAAAGGATTTTTCTTTTTAAAATTGCACTGCAAAAAACAACATGCCCCCTAGAAATAAGTCAAATATTTTTACGCCATTGGCAGATTTTTTTTTTAAATATACAAAAAAAAAACTCTGCCAATGGGGTAAGAAAAATGGCTGTACCAAGAATTCTTTTTTAAAGATAAATTAAGATTATTTTGCTATTGAAAATGGTCTTAATAACATGATTTTTCTTGCAAGACAGAACATTGAAAGACCGAAGATTCAGGTTTTGTAGTGTGCCATAAAAAAAGGTCAAATGTGATGATGGTTTTGATCACAGAGCTCATATTTCTGAAAATAAACATGTTTTTTTTTCAAGCATCAATTGATTTTTTTCTGATCTCAAAAAATACTTTTTATTGGCAGTGAAGATTTCTAAATGTGCTTCACCTGGAAGGCTGGCGTTTTCAGCGCTGAACAGGTCGGTCAGTCCAATCTCCTGCAGCACCTCCTTCAGGTTGAAGGTGTCCTCCACCTTGAAGCGAGGGATGGACACGGAGACGGAGGTCTCCGTCATCTGATCCAACCAGTTGTTCAGTTTCTTCAAGTTCAGGCTCTCCTCCACCTAAATACACACAAGAACACCTCTGTAGCATGACGCCTAGAACACGGACGGTTATCAGAATCTGACATCAATCAATATTCAAATAGGTCATTCAAACAAAAGTCATAATATCAAACAGAAGGTATAAATGATCATCAAATAAAAAAACACTGGAGTTTATTTGTATTTATAGTTATATATTTGCATACAATATTTGCTAAAAACATCAAAAATGTCTTCAAATGTTGGTGAGAAATTCCTTAAAAGCATCAATTGCTAGAAGAAGAATTAAAAAAGAATACATATGATGATGACCCAAAAAGAAAATAAAAATGACAAATGTTTATGACTTTTGGGCCAAAAGTATATTTCCACATGGGATGTCAATTCTGCTTTGTCACCTCAGCGATCATCAGGAAATGTTTCTGCCTCCAACAGGTCAAAACGAGGGAATACTTTTTAGACATTTTAAAGGTGCTTTAATCTGAAGTGGATTTAAAATCTTCTTGAAAAATATGAGTACATGTCAAAAATGATGATCAGTCCTGGTCTTTGTGCTTCTACTGGGGTTCTGTTATTGGTTTTAATTTGGATATTTCTACTGTTGCTGCTGGAAAGATGGCGTTGTGGTTACCTGACTTAGCGGTGTGTTTCTACTGGGAAGGATTATCACCATAGTGATGTCATCGCCTCGGTACGGCATCTCCAGCACCTGCACCTCATCATCGGGAAAGGACTTATATTTGAACTTGGTCTCCTGGAACATCATGTTGACCTGGCAGGTGTGACTGCTGCTGACTTGGAAATCTGAGGAGAACACAGCTTTCTTGTCGAACTTTTTCTTCCACTGACCCTAAGAGGCAGGAAACAGGTTTTTAGTTATTACTCGAAAAACAAACAGCACAAGCGACTTTTTTTTTTTTTTCATTTGTTGAATTCTTAGACTGCTTTTGTTTTAATTTAGTTTAGAAAAACAAACCTGAACTTTCCACCTTTGCGTGCGCCCTTGGCAAAATGCGTTCAAGCGACCACTTCCAAAGAAAGGTCTATGTCAATTTGGAAACAGGGGCATTTTGGGCTTCACGTTAAAATCTCACATTCATGTATCACTATGCACATTTTTCAGACCATTTTTTGGATTCAAAACCCGTGGGCATTGAATGCTCATTAAAAATTAAACTAGGTTGGCAGACCAGTGGGAACCGCGTGGGTTATCATGCTCGGGGTAAACCTAGCTCACAGTTTAAACGTAGGGGAAAGCTGCGTTCACACCGTCCTCAGCAATATGCGTTTATGCAACCACTTCAGATGAACCATTTGAACTCTGACCAATCAGTTACGGATTCGGATTCGCTAGTGAGGTATGGATGGCGTCCTTTTAAATTCACAGATGTGCCAACCGTTTGAAAACTGATCATAAAGGAGAAATTCGGATTTGTGTCTGGCCAGAATTCTGAGACACCAAGTCTTTCATAGATCGGAATAGAGCTGTAAAAGAAAAGGCTAGACTTGCGTCACCTAGAAATTTCACACCATATCTGTATGCGGCAGTCATAAGCTAGTACACAGTGGAAAAAGTAGAAGAAGCCCCTCCCTGCTTGTCCAGTGTGAACACGACAAGCTAAATACGAATTCAAGAACTTGTGTTTCACGCGTTATTGAACACACCACATGCCCGTTGTGAACGTAGCTTAACATTTGCATAAAATCAGTTTGGTTCCATTTGGTCCTTTTTTTTTTCTTTTAACTCTTGCACCTCTAACTTGTCAGATCTTTGAATACCTTGAAGTAGATGGTGTTGACAAGAACCAGAACCGTGTTGGAGTCCAGCACTCCTGATGGCAGTGTGTCTTTGATCCGGTTCTCCGTCTTGTTGGAGATCCAGTCGTTGATGGTGATCCGGGCCTGCTCTGGATTCATCTGCAGAACCACAGTCACTACTGAAATGACATTGTTTCATGTCTACTGACATATTTGTTTTTTTAGACCACTTCAAAGCAGAAAAACAAATGGCAGCTTCAGTTGTTTCCTCAACGATGACACGTTTCACCTTGAAGTTGAGTGGCAATAGTTTGGCTCCATAGACCGTCTCACTGATGTTCTGGAACGTCTCGTTGAAAAACAGCGATTTCTCTCCAAACAGCCGGTTGGCAGAGACCAACTCTGTGGTTTTGTCTTTCTTTCTGTACAATCGGCAGTTCAGTTTGGCGAAGAAAAAATGAACCTGATCAGACGTCTTCTCCTTGATGGTGTCAAACTGAAAGACCTGAAGGACAAACAACACTTTTCTGTAGGTCTATTTCAACACGTCCTAAACAGCAGAATTGTTTTCGTCGTAGTAGATCAAAATCACAAGTTTGTTTTAAATGATCAGAGGGGAAAATTGGTCTAATGTAGGTAAGTCTAACGGTTTGAAAACCACAAAAGCTTGTTAGTTTGTTTTTTAGGGCAGACTTAGTAGTTAGAAAATCTGCCACAGACTCTTTATATCAAGACAACAGAAAGATATCACTGCCTTGGAGATGTCACCCTTGTGCGTTCCTGTTTGATTTGACTATAAAGATGTGATTGAGGAGCTACGGATTTGTCTGGTGCTCATTGGATCCAAAGACACCAGCCAGAAGTTGTGGAAAAGCTTTGTGTTTCTTTTGGTTTTCTGATCAAACTACCTTTGTGGAAGTTTAGAAAAGACACTCTTAAACATAGATGTCATCCACCCAACCGACTGTTCATTGTCTTACTGAACTGATGCCAGCTGAGATCAGCTGAAATGTTGTAAAGTAAAGAATACTGAAAGACTAAGCTATCTTTTAGAACAGAGGACATTTTGTGTCTTTCGTGAAGGTTTACTGGCAAACTAGATACGTGTATGAAACTGCAATGGGATGCTCCACCTGCTAACCTTCATGATCTGCTCCAGAGTTCGGTTGCAGGCTCCCAACTTGGTCATGGCAAAGGCGGTGGAGATGCTGATGGGCGACATGAAGATGTTCTTTTCTGTGTTCCTGCTGACGGCCAGGTGTTTGTAGAACGACAAGGCGAAGTGACTGTTGGCCTTGGACAGCTCCCACACCCTTGGGTTGGTAGACTCTGGAACCACCTCGGGCTCTGGCGAGTGGTCCTCGGGGGTCTCCAAAATGGGGCTGCGGTAGCTGCAACGTGGTTCGAGAGGAAGGTCTTTGGGTTTGGCGTTGCAGATGTCCACATGCTGAGCCAGCACGATCGAGGGCAGGAACGCCAAAACTAAAAGCCAATGAGTAGCCCTCATTCTGGAGAAGAGACCAATCAGAAGTGAAGATTTTTAGGAGACACAGTTGATCACTTTATTGTTGGTGTTTTTCCGTATTAACACGTTTCAAAGGAACTCATTATATAGGAAAAAACTCATCAACACTGTGGTTGTTCCCAAACTTCCTCAGTCATGACTCACTGATTAGTGTGCTGTATAGTGCGTTCACCATTTTGCCGGGGTGTCCAAATCCACAATTCCAAAACTCAGTGCCCTAGAAATTTCCCAGAAGTCTTTGCAAAAATCCAGTATACAGCAATGCTCACTGGATTGGCAAGTATAGACCACAACGCATTGTGCTTCAACAATTTGTCATTTAAATCGTCACAGTGGTTTAATAAAGTCTTCATAAAATGTATTAGGTTTTTCTGTGACGTCATATTTGCTGTTGAAAAAAGAGTGAGCTTGGTGTCCAAATTGCCTTTAAAATCCAGGGCACTAGCTAGTCCCGCACTATATAGTTTCTTAGTTGTGAGGGAATTTGGTCACAGCCTTGGAGATGAGTAAACTGCATTACCCACAATCCACAGCTCCACTCCTTGTTAAAATGTATCATAGAAACCAGACAAAAAATGTTGTTGAAGCTGAATGTACATGTACTCACTCAGTCAATACACAAAGATCGGTACATGTGTTAGTCACATTAATATAGGAAAGAAAAAAAAGTTTGTAAACATTTCCTTTGACCTTTATGAAGGTTGTCCTATAGTCAAAATTCTGAGGTTATTATCCCCACAGAAAACAACTTTAAACATATTTTGTCCAAAAGGTTTTCTCTTTTGGTCAGAACATCTTTTTTCTGCAACGTCCTCACGAAGATGGCAGTTTACATTTTTTGAGCATCCGAATTTTAAAGCAATTTATCTCAGTTTCAATGACTTGGAAATTAAAGTCTTGACTACTTTTAAAAATCATTGGATCACTTTTAAAAACTTTGAGCATTTTGTTAAGAAACTCAACGTCAGAGCTATTGATTACAAGACTTTCTCCCACAAGAACATCAACAAAAACAGACAAAATATTGATTGAATATCAATATAGAGTTCAAGATGACTTTTGCAATTTTGTCAGATTTCTTTTTGCGCATCGATTTTTCTTTAATACATTCAACTAATTTTGTCGTTCTGCACCTTGATTTGGTGGACTCGCATCATCTTCTGGCAAACTGTTCTACATCAAAAATATGCAGTTTTTTTCCACTGTAATTAGTTAAAAATCAGTACGATACCTGAACAAGTTGGTCGTGTGTTCAAATGTGTGCAGTTTCAGCTGAATTCAGGTCAGTGTCCTGCAGAACACTCAAACACCACATCAACCTTTGAGACATTGATCCTGAGCCGGTCAACAACAACTCAGAGTTTGATCCCAGGAAATGACTGGACCTGCTATTGTCAACAGGACTGGGAACCACCCCCACATGATCAGTACCCGGGCAGGGATAGGAGAAAAAAAATAAAAACATCACTTTCTTTTAGCACAGGATAAATGTAGTTGTTCAAATTTAAATTAAATGCAAGAACAATTTTGTATAAATTTTTTATAACTTATTTGATCTTTACTAAAGAAAATATTATTCAAAAGGTTTAATTGTTTGGAATTATTGAAATCAATGTTTACAGTTAGAACTAGACAACAGGAATTTTGAAAAATGCTTTTAATTTTAATCAAGCATGCCGTTGTAAAAATCTGTTTCTCTACATGTCAAGATTCAAAATGTAATGTTTTTATTCTACTGTTATTGTTTTGTGTGATCTGAGATCTTTTTCAAGCCTCGACTTCCATGTGAACTTGATTTCTTTACAAAAACCTGAATATTTTAAAAAGCAAAATAATTTAAAATGAGGTAAGACTTCTTCTTCTCAGACTCGACTTTCGATAAAAATCAATTATATTAGTTTGATTTTTACTGACGTTTTAATGATGTAAAATAAAAATGTTATTAATTCAAAAAGTGATTTTAGTACAATGCACAAATAAATTGTAAAGATAATCCAACATCACTTGCGTTCCTGTGAATTTGGTTTAGGAAATGTTGCAATTCCATAAACGGCCACTAGAGACTGGTTTCGAATAAAATAAATAATCTATTTTTTTGCTTAAAATTCCCATGTTAAGTACTCCACCAAAAAAAACATGGGCAAACAAACAGCCCAGTTTAAAAAAAAAAAGCTTTTGATTTTATTGCTTTATTTTCTATTCAAGAATTCTGCAGCTATTACGTAAATGTGAAGCTCAAAAAGCCCTTCACTATCTAATTAATTTAAAAAAAAAAAAAGAGTTAATGTTAACAAATTTAGAAATCTGCATAACAATGATCCTAAATTTGTTGGATAATCTAATAAAATACACATTAAACGCCTAAAACCAGTTGCATTATAACAAAGATATGATTCACTGTAGAAAAAATACTTTTGGAATCTCAAAAATGTGATTAAATTTCTTCATGAAATTTTATCAACAAAATAAATGTAAAAAAAAAAAATCAATCACCAAAATCAATAACCATTTAGAATTACTTTTCCTTAAAATCAAAATTTTATTTCATGTGCATTTACAGAAATAAAAAACATTTCACAGAAAAAGGAGAAATACAAAAACATTTCATAAAGTGAGAATACAGGTCCACTGGAGGAACCAGAGGAGTCCAGGTGAACCGGGTCCAGCCACATGATGAGACAGCTGAGGGTCAGAAGAGTTTGGGCAGCTGTCTGAGGCGGCTCAGGTCCAGGATGTTGCCCACCGAGCCCTCTGGTTGTTGGTTCTCCGCCCGGATCAAAGCAGTTCTTCCCGAGAAGTTCTCCTTGTCGTCCGCGTTTGGTTTGCTAAGGGTTAAAAGTTGCATTTTTGGCTGCAGGTCCCGGATGACCTGGCTCTGTGGGAGGAGCTTAGCAGTTAGCGGCCGGCGAGCCGAAACCTTCTGAACCCTGTTGTCCTCCTCTTCCTCCTCGCTGCCCTCCTCCTCTATGAGCCCATACCTCCTCATGTACTTTCTGGTGGCCAGAGACATGTTGCTAGGAGACAGCAGGGAGTCGTTGGAGGAGGAGAGCGTAGGGATATGCTGGGGGGTGTGGCCTCCCAGAGACAGCCTGCTGAGTTGGGAGTCGCTCAGGTAGCGCAGTGCGATGGCGTTGGCTTCCAGGCTTAGATCCACACTCCCGCCAGGGCAGAGGGCGCTGGCTGTTGGCTCGGACACCCTCAGCCTGGAGACGACCGCCGCCGGGTTGATGCTCGCCAGCACGCTGGGAACAACCAGGAACCACATCAAGCTCATCAGGGATCGAACTGCAACATCTGTGCTTCATATCGGTTCATTTGGTGTCTAAAGTGGCAAAACTTCAACATGCAGTTTGGGATTCCAGAAGGCTTAAGAAAAAACATAACTGCTACAACGACACATGTAAAAACATTCTAAACTTAAACATCTTTTTGTGAATAATTTGATCATTTCAGCAGTCTCCCACTGTATCCCCATTCACTTTTCGCAGTTTCATGGGTCTTTTTCAGTGCAATTTTGCCCAGTGCACTGTGTTGTGCATCCTTGTGGGCCTCCTGTGCAGAGGCACCCTGTATCACATGAACACCCCTAACGGGCTCAGGGGGGGGGCTGAATAAATCAAGCATCTAAACGACGTGCTTGCGTCTCGCCTGCCTTATGCGATGTTTGTTTGCTATGACCCGTCGCCCGTAGAAAAAAAAAACTGTGCACCAACATTTTAGGTCTGCAGGCTCACTGAGTGGTCTACAATCTTAATATATCCTTCAAGACCACCTGCTTGCCCTTTTTCCCCCTGCAGACAGCCACTATCCACCCATTAGGGGCAGTTGTGACCAAGGCTAAGATGTTCTTGTTCTAAGTTGGACTGAAGCCTCTGAGCTTTGAATCATGTTTAGGACAAAGTCTCCATCTTACATAGTGCTTCATCACTAGTTTTTGTTCTGCTTTGTATAAAATGTTCTTAATTGTTAGAAACTGTTTGTCTCACGGTTTCTTCTTGTGAGAGGCTGTAAGCTAGCAGGAGAGCAGGTAAACAGATGGATGATAGAAAGGGGGTGGGGTTACTAAGCATCAATGGTCCAGCCCACAACTCAGAAGTGAATTTTCTGATAAACTCCTGTCGCTCTACAGAAACGGTCTTAGAAAACAACATCGTTTTTTTGATTTAGGCTAAAAATGGCAAAATCATAATTAAAAGACCACTAGAAATGCAGTTACAATAGATCAAAAGATGATCAGAGTAGGACAGATTGTAAAAGGAACCAATTAAAATTCCTTGTTGGCAACTTATTATTCCTCTTGTTAATCCAAGTTGATAAAAAAAACTATAAATAAAAAGCAAATTAGGTTTGTTTTAGCTCAACCAACCGTTTGTACCGATATTTAACTTCCTAGTAAACTTTTTAAAAGGTGTTTTTGAGTCTTCAGTACCTGGCGCTTTGAACAGCTTTGAGTCTGTTTTTGTCAGACTCCATCACGTCTGCCTCGTCCACGTCCACTCCGAGCTGCTGCAGCTGCCGAACGGTGGCTCTCACCACCGGGTCTCTTTCCGGAAGCTGCAGCTTTTTCTTCTGGGATGAGGATGAGGAGGCCGATGAGGAAGAGTGGGAGTGGACAGAGGAGGGCTGACTCTTCCTCCTGGAATCTTCCTCCACTTCCTGTTTGTCGTCTGATTCCTGGAGCCGACTGTGGAGCTGAGTCTGAGGACAAACAGGGATCAAGGAAGTTCATGTTAGGAAGTTGCTCCACAAAAACACAATCATGGTGCACAAATAAGAACAGTTATACTGCAAAAAAATGGAAAATCCCTGAAACAAATATTTGTCAGTCAGAAGCAAGCTCAGACTTGATCCGACTGGTTCTGAGCATTGAAGTGTCTGAAAAGATGCAGTACCATGAGGTTCTTGTAGAAGCTCTGCTGCTCGTCTCTGGGTGCGTACATGCTGACACTTTCTCCCAGAACTGGACTCTGTAAACCACTGAGGCTGAACAGAGAAGAAAATGGTTCATTTCCAAAGACTACAACATTTTGAAAACTTTGTTTTTTTTGCCATTTTTTACGACTCATTTCCTTCAAAACATTTCTGCTTTGCTTTAAGACAAGTTTTCTCCTCTGATGTTTGTAAGATCATCCGTTTTGGACATCATTACTCGGTTGAATACTTTACTGTCTGTTCAAACACAATAAAACATATTTTTCAGGTTTTTTTAAAGCTTGTATTTCCATGAAAACACAAAAACTTTCTCATCAAACATCCAGGATAAAAGAAAAATGGATCATTGCTGATGTCTAAACTTGCAGACAGCCTTTCATGACTGCGGATAAAAAAAACCGTACATAAGCCCAAAAGCCTTACATCAAAGACCTAATTGTAATTTCTCTCTTTAGTTGTGTTTGCTGAACTACAGCGATCAAATGAAGGCAAACCAGTTCACTCACCAGGACGGTGCTTCCTGACTTGTGATGTCACCGTTCTCAGCTCCTCCCACAGGTCTCCTCTCACAGGGGTCATGTGATGAGGTTGGGGAGCTGGATGATGATGATGATGATGATGGGGTGGGCAGTTTGAGTGGGGAGGAGGGGTTATCCCGATGAGAGGGAGGCTGTTCAGGACCGCTCCCCCAGAACAGACTGGCACCTGAAGACAGCAGCGTGATGAGAACCACCAAGGCCCTTCAGTCAGGTGATCCAGTAGGCCAGGAAACACTACCTGTCTCCACGGCAACGCTGGTCGTGCTTGTGGACGTCTGAGTGTTGACCTGCAGTTTCTTTTGAGCCTCCAGCAGCATCTGGACCTGCACCCCAACGACAAATGGTGGGAATTGAGACCCAAGCTGAAATCGACATGTTTAAAGCACAGAAAAAAGCTGCTGCTGCAGTGCATGATGGTCTATTTTCCCACTTTTGCTGCTCTGCTTCTCTAGCCTTAGTTTATGAAACAGAAACATCTCAAACAAAGCTTTAAAAGATTCCTGTTTTTATACCGTCTGCAGATCTTTGGCTCAAACCCACTTCAGGGGGTCCGAAAAGAAAAAAAGTTTTACAAACCTGACTCCTTCTGCCCCCTGCTGGCTTAGACTGACATTTTTACCGAGCAGCCTGTCAGGTTATTTCATGAATGTTCTTCTATTTATTCTTTGCTCGTGTTGCTGTTTGATGTAACAAGCTGAGACTCAAACCTGAGCCTGCAGGAGGCGCAGCTGGCGGTCCTGGTGGAGGAGCAGCTGGTAGGCGTCTGATGGAGCGACCCCCGGCATCAAATCACAGCATCGATTCACACAGGGGGGGCGTGGGAGCCAAGAGGGAGGCAGGGAGTCTGCTCCTAGTGCTGGGTTAGAGAGATGAGGAAGGGGGCAGCAGTGGCATGGAGGAGCAGGAGGGAGGGAGGAGAGAGGAGCAGCAGGACAAGGGGAGTGAGGAGAAGTGTGGGAGGGTGGGGCAACGGAATTGGAGCAGCTGGAGGAGGGTAGAGGAGGCGCAGGAACAGAATGCGATGGAAAGACATGTTGGCTGGTGATGGCAGGAGGAGGAGGAGAACAGGGGGAAGGGTGAAGAGCTTTCTGGTTGGAGGAAAGGAGGGAAGGGCCTGAAAGAGGTTGATGAAGAGGAGGAGGAGGAGAGTGATGATGTGAGGATTTCTGAGGCACTGCAGAGTAGTGGTTAGGAGGAGGAGGAGTGTGCTGATGGGATTGAGGACGAGGACAGTTCGACTCCATGGGTGGAGGAGTGAGCTGGTAGGCCGGAGGGCGTTGAAAAACAGGGCGGGAACAAACTGGGTTTTGATGGGGGGTGGAGGGAGATGGAGCAGAAGAAACTTTAGGAGAAGTTTGAAGATGGGAAGGAGTTGGAGCTGCAGGAGGAAGCGTTGGGGAGGGGTGGATGGAGGTGCAGCTGTAGGCGTGGGTGGAACAACAAGTGCATGGCTGGTGAACGTTTGAGTTCGGAGTGCTGTGGAGGTGTGGAGCAGAAGTAGAGGCCAAGGAGGAGGTGGCAGGAGCAGTGGCCTTGCTCTCAAGTGGAGACGGTCTGGGGGCGGGGTCAGACTCCTTGTTCTGGTTGAAGGAGAAGCTGCCGTCGACAAGCAGAGAGAGTTCTGGGACGGACGGCTGCACCCTGCGAGTCTGAGAAAACAAACACCAAGGATGAGGAGGTGAAGAGGAGAAAACGCTTTTACTCATAGACTCAGCAGAAAAAGAATAAATCACTACGTTCAGTCGGACTTTTATTACAATCTCACAGATTTCAAGCTACAAGCAGCAAAACTGGAAAGATTTGTTGCTTTGGTGGGGAATAGAAAGTACAGAGAGAATTCCAGACAAGCTGACCCCTGACCTGTGGAGCAGGTGGGTGGGGGTTCGGAGACGGCCGGGGCGACAGGTCTTCATCTTCCACTCCAGAGTCCTGATCGCTTACAGAGAGCCCGGCTGCTGGTGGGGGCGGGCTGGGGACACAGAATGGTGAGCTGGACCATCACCGTAAGTCGGTGCTGATCAGTCGCATGACGGTGAAAGTTCAGACCTGCTGAAGGACCGCTGGGCTGCTCTGAAGACCTCTGCCTGTCTGCTGTGAACCTCTGAGCCCAGCTCACAGCGCAGAACCCGACCATCCGCTGGAACCGCCTGCTAGAGTAAAATACAAAAATGACAGTCCCATCAGCTACGTGTGTTTTACATTTGTTCTGCTTTTGACCTATTCCCTGAAGGAGCTGTGAGACACAGCCACACTAGGGAACCATTTGGTGGTTCAACCCCTTAATGCCGAGCAGGGAGTCAACATTAAGAGTCTTTGGTAGGACTCGGCCTGGATTGAAACTCACAACCTTTCAGTCTCATGGCAGCCCACTGAGCAGCTGTACTCAATTCCATCCGTTCATTGAGGATTGTAAACATTGATTTCTGCACATCTCTCTATTTGAGTCGAGCTTTCACTGAAATCTGACAACACACTTTTTGAGCCACATTTATGTCGATGTGATGTTCCAAACATCTCCACTATGGCGTCACATGTTCATTCCAGAACCTTTCTATTCAGTTTAGTAAACGTTCCTGTTTTTGTCTTTTTCTAATTGTCCTATTATAGACTTCTGATTTTAATTTGGAAGGAAATACAATGATTTAAAGACCCACTTCAACAGCCAGGGGGGTAGATCTCAAGGAGCAAGAATCAGCAGCCCTGCTTTAGGCAGAGCAGCAGTTTCACAATTTACCCTTTTAGAAAGTAATTTTGCAATGTTCTAATCCTTTAAACCTTATTTTTGAAAATGATTTAAAATTAAAGTGTTGCTTTAAAAATGTGTTTTTAAACAATTCAGCTACTTTCGACTGATTCACTTTCAGAAGAAAGGTGGTGGAAGACAAAATTGTTCAAAGTTCACGTTTTTCTCACATTTTTGTTGCAGGATTAAACAGAACACAGCAGTGACCTCATCAGACCCGCCGTGTGTGTCGTTACCTGGTACAGTGTCACAGACTGGGTGCTGGTTAGAATCTGGCATTCCAGCTGCGGTCCACTTCTGGAGCCTCGGCACTGGAAGAACTGTGGCGCTCTGTGGGTGGAGCCAAACACAACGAGGAGGAAGCAGCCGCTCTCCGACAGCACCCTGGAACACAGCAGACGGTTGGTGGGGACACACACTTGAATGTCTTTCAAACGCAGCCGTTTCTGCAGTTGCCCTTACCGGTCCTGAAGGCTGGAGCCAAACATGAACCTCAGGCTCCACACCCACACCTGAGGGTTGTAGACGTGGGTAATCCCACTCATCCACCTGCCACAGGATGAGAAAGCCAAGCAAATGATCACAAAGTTAATAACATGAAGTAAAAGCATTGTTTGAGGGTGATAGCTTTATTTAGTTTAATTTGACACATGCAATGTTTTCCATAATGGCGACATATTGGTTTGAAACAACAAATCAAACAGCCATTTGTTCTCAGTGCCTTCAATTATCTATTAGATTGTAAAATCCTTTAAATAATTGGAAGCTGCACTTGTTTCTTCTGTATTTTAGAGGCTTCCATCTCTGCACACTCAACGACTTCCTGTCAAATGAACAATCAACACTGCGAAACAGAAAAACAGAGAACATGGCAGCTTACAGTCCAACAAGCGGCAGGCTGGAGGCTTTGGGATCAGACTCCAGTAGAAGGACCAGCTTCCGGGTTTGGTCCATGGTCAGAAATCTGCTCAGAACGCGATCCGTCAGAGGAAAACCGGGAAAAACAGATGCAGCGTGAGCTCTGCAGAGGACTCACCCTCTCTGCTGGCTAGAGTGCTGCGCGGGCCGGCCAGCGCCGGTCAGACTCCTCAGTAGAGCCGTGGGGATGATGGGAACGGGTCGGACTGGCTGGATGTCGAAGCTCACGGCTGGACAGACGGCCAGCCAACTGAGACTAAAGGCAGCGGCATCGGACTGATGCGAGCAGATGATTCGAGCTCGGATCTTTAGCAACTGAGACAGATCCAGAGTCTGCCTGCTGCTCACTGCATGCTGCAGCACCTGAAACAGCGCCACCCAGAGGAGTTATTCCACACAGATGCCCATCCAAATACAACCACTACGTTTTCTCTTTCTATCCCGTCTCTCATTACTTTGCTTATGTTCTTCATTTGCTTTGTGTTCATCTGTCTGCAGCACTTTAAGATTAAAAAAAACAGAAAACTTTCTAAAAGCCTGATCTGGCTGTATGATCTTTTAAACTGAAATAAATAAATGTTTCAAATTAATATTTCAAAAAACCTGCGAATATTTTTTTATTTTAAATAAATATTTATTTTTAGATTACATTCGAACACCTTTTGAAGCACAAGATGAAATAAAAGGAGAATATATGAGATAAAAAAATTGTTAAAAGCACACGGGGGTGAAGGAAGGACAAATATCTGCTTACTTTGAAGCACTGATGAAACTCTGTCTCTGAATGGACGACAGCTTCAGGCATCGGCTCCGGCCGATCGGAGAACAAGCAGAGAGCTGCAACATCCCCAGGAAGAACGGTTGATGGAGCCGGGCCTGAGCCTCCCCCCTGATCCCGGCCAGGATCGAAGCGGTCCAACGTGACCGTGATGCCCTCTTCATCTAGAGCGAAGACGACAAAACGCTGGATTTAAACACCACTAAACACAAAACCTGTCTGCCTTCAGAACAAACATGAAGGCGAGGTCCGACCTGCATCAACTGACACTGATCCCAAGAGGAAAAAGTGAAGGCGGGGTTTGTTGCAGTGGCGGGCATGCCGCTGGGCCAAACGCAGAGTTTTTTCCTGCAGCACCAGACGAAGCTTCCTGCAGAGAAACACAGTCTCCTGTCAGAGACCCTCAACGCTGGATGAGAGTAAAATATCACTGGCATCAAACTTCTAAACTGCTTCTGAATGCATTATGGAACATTTTGAGGGTCCTACTTTCAGATACTAGCGATTCAGACACTTAAAAAAAGAGCTGTGTTTGTTGTAATACACAGTAAAACCAATCTGTTGACATTTTTAAAGTGCGCATAAAAAAGTGGACGAATATGTCTCAGACAGTGTAGAAAAAGTAAATGTTTGGATATGTAAACACATGTAAAACAGGAGTCATACTTTCCACTCTGATCATATTTGGATTTATTTTCAAAGTGTTCCAGCTGTCTTTTAACTATGATTACAGTGGGGTAAAAAAGTACCAACTGTGCAAGTTAGCTAGGTATACCTCAACTATGAGAGACAAAATGATGGTCAGGAAACTGTGGACACACTGTAAGCACTTTGAGTGTCTGGAAAAGCGCAGATAAATCCAATCCATTATAATTATTATTATTATTAAAATGAGACGATGCAGAAAATCACATCGTCTGATTTTCAAAGAATTTTTTGTGTGCAAATTGTGGTGGAAAAGAAGTCACCTACAAACAAGCAAGATTTCTGTCTCTCACAAACCTGTGACTTCTTCTGTAAGAGGATCCTCTTACAGTCCCCACCCCCCCCAACTGACATTACCGGTGACACATAAAGGAAAGCAATAACAAAGCTACCCAGCCGCACAGTTCTGAGCCAGCTGCCAGCTCAGATGAGGTAAACAAAGACATATGCGGATCTATTTGTCTACAAGTTGATGCATCAGAATGGAGCGGAGACGGGAACTTGTGATCTGTCGATTGTAGGTTCTACGTCACAACTACATGCTTTTGTTTGCTCCTGTTTCATGATTTGAAAAAAAAAAAAAAAAACTCAGAAATGCTACTTTAAAACACCACAAACACGATTTTTTTCAGAGTGGGTCTTTAAAGGGCCAATATCATATGGTTATATATAACATTAGGCACACTAAAGAACCATTTTTTTAAAAAATGAAATACGAGTTATTTTTATTTTTTCCTTCCCGAAGTAAGACGACTCAGTCAAGTGTGTGCTTACCTGTGGGAGCACAGCTGGAGGTGGAGTTTTTCTCCGGCAGGTGTACCGTCCCACAGAGCTGATCTGGATTTAGGGAAACTCAGCTGGGAGAGCGAACTCACAGAGGATCTGAGTAACAAGAGAAGATCGGGAGTTTATGATTGGAGCTGCGTCATAAAAAACAAGATATATCCGTTCATAACGTCATTGTTCAAGAACTTGAATACACTTCTTTGTCTTGGTGGTATGACTATTATACAGGAAGAGTTTGGGTTCCATAAACTGCTTTTTATATTATCTAGTAACATTTAATGTTCTATGAACACCTTAGGTCTATCATTTAGTATCAATGATCACAACATCTCCTACCTTAGCAAAAAGTAGTACACTTGACTTGTTGAAGTTCGATGTGGTATACTTATACACTACAAGTCTACTATTGACCATGTATGTGTACTATAAAAAGTATACTAACTGGATAGATTTTATATTTACAATATATAGATAGATAGTATATAAAAGCTAAACTTTAAGTATACTGCTTTTAGTACACTTGAGTATGAGTTTGCTAAAGCAAGGTTAGCATGTTTGCTAGCGCTTAACTCACCTAACTCGCATATTCTCCGGCGTAACAATCTTATCGAAGACACTGCAGGGCAGAGCCTGGAGCTTCACTGGACAGCTCATTCCTGCCGGAGCCTTCAGAAGGGAGCGGTGAGAACAGACCGAAGACGCTGACGTTAGGTTAGCTCCCAACGTTCGCCAGCGCCTCAAACATCTGTCCCGCCGGGACGGGTTTGCTTCACCCACGAGACGAGCTTCTACACGTCACTATGGTTACAGGATAGAAAAGTAAAGTCACGGCCTCTTGAACTGTTTTTGTTAACTCATTGACAGGCTCAACTTGCAAAGTTTAACCAGAAAACCAGTTGCCAAAAATAAAAAAAAGTTGGCCAGTGTTTAATTTGGCGCTGTTTACAGGCTTCAATGGCGGGGCAGCTCAGTTAGCCAATGAGAAGATTGCTTTTTTGTCCGCCAGGCCAATGGGAGATGAGTTTACTCCTTTGTTTCTTCCGTTAACGTTTCTCTGGTAAACTATCGCCCCAAGTGGTGTGGAGTGGAACTCACAAGAGTGACGTGAAAGTAACAATTTTGAATTTTACTACTACTACAACAACAACAACAACTACTACTACTACTACTACTACTAAAAATAATAATAATTATTATTATTATTATAAGAGCAACGACAACAATAATAATAGTAATAATAATTTGTCGAACATGAGAAGATAAAAACCGGTACCCTACCAAGCGACATAATTAATGCAATAAAAAAAACAATGCCATTGTCATACCGGGCACACAGAACTAAATCTAATATTAGCCAAAATATTGCCAATAATTTTAATTCAACCTGTAATGTTTTTGGTGTATGAAATTACATCCACTCAAATAACATATATATATATATATATATTCTGCTAACCAGAGTGCATTTGACTGTAATTCAGAAGTGTGTACACTTCACCTTCCCTATACAGCCCAATAAGGCAGCAAGTGTTTGACTTTTAAAAACCCTTTAATGAGGATAAATGAAAATAACCTGACAAAGTCAAATATAAATTATGAAAGGAACATCTTGTTAGATGGTAACATTTAAAATTCTTCTTGAAATGTTTCTGTCAGATAAGTAAATTGTAATGTATTCCTAATACATCTGAATGCCAAGCAATTTCTTAAAATCTTTAGTGGGAGTTAGCAACTTTATCTGACAACACTGTTTAATTGTACAGTCCTCATACTACATAACCAACCCTTTAGCATTAGAAATACGTGTGAAAATTGTCCCCCAAAAAATCTAAATTTTTTGTGCATCTGCTGAATTATTTGTGAGTGAATCACCTCCAAGCACAGGGACTCATTTCCTAAAAAACAGCACTGTAGAGGAATTATTCATCAACTTGTTACACAACACAAGTCCAGCAGAGAGAAAGAAACATGATCAGCAGACAAAGACCTCAGCAGGCGTTTCTCAGTCAAACTGCTTTCCAGGTCAAATTTCCAGGTTATTATTGAAATATTTTGATGTGGAATTTATATAAATAATAACTGCTGTTGCAGAGTACATTTTTTCTTCTACATATATAATTTTAAACATAAAATTATATTAACATATGACCAAAAACGATAAAATATATTAATAAGTAGTCAAAATTAATCACAGAGTATATGTTTCTAGGCATAATAAAAAAGTTTTTTTTTTTTTTTTTTTTTTTTTATGACTGGCTTGTTCATTGACTTCATAAAGGAGTTCTCTTATACAGTCTACAGTCCTATGTATCCTATGTATATGTATCCTTATAAAAGTCTAGACTTGTTTTATGGAAGTATTCACGTTTTAAATGTGCTAATTTTTATTATTAATATTTTTATATCAACTAACTAATATTATTGCTTTTTTATTTTAGTCTGTCAAGTCAAATCTAGGTCTATTATTGTTGTTATTATTAATTGTTTTTATTTTTATGAAGGGGCTTTTCTTGGGCTCGGTAAAATGTTTTAAGCCCATCAGGACAACGCCCACTACCCAGACGGAAAATCGCACTTTGTTTTTTCTTGTTGTAGGCATTCATCTTTCTCATAAACAATCTTTGTCCTCTGGAATCTCATCCTTTTGTTGTTACCCTGTAACCAATCAACGTGCAGCTTCATCCGGGAACGCCCATAATCATCGAGAGCCAGCCAATCAAAAGAATTTCTGCAGCAGGACTCCATTTTGTTGGGTTATATGTGCAGTGGACGGGGCGTCCCGCGGCCGCTGGCTGGAACCTGTTGCTTCGCAGTTCCGTGTTGTGCAATGGACGGGTGAGTTAATTCCTAGGATTTTCTTTCATATTTTATCGTTCTGCAGTTTACGGCTTTTCTTTTTTAATTTCCAATAAAGAACGCTGATATGTTTATGTATTGGACAACAGTGTTTTTTCAGAGTACATCCGCTGTTTGTCGATGAAAAATATGTAGGTTTCGGAGCAGGAAGCTGGGCTAGCTCTGTCTGTGCTAGCTGTGGGTTAGCCTCATACCGAGCCAATATCACAGGGATCAGCAAACAAACAAAAATGCAATGTGGTCGTTAAACGGGACGCAGTTCGCATGAAGGAACCCTAGTTGGTGAAGATAGTACAGGTTTTCAGATGTCAGTTGCGTGAAAAAAAAAAAAATCTATAGACACGTAGCACTAGCAGCAGATGTAACTTCAGCGGAGCTCTGCGGCGCTCTCACGCCCACCGCGCTGCGCTTGATCGGGAAGCGTTCCCATCATGGTTTTGATCAAAACAAACACATCCGGACCAAGTTGAGCCGAATAGAAGAAGAAGTCGGCGCACTCAAATACATCTAAAGCTATTAATTAATAAAAATGCTGCTTCGAAAGGACGCTGGAAACCTTCGAAGCTGCTGCTTATAAGCCCAGAGGACGGAAGTAACTTTGATTCAGTTTTTTTCCTGCGCAGATTAAAACGGTGCAGGGGTTAACACGAACGAAGCGCTGACCAGGGCCCGAACGAACTAAGGAGCGGCTCTGACTGGGGAGTTTGGAGCGCGAGGCTCAGGTCGCAGCAGGTTTGTGGAGCTGCGGAAGCGGAAGAGATCGTTAAAGGGCGCTTCTCTAGCTGGGGTTCGCTTCGTCCGTCCGCTAAGGTGCCTGAAGGACCTGTTGACCCCTCCCCCTTCTTTTTTCCTCTTGAAGAAAAATTTCAACGTAAAATTAATTGTAAATAGTAGAAATAAAAAAAATCATGTAGTAGTTACTACAGTTCATTTTTTTATTTTTTAGAACCAGATGACGTGTTTCCATCTGGACCCACATTCCGATGAAAATGGTGTTTTAACTTGTTCTTGTGGCATCTTTCTCATGATGGAGGGCACATATAAACTAAGACCATCTTGAAATTGCATTTCTGAATATTTCTTTATCCAAACAATTGTGAATCGAGAGCAGATGCTAAATAAAAGTTGGAACAAGCCTGCTAGTGTGACGTAGAAGCTACTACGGCAAGCCATGAGCGAGCATGATGCATCCACTTGTTGAAGACAACATCTATGTCTGCCTTTATTTTCCTCATCAGAACTGTAAGGCTGGTTAGCTCCAATGTTGGTCGCCATTTTTGTTGCTCCAATAATGTTAGGTTGGAGTTGCCAGGGGCTTAAAAGCTAGTGGGAGAACATGTAAACACATGGATGATGGGAAATGGGGGTGGACTTCCTGACCTTAAACATGATCATCATTAAAACACCACTGGGAACGCTTTGAAAATGGAGTATCAGTGTAGGGCTTTAAGGGACAGGTGAGCCAATGGTGATGCATATGCTACACTGATCTTCTAGCACCGCATATGACAATGGCGCTTAAATGGTGAGGTTTTGTAGATATTTTTACTCTATCAACAAAAAATTACACCACACCAGATTTTAGGACGATATAGTGAAGTACCTTCCTTTATTCAGGTAATCCCTCCTCATCAGTCTTTTTTTAATTGCCTAATTTGGAGGAAAAAAAGCCTTAAAGTAGTGCATAAACTTTGTGTAATTCAGTAAAGCCTGTATTTAAAGCTAAATAACTGTTTTTAAACAGTTTCTGAGGGCTTTGGGATCCTCGTTAAACTTGTGGAAACAGGCTTCCGTGTCCTTCTACCTGTTCAGGATCAGTCAGATTACTTTCGTGTTGTTCAGGTGAATCTTCGTGCTTCGTCAAGACTCCTTTGCCCTCAGGGGTCCTCCTCCTCCTCCTCCCCCCGCTGGATTCCAGTTGATCAGCCGGTTTCTGGCTGACTTCAGCCGCTGGTTGGTGTGCCAGGCTATTTCTTTTTTTTTTTTTTTTTTTTTTTTTTTAAGCTTCATCACTTCCTGCACTGTGCTGTGTATTACTTTTAATATCCTGTTAGAGTTTTATGAGTTTGCAACTCCCAGGTTTTGTGTTAGTAGCTTTTGTTTGCAGACAAACGTGCACTTTAAATAACCTCCATTGAATTGGTGCAAAAGAAACACTGAGTTGACTAAAAGTCCAATCTATGTGGATGAACTTGTAGTTTGAGCAGCTTTATTCACATTTTTTACAAAACTCTCAGGCTTTTGCTTAATGTGCATTATTATAAAAATTGGGCATAATGTATTTTGTCACGTGTTTGTGTCATCCTGTTGATGCAGAGCTCTGTTAGCAAGGGCAATATCACCCTTTTTTTTCAATTAACCTTTATTTTGGTCTTAAGTGGCTGACAGTGATGCTATATTACCAGTTTATCAGGAGGACTATTCATTTATGTTTTTATGGATGATTATGTTTTTTTCTTTTTACATCTACATTAACTCAAATGGTCCAAACTGAACGTATCCATTAAAGACCCTGAGAAAATATGTGGTTTTGGTGTATTTAACACATTCTTGTGCCTTTTTTTATTTTTATTTTAAGAGATTTAATCTTAAAATTGCGTTTCTGAGTATTTCTTCATTCAAATTGTTGTGAATCGGGAGCAGACGAAAGAACGCTGTGTGAAAAAAAGCTCGTAACTGATGTAAAACCTACAGTGGCAAGCCGCTACTCCCTGCTCTGCTCCATTCTGATGCATCCACCTGTAGACAAATGGATCCACTCGTGTCTTTGTTTGTTTGCCTCGTCTGAGCTGGAATCTGGATCTGCAGGGACAGCCGGACTTTAACTGAATTGAAAAGTGCTGTATGTTGTTTGTCATTTTATTGCTGTTGATGTCAAATCTCCACGTTTATCAGATACAGACATGTAAAATGTCTAGTTGCTACAGAGTTACAGATGGTGCTGTTTTGGAACCTTTTTTTTAAAAAAAAAAAAAAAGAAAACTATAAGTTCTTATCACAGTTGAACAAAATTCTAGCTGTTTGGGTTCTTTTCTTCTGCTGTTGGATAGATCTATCTTTTAGCGTGTAGTGTTCACACGGGTCTGTCGCTACCCGGCACTAGAGCATGAACTCGCATTTGGAAGAGGTTTGGTGCAAAATGTTGATGCGGTGCAAATATGTCAGTGTAAAGCTGTGCATATGACAATAAATGAATCTGATCTGCTCCAGACTTTAATTTTCACAGCTCTATTCTGTTTTATGAAAGACTTTGTGTCGTGTAACTCCCACTGGGGACAAACCACAATGATTGATTTCTCCTCCATGGTCAATTTACAAACGGTTGGCACTTCCATAAATTGAAAAGGGAACATTCCATACGTCACTACCAAATCCGAATCCCTGATTGGTCATTGTTCAACTGACTTTGAATGGTCGTTCGTTTTATACATAGAGCCAGAAAACTGTATTTAAAAACATGCGGTAATACAAAAGTTTAAATACTTTTTATTTGACAATAGTCCCTTAAACGCATCCTTAGGGTGAGGGCAGGTGAGCGGGAACAATGGCTGATTTTCACCCCCAGGTGGGTTCTAAGATGCATTTTGCATCAGTGTGCTTCTTATCAGATTCAGTCTCATGTGTGGTAATTGCTCTGAAATGAAGATGTTGAGAAGATTTCATCTTTAAATCTACCAAAGATAACATTTCTCCCACATCAATAAATGCTTCTGTAGAAAAGGATCATCAATAATTCGGCTAAAAGGAGTCAGGTAATATGAGATTAAAGCAACATCCCAGGGAGGGGGAAACAAAACCCCACCTTTTTTTTTGAAGGTCAGAAACAGTCTATAGTCTATCAGTCTATAAAATGGATTTTATTTGGGCTAAAAATGCTACAGTAGTAGTTCCTTTCGGTCAGAATCACGTTGTGGTAAAACCGTATTGTCATAACATGTTGGTCCAATTACAGGACATAATCGCTGTAAACTCACTTCCTGTGTGGCAGCAGATCATGTGACAGGAACCTTTCCAAAGTCCTGCAGGTTTAAGTGAGCTTGTTAGCCGCAGCCCTGCTTTGTTTGAAATCCCTTTAATCATCTGATCTGTCTCTTGCTCTCCTCCTGGGTTTGTTTTCTCGCGGCTTCTCCCTCCATCTCCTCACACATCTCTGCAGCCTCATAGTTTTTCCCTTTTATTTTTCCCCCTATATTTTGTTGTTGTTTTTTGAGTTTTTCTCCCTGCTGCTTCTAACACGCTGTCTTTTCTTCACAGCAGTGTCCACCAAGATTTAACAGTTGGTACTAAGGTAGGCACCTCTGCTTCCTCTTTTTCCTCCTCCTCCTCCTCCTCTTCCTCCTTCAGACTGGTTTGCTGTTTTGTTTGCTGCCGTGGCCGTCATGACTGCTGAAAGTGCAGCGTGGGAGCAGTTCAGACTTTCCCTGCGATCGCCGGTTCCTCTTGTGTCTGCCGAAGGCCCAAACTCTCGCTGTAATTTGCCTTCAAATCACTTTCCACTGAAAGTCAGAGAATAATCACATTATGCAACAACATGCGCTCTTAAAGGAGCACGCAGCTGCTTTTGCAGGATGCAGTCGCTTGGTCAGGCAGACTTTCAGCCATGTGTCAGGTCTCTGAAAGCCTCCGGCCGCTGGCTGCTCTGCCATCCCGCTGCATTCATTCATTCATGCTTTTTTTTAGGTGAGATTTTCAGACCTGGAACTTCAGAAATGAAGTTAAACTGCTGCTTATTGCTTTAATAGGTGGCTGATCCACAGTTCATTCTGTCAAGAATTTAGGCTAATAAAGCCCAGTGTAAAAATAAACGCTCTGCAAAGAATCACAAACTATATATAGATATAGATGGATACATATCTGTATCTCTATATCTATGTATATATATATATATCTGACATAACCAATATGCTTCTGAATGAAGGAAATGAAGCCTGAAAGAGGAAAAGGCACTTTTACTCCGCCCACATTAACAAATATTCTTAAAATGGAAGTATGGTATGTGTGGTACAAAATAGTTTTGTCGAGTCGGTCAAATAAATAAAACACGCCCCTAACGATCTACACATTTGAGCTACAAGAACGTGAAAATATTTTAACTCCCTTTAAAACAACTGTCTTGATTAGGAAATA
The DNA here is from genome assembly GCA_023969325.1 of Oryzias curvinotus. Classification (NCBI taxonomy): domain Eukaryota; kingdom Metazoa; phylum Chordata; class Actinopteri; order Beloniformes; family Adrianichthyidae; genus Oryzias; species Oryzias curvinotus. The sequence goes on along the minus strand of CM043719.1, from coordinate 37,404,796 downwards.
GAACAATAAAAGACGCATATTTTTAAACCAGGCTTTAAATGAATTTCTGTGTAAGCCTTGGCTTTTAAATATAAAGTGAAGTACACACCCGACACGTGTCGCACGGTCAAGAACCTCCTAAACGTGGGTTCTTGAACGCACACTGGACATTTTGGGATGGCCTTTTTCTTCTTCCATTGTTTGCTGTACTGCATGTCCACTACCTACAGTTGGAAGAGGCTTGGTGCGAAATGTCAAAGCGGTGCAAATCTCGTAAATCTGGCGCGAAGAAGGAGACACTGAGTCAGCTAATCAGTGGAAAGCAGTGATGAGGGAACTGGAAAACCGGCGGGTGAAGGATCTCCAGGACCGGGCTTGGGCAGCCCGGGTCTAGGCGTCATGTGCATGGAGGACTGAACAAACAAAAGCATGTGGAATTAAACCAGAATGTCGGGGGCCTGAAATCCATTGATCTTATCTGTGGTGTGAATTGAAATCATGTCATGTAAAACTTCTTGAAAAACACCGATTGGGTGGAAGTTTCCCCCTCAGGGCGTCTTGATCCTTAGTGATCGAGTCAGGAGGCTGTAAATATTTCCATCTCACTGAAAAGACTTTTCAGACAATTTGATGATGACAATTTTGAAGGATCATTAGTACATTTTGGTTTAAAACGTTAACCTCAAGCACAAATATTAAACTGTTTGGCTGTGTTTGAATTCCTTCCCTACTCACTACATAGTGCACTATATAGCGCCTTCGCCACTTTCTAGTACTGTCCGAATCTACAATCCTAAAATCGAGCGCCCTAGAAATTTTCCCAGATGTCTCTGCAAAAAAAGCAGTGTGCATTGCTGCTCACTAGATGGGCGAATATAGACCACGATGCATTGCGTTTGAACAATGTCTGTGGAAAGAAATTGTATTTAAATGTATTTTTATAATAAACCATTAACATTTTCATCTTCAGAAGACAGAGGATTCATAAATGCTCGAATCAATTAGATTTTAACTTTGTGAAATCGATGACGTAGGCCTGGGCGATAAATCGATCAAATGAATTAATTCGAATTTTTTGTTACGGACGATTTCAAAAATAACTAAATCGAGTTTTTATGTGGCGCATTTTTGGCTCCCCAGAGCTTCCGTAACTTTATTATCACACGGCGACACGCGACAATCGACACACGAAGCAGCTAGCGACAGCATGGCTACCGGTGACAGTGGGCAGTTTGTTCCCAAGAAAGGACTAAAATCTGTTGTTTGGAACTGTTATGGGTTTGCTGCCACAGACGTGGAGGAAGAGAGAGACCCCACGCTGCCTAAAGCCCATCGAAGTCAAAGGCTCTCACGCGCGCTTGCGTGGCAGTCCTCTTACACATGCACGCGCCCTGACACACACACATATACTCATTCTACAACGCCTGTATTGTTAGTTCATTAGTTAGTTAGTTAGTTGTTACTGTTATTTGTTAATAAAGAATACTGCGTTGTAATTATTACCTGTGTATTCATTTGCGACGCGGCTGCCGTAGGATTTTGTTTTTGTAGGAGGCGGCCGCGGGGGGGAGGGGGGGGGCGTTGACCATGACTCCTGATGCTTCATCATCTTCTCCGTGGAGAAGACGGGGTTTATTAATTGAATTAAAACCTTAGACCCCAGATATGAGCTGTATTGTTAACTTTTTAGAAAATGCTGCTACTCTAAGGTGAATGTTTGTCTCATTTTAGTCTAGACTACAAAGTGTGACTGAAAACACAGCTGGAACTTTAAGGAAGTAACCTTTTTATTTTGGACAAGTGAAAACAAGTGTAGAATAACAAAATAAGACAAAAACAAGACAAAAATTATATACAACAAGACAAAATTATATAAACACGAGTCCAAAGAGGAGTGAGAAGAAGAAAAATCATATACTTAACTTTGATTCCAAGAGTGTGTTCATTTATTTATAATTCATCCAGAAATGGGGGTTAGATTTGTCTTGTGTTTGATTAAATAAAAGCAACATTTGCTTTAAGTTGTCTGCCGTTTGTACTTATTGCTTTCTCTAAGTAGGGGGAAAAAAAAAAAAAAAAAAATCGGGAAAAAATCGTAAATCGAATTAAAAAAAATAAAATCGGAGATTTTATTTTTAGGCCATATCGCCCAGCCCTACGATGACGTCATATTCTGCATTAAAAAAAAAGGTGGGCATGGTTTCCAGAATTTCTTTTAAAATCTAGAGCACAAAGTCCCGCACTATATAGTTTTTTAGTAGTCAGGGTGGGAATTCGGACACAGCCTTTGTTTATTTGACATTTTTTCTTGCTGAGAATGTTAATGTCCTCCCAGAGCAGCTGTATGACATTCACTCATGTGTTTTCCTAAATTTAAATTTGCTGACTAATGAAAGCCATGAAGGCACAGAGCAGGATTTGGGAGCAGGAAGCGCTCCCAACGCCTCCCGTCCCCTCCTGTGACCTCAGGCGAGTCAACCGAAACCTCACCAGCTCCTCTTAAAGAGGCGGTTACAGAAACGGTCGCCGATAACCTGACAAGGAAAAGATGAAATAGGAAAAGGGAGGTTGTAGGTTTGGGGAACAGTCCAGGATGCTCTGCAGAAATCCAGCCTTGATGTGAGAAGTTTGACCCAGATTAGACATGCAGTCACTCACGCCGAGCTGTAATTTTCCTTTAGAAAATGATATCTGCTCAGAGTAATCTCATTAGAACCCGATAACAGAAAGTCAGGCTGCTGAAGTCTCGTCTCGTTACCTGCCTCCATAATTCTGTCGTATTTTTCCTGCTGCAGCAGAGCTGCCTTCCCAAACCAGCTTGAAGTATCAAACTCCTCTTCATTTGAGGTCACTGGAGCTTTAAAGCATCAAAAGCGACTAAAGCGTTAAATCATTTGGAATAGCAGTTCTTCTGGTTGTAAATGTTCTGATGGAGAATCAGCGCTTTAGAAAAGAATAAAGTATCATGATTAAAAATGAAAGAGCGTGTTCAGTTTCACATTATGGAGCATCTCAGCTGTTTTTTTTTTTTTTTTTGAGTCTGGGTTTAGACTGTCTGTTCGTTTTTGTTGTTTTCTTTTTTTGATAGTTTCATTTTTGTGAAGCCACTGACGCGGCATGGAGGCTTTTGATTTTTGTCTGTGTGTGACGGCCGGGTCCGATCAGCAGCTGTCAGCCAGCAGCAGAGATGGGGCTGCAGATAGAGGGCGTGGGGCGGGCGGGGGGGGGTCAGTGCAGAGCGTCGCTCGGGTTTCTGCTGTTTTGGATTATTCATGCGAGGATCGGTAAGGAGATCGGAGCGGCTTTGTTCAGATAAGAAAACGTCCGCTCAGGTTTCTCCCAACAAGCCTGAAACGGATCTGTGGAAACATGCAAATGCGCGACGGAAAATAGGAGCCGGGCCTTCTGCAGCGCCCCCTGCTTCTGCTCTTCGTTCTGTGGAATGAGATGCCCCTAAGTCCTCTGTGGGGCGACTGATGACTTTATTTAAAACTGTCAACATTTGCTCGAATGTTTGTTTTCAATCAAAACCATTGGTACAAGTCATGGTTTGTGTTGCCCGTCCACTATCGCAGATGCATCAACTTTACGGTATTTTCTTAGACATTGTAGATGTACTATTATAATAAGAGTCCCCCTGTTTTTGTAGCCATCACTTGTTTTCGATTGGATGAAAATCTTGAAGTTGAGGAGACACTGGGGAAAAGAGGAGTCACTCTGATGCTGCTATAAAGGAAGACGGTGTATCTGTTAAATGGAGTACACTTGCACCCTTCTCACAACCAGAAATGCAAATTTGTCCTCTGTAGAAGACATTTCTAAACCTGAATAGCCTCCAACCACTGCATACTACTGAATGAACTCCTTTTAGTTTCTACAGAGAACATTTGGGGCTTTCCAATGACCAAATGTGAAGGGGTGGGCCTCTGGGAATTGTAGTTTTTTGTGGATTAAAAAAAAAAAATACATGACTGAACAAAATGTATTTTCTCTGGTCTAAAGGAGGATATATCAGTTTTTGACTGAGGCCCAAAGGGCTTTACAGTCACAGTGTAACGTTTAACCACCAGCAAAACCGAACAAACCTGTGACCTTCCGATCAGAGGGCGACCTCTGCACTACAACCGCCCACATTTCAAATCTAGCTTGATGCTCCAGTAGAGGTGACCCGAAAAAGGCATCTAACATCTGTCAACATTTGTATATATATATGATTAATATCATTGTGGCTTAAGCGTTGATGGGATTTTTGTTATTCCTAAACTATAAAAGGTTGACCTTCGAAAACTCTCAATAAAGTTTGCTCATGTCAGTAGAGGGGTTGTTGCTGAGCCAAGGGCCCTTTTACCCACAAGCACAAGCTGCTATAGTCTAAATATTGATTTGGATTGATTCATGTTTCTTACACAATCACGGGCATGAAGTCCATTGAGATGACTATTGTTGTAAATATTGGGCTATATAAATAAAATTGAATTGAATTAAATATTTGGATACATTATGTGTTATTTGTGGAATAAAATCTGTTGTTTTATTTTAATTTTAGAGTTTAGGTTTTGGAGAAGCTTGGAGTCTGAGTTGGTTTGACTCGTCTAAAATGACACTGAGCTGAAATGCTCCCATGTTCCCAAAACATGGTGATAAGTTCACCTTAAACCTCATCGTCTTTTAAGAGTAATTATGAAACTAGAGCTTCTTTTGGTCTCTTATTGACTCTTTAAAGCTGAGATAAAGGCGGCTCAGATTTGGTCATTTAGCCCATTTTTTTTATGCATTTTGGCAAAAACTAATTTGAAGCTGCCTTTTCCAAAATAAGTTGCAACAAAAGTGTATACATTTTAATTATGTAATAGTATTTATATCCAGGGAATATGCTTGTTGAGTCATTTCAATTCTTTGTTGCCCTTACATGTCAAAGTGATGAAGTTCTGGTTAAAGGAAGAGAAGGCGGGCAGACTAAATAAATACCTGGGGGTGGCCGGGTCCAGTATCTGCAGAGCAAACCCAAACCTCTCCATTGTGTTGTACTTCTGCTGTCTTTTCAAAGACAACCTCTCCATCCTTTGGTCTCGCGTCCAGCCAGCATTGTTCCAAAAGTCCCGCTGTTTGTTCAGATCTGTTTGTGAACTTGAGTCTTTACTCAGAACAAAGTGTCTTTGCCTTTCAACCTTTGACTGATTGATTGACTGACTGACTGCATTTGTTCTCCTATGACCTGTGCTGTCAGGAGCATCGGCATTCATCATACTGCAGAGTCTGGGATCCAAACTCTGACTTTGGCCTAAATTTGCAGAGCTAGACTGAAAACTGTCTTCAGTGTTTGCTTCCAATCTTTTATGATTTGAATGCAGCAATTCTCACTGGTTATTGCTGCCAAAACTGCTCAATCGATTCAAAATATACAATATTTCTACTCTCCAACCAATCTTGTTTGGTTATGAAAGGGTTTTTTTACACGATTGGTGAGTCAAACTGAACAAATGTGAAACTTTCAATCATGATTTTATGAATTTGTATGTTTAAAACCTAATAATAAAACGTGTTTGCCTCAAAATGTACCAGAAATGGCTTCAAAGAAAACATACTTTCAATGCCGACAAATACCGGCTGTGTGACTTATGAACAACTTTTCATCAAAAGGACAATATTTGGGTGACTGTTTTGTGGAGCTAAAAGGTTAAATGTACTCTGTTTTAATGGTTGATGCATTTGACTGGGACCCGTTAATGCTGGGTCGCAATGAGGATGAACTTTCTCGATGTGGGCTGATGGGGGGTCAGCCTGTTCGTCTGCATCTGGTTTTTATTGAGCTCTTTAGCTCAGGAATTCCCCCCTCCCTCTGCTTTTCTATGTTCTGGGGGTGAAGGGGGATAGAGAAGGGGGGGGGGGGTGTCAGACTACCATTAGCCGTTTAAGGTGTTGCCCAGTCTGGAAATGAGTCCAATAGTTTTAAACCTGTGCAGGAAGGTGTGCAGAAATGTTCTCTTTAGTGACACCTGCTGGCAGCTTCTGCTGCAGCTTCTGCTGCTGCTGCTGCTGCTGCTGCTGCTGCTGCTGCTGCTGCTGCTGCTGCTGCTGCTGCTGCTGCTGCTGCTGCTGCTGCTGCTGCGACAGGCCTTCTCCATTCAGTCTTTGTTCAGCCTGGGAGGTTTACAGCTGACTGTAAAATAGTCACATCTCTCGGTCTCTCCCCTCAGGTGGTCACGACAGGGAAGCACATTGTGCTGTCTGATCGCCAGGAGGAGTCATGGGAGGATTGTAATACTGTCAACATGCTACTTTAATCACTTTTACTGCTTTATGTTCTTAACAAATTTTAAATGACAAAAAGACACTTGGTGAGCAGAAAATACATTAACTGAAAATGTATCTAAAGTCTTTGGTGGCAATTGGAGGCACAATATTGAATAAAGTCACAAACCCGTATTTTCCGGAATATACGTCGCAGGAGCCAGAAAAAATGCAGAGTATATAAGGGAAAACGCCACATACAAGACACATTTTGGGGAGAAAAGTGCATTGCGTCGGAACAAATCCTCTAACTAAGCCTGACGCAGCATCATGCCGCCAAGCTCGGCGCAGTGCTGCGTTCACAACGGACAAGATTGATGGGTCAAACTGGCGTCTGCTGCCTCTTCTTCGACGTACGTCAAATTTACGCCTGCTGCCTCTTTTGACACTCGACAAAATCGCTGCTGAATGTTTGTCCAAAAACGTGTTCATTTACTAGACGCTCTCGTGTGGGAGGAGCTACCATCAAGTATTTAGCCTCATCGCTACATCGAAGCATTGACTGTGTATCTCATTATAATGCACAGAAAATATGGCGGATGTTGAAAGATCAGGTTTATTTATCTTCTTCTACAACTCGGCTGGAAACATTCCTCCATGTCTGGGTTCATAAGATCATTCAGTGACTTTTTTTTTTTTTTTTTTTTTTTTGTTCTTTTAGTGCGATCCTTACCTTCTATGCTGCTGGAGCACGCATCTGAAGGATGGTGCTTTAAGCAGTATTCCCATGTCACTGTGACCCAGTCTGCTGTTTCCCAATAGTCTGAGGAAGGATCTCCATGCAAATAAGAAAAATATAGAGTTTAGGTGGATAACCATTCGTTTCTCCTCCGTGTTTGTTTTGGACGGTGCTTCTTCTTCTGTGTTGCTGTCAGTAGCAAAAACTCATACACACATGAACAGTGTCCTCTAGTGGTTGTCAGTGGGAAACAACCAGTAAAAGACAACAGGTTGTTGGTGGCAACATAACTAATATGACATATAATATATTTATGGTTAAAAAAATAACCTCATAAGTTACTCCTGAGTATAAGTCACACCCTTGGCCAAACTATACAAAAAATGTGACTTGTAATCCAAAATAAAATATGGTATATTATTTTTGGCTCAATCCAGAAATGTGTACATAACATGATACATGTATGTTGACCAACATACATGACTAGTGGCCTTATTTCTCATCTTTTTCCAGTCTTTTTCCCGAATATGTCTTTATACAAAAATCATATAGCTTGAGAGCCCCGTTAACAAGTTTGATTTTCTTTTTTCCTCAGAGAGGATCTGACGAACTTTTCTCCAGCGTCTCCAACGGCCCGTATATCATGAACACCACAGGTCAGGACACACTCTGTGCACACAAGCAGAATCCAAAGGAGACCTTGTGTCTTCCTCCTCCTCTCTTCTGACTAATCAGCCAAGATGGCGGTAATAATACTGGGGGTCCTTTGATTGGTGAACCAATCAATAAAATTAAATGAAATCAATCTTTATTTATAGCACTTTTACTATAAACACATAACACAAAGCGCTTTACATTAAGACAGGTCAAAATAAATAACATGAAAATGGACACTAAAATTAAAAAGGAGCCCCCTCCCCAGACCTACACACAACCCCCCACCCCCTAACTGATGGGGAAAGACGATAAGAAATTGGCTGATTAAATCCCAGCTTTTTGTTTCGTATAAGAAATATGTTTTTCTGACTACAAAAATTAAGGACAGACAGAAATTTCACAGTTGGTACCTTTAAAAAAATATCCGATCAGTTTATTTCTTGTTGCAAACTAGTTTGGAACATCAAAAAGGAAAATGGTCCCAGGATAGATCTTTGTGGCACACCTCTGAAGTGATCCCAAGGACTATTTTATTTTTGTGTCATAAAAATGTCCTAGTATTGTGTTATGGTAAATGGCGTATACTTGTATAGCGCTTTCTACCTTCCTCGAAGGCCCAAAGTGCTTTACAGTCACAAACACGTTCACACGCACATTCACACACTAATGGCGGCTCCGCTGCCAAACATTGGCGCCAACCTTCCACCAGAGGTAAGGTGGGGTTCAGTGTCTTGGCCAAGGACACTTCGACACATGGTCGGGCAAGGCGGGAATTGAATCCTCCATTCAGAGGTCGACCGCCCTACCGCTGCACCACGACCACCCGTGTTGCCTATTTATTTGAAATATTTTTCTTTCCTTATTTCGTAGCCAATGGCAATGACAGCAAGAAGTTCAAAGGTGACTTGAGGGGTCCCAACGTGCCGTCCAGGGTCCTGCACATACGCAAGCTTCCCATCGACATCACAGAGACCGAGGTCATCAGCCTCGGCCTGCCTTTCGGCGACGTCACCAACCTGCTGATGCTGAAAGCCAAAAACCAGGTTAGAACCTCGACTGTTTTTAAGCCAACAACCAGAGAAAAACAATGGAGACTGCATGCAACAATGGAGTTTTGAATGATAATGAAACTTGATTCTAAAACTTTAAAAGCTACGGTTTGCCTTAAACGAATGTGTTGTAATTAAACCTGCCACGCTCATGCAAACTTGTTATCATACTGATTTTCATGAGCAAATAGCTTTTGTATTGCACACACTGGCGTATTGTTCTTGTGGCTGGATTATGTAGTGTCTGTACTGTAGCTGTACTTTACTTTACTTACTGTATTTTTATAGCCCTGAGCTTTAATGACGTTTTGATCAACGTTGTTTGCTACCGAGGAGATAAACTCCATGATTTACATTTTACTGCTGTGACAAATGTCAAACAGTGAGGCACGGTGGAGGGAGTTTGACGGTATTGTAGTGTTTCTGCGGCTTCGTCTTCAAGTGGCTGTTATTTTGCGCGCCCCCCCCCCCCCCCCCCCCCCCCCCCCCCAGGCCTTCTTGGAGATGAACTCAGAGGAAGCGGCGCAGAACATGGTGGGTTATTACTCCACAGTAATGCCGATTATCAGACAACAACCAGTCTTTGTCCAGTTCTCCAACCACAAGGAGCTGAAAACCGACAACTCCCCCAACCAAGAGGTAACACATGTTCACACGCATGTATCAACGTTTGTCCTCCTCTGTTCATCCTTCATCCCTCTGTCCTCCCCAGAGGGCCCAGGCGGCTCTCCGGGCCCTGAGCTCGTCTCATGTGGACACTGCGGCGCTGGTGGTGGCTCCGAGCTCCGTACTGAGGGTGGTGGTGGAGAATCTGCTGTATCCCGTCTCCTTGGACGCACTCTGCCAGGTAACATCATCAGGGTCCGTACGGGTGCTTCACATCTTCAAAAACCTGATTGTAATCGGGATAAAAAAGAAGTTTTTGAAAAATTTGAGTTTTCACTATCAAGCAGTTTGAGAGAGCCGGTGCATCTTGAGAGATGGATAAATAAAACCAATATAATCCAAAATCAATACTTGAACTCTTTGGAAAAAAAAAATATTTGTATTTAACTTTAATACAAATAAACATCTGTTCAAATTTAAATGATTTATGGAACTTCTCAGGAAAGCGCTAAGTAATTTTGAGTTTTGGGGATTTTATTGTAAACATTTCTTAATAATTGATAAAAAACGACTGATATGAAGCACAGCTGTCATAAGGTGCTGTAGAACTGGAACATGGAAGCGTTGTAGCAGGATTTTCCTCTTCTTCAGATCTTTTCAAAGTTCGGCACTGTGCTGAGGATCATCGTTTTCACCAAAAACAACCAGTTCCAGGCCCTGCTGCAGTATGCCGAAGGGGCGTCGGCTCAGGCGGCCAAAGTGGTGAGCACCAGCTGCTCCCTGAAAGATCTGGATGTCACTGTTCAGTGTCTGTTGACGGTTTTCGTTTTTTTTAAAGTCTCTGGATGGACAGAACATCTACAACGGCTGCTGCACTCTGAGGATCAGCTTCTCCAAGCTGACGACCCTCAACGTGAAATACAACAACGACAAGAGCCGCGACTTCACCAGGCCGGACCTGCCATCCGGAGACGGCCAGCCCACGATGGAGCACCAAGCCATGGCCACAGCCTTCGGTTAGAGTCTGGATTTCACATTCATTATTTCAAACTTGGTCCTGTACTCGAGTATTAAGGGAATGACGGTTGTTCATGTAGGTCCTGGCATCATCTCGGCTGCACCGTACACGGGAGCAACTCATGCTTTCCCACCAGCCTTTGCTCTCCAGCCAGGTTGGTTTTGAGATCATGGATTTCTCCACTGTTTAATTGAAGTATTTTAAGCTACTTTTTTCATCAATTCAGCGTTTGAGTGTTTGTTTATTATCTTTTTGCATGGACCTTTTTTTTTCCTTTTTGTTATTTATTTAAGGTAATTTAATTGAATTTAGGTTTATTAAATCGTGAAGCATATTTTTGTGGCAGTTGTATACTATTTTAATGCCATTTTAAATATGAACAGTAGGGATGCCCTGGTCGGGTTTTTTGGCCTTGATGTGATTCCGAGTCATTTGATTATGAGTATATGCTGATATGCTGATCCAGAATCCTGAATCAAAACTTTTCTAACACGTTTAAAAGTCCAAATCTGTAAACACCTGGGAGGTGTTCTAGAAAGCACGTTTAAACTACCCTGACTTTAAGCCTGAACTCTGGCTGAAATCCGCCTGTACTTGCTTACTCTGGGTATGTTGGTTCCAAAAGACCGGATATGTGTTGGCGTTATTACGCTCGACTTGGTAACCCTGGGTTAATGAACATGCCCGACAAGTACATAAAGACATTCTCAATGGATCGCCGGTTTCTGGAGTCACCATGGAAACGCGTGGAGAAAAAAAAGAGAGCGCTACACTTCAGTGAGACGGAGTCTGAGATTTTAATGACGGCGTATGAAGATTATAAGACCATCAAAAAAGTAATACGCCTGCATCATCAGTAAAATAGATAGATGACTTTATTAATCCCACAATGGGGAAATTTCATTTATCTGTGGCAGCAAAAACGACATTCAGAAATAATCAATAGGATATAACATAAAAGAAAAGAAAAATTAATTGAGTTAAATTATTTTCAACCTAATTTCTTGCGTCTATCCAACTCAATAGTTGTTTATACAACTCAAATTTACATATTTATCTAACTAAATGTTATATTACTCCAAATTAATTAGATGTATTTCCATCTTAATTCATTGTACTTCTTGAACTCGCATATGTCTAAGTTAGAGGCTGCAGATTTTCTCATTTTTATAAAATTAAAATAAATGATACAGTGTGGATTTACAATATATACCATGCATTTAATTATCATGACTCTGACTGTAACTTCAGTTCTTATACCATACTACTACACTTGTGGTGCTATATTAACTCATCATCAGTGATGAAAGTCTTCCGGGAATTCCAGGAAATCCGGGTTTTACAGCAAACCGATCGTACCTTGCGGGAAAGAAAGACCTGATCTCTACAGACAAATCTCTTTCCGGATGAAAAATTTGTCTGAAATCAGCGAATTTTAGCTTTATTTTCTATATTTCTCCGTGGATCGCTTCCTCTATGGGCGCGGCTATTTTGTCTTCGTCTTTCCGGCCTAATTGACCAATGACGGGATGTTTTAGTTTCTTTCGGATGCGTCGACGGCTTTGATTGGCTCTGTCTGTACCACGTGGTCAGCGTGACGGATTCCATAGAGACCAAAACTGGCGGACCCACGCTAAACTTTCACAAACAAATCTGAAGTTTGCTATGACATTTGTGTAAAATAATGGCGGGCATCGTCATTATTGAGCGTGGTCACGACCTCAGATGTGAGAATAAGATAAAAAACAAATTTAAGTGGTCTTGGCTGGAGGAAAATGATAAATATGGCAATTTCTTTTCAACGTACATTCGCAAGACAAATGTTGGAGGTGCGTGCAATGTTTGTTGTTCAGAATTTCACTCTCCGTTCTAATACAATTAGTTACGGTGGAAATTATGCAGAGATTAAGTAAGGGTTAATGGCCTTCGAAGTGTGCGTTATTACTTTTTAACACCGCGTTGGACGGTTGCTTCCGCAAAGTGCGTTAGTAATAACCAATGAGTTGTATCACTAGAGGAGACACGCCCGCTTTAGAAGCCTGGCTGACGGTGGCGGAGCGCGACGCCATCTTGGTGAGGTCGACGACGCCCACATGTCATTGATTTCCATTGATTTTAGTGGTGTCTAAGTAGCTTTTATAAACTGTATGTATTTTTAGATTTAAATATATTTATACATATATATAAATATATTATATTTTATGTATATAATGTATATATAGATACATCATTTGTTGTTGTTAAAGAAGAGAAAGAGTCAGCCTTAAAAGCTCAAACTTGAATGAAAATGCATTGTTGCAGGACCTCTTACAAATAAAAAAATTATTAGAAAGAATTTATAAAATTGATTTCTAAACATTTAGAAGTTTTAGTCCTCTTTGACATGCAATTTAAATTATTTAAAAAAAACCAACAATAAGTCAATAATAATAATAATAATAATAATAAATCAATAGTAAGTCAATACAAACAATAAATAATAAATAAATAATAAGTCAATAAATAATAATTATATTATTATTAACAATAATAATAATAGTAATAATAATAATAGTATTATTATTATTGTTATTAATAATAATAATAATAATAAATCAATAGTAAGTCAATACAAACAATAAATAAGTCAATAAATAATAATTATATTATTATTATTAACAATAATGATAATAGTAATAATAATAATAGTAATATTGCATATTGCAGTAATATTATTATTATTATTATTATTAATAATAATAATAATAATAATCAAAAGAAGTCCAAAAGTGAACAATAGATTTACCCTGGCCTCTTATCAAAATCTGTTTCCACAAATGTTTTAAATGATTTTAAAACCAGACTGAGAGCACTTGAGGTCAACTCCTTTAAATGTAACTGTTTTTATAATTGAATGTAATTTTATTTGTTGTCTGTGTTTGTAACTTTTTTCTGCCTCTTGGCCAGGACTCTCTTGCAAAAGAGGTTTTTAATCTCAATGGGACTTTCCTGGTTAAATAAAGGTTAAATAAAAATAAATAAATAAATAAAATAAAAAATTTTGAACAGCCAGACTGTATTACTAGTTGGTACCACAGTGATCCATCTGGGTTAGCTCTTTTGATAGCCAAGATCCACTTTTTCCTGAAGTCTGAGTCCATTGGAAACCTGACTCAGTCACTGAGTCAGAAATGTATAAATCTGTATAAATAGCCTAGTATGCTGTATACAGGTTTAGCAAAATAAAATGTACATTTATATTGACAGCAAAATAAATGTACATCATGCAGCATGTTGATAATAGCCCTGCAGCATCATGCATGTCAACATATGTTCTATTAATGAAGCCCCTGCAGCCTTAAAAGAAAACAAATTAAATACTTACCTGTGAAATGATATACCGTCCTCCTTTATGGACTCATTTTTCTGATTTTGGCAGTTGAAACCCGCACAATGAACTGGCATTATGCAAAAAATGTGTTCACATGCATTCACTGCAGCAGTAACTTGACCTCACCAAGATGGCGGTGCTCTCCTCCCATGAGGAACCACGTGATGTCTCCTCTAGTGATAGAACTCATTGGTAATAACGCACACTTCGATGGCCTAAAGAAGCCGGCGCAGTGATACAAAACATTTAAGCTCTGTGACCGGAACTTATTTTTTCATCGTGCGGTTATCAGGCTTTAATGCACACCCAGCAGCCAATCAGAATCGAGTATTCAACCAGACCATGGTATAAAACATGCTTATAGATTGTTTGAAATTGCCATTTATGTCAAGTCTGTAAATAGTTTGCATGTGCCATTTGTAGTAGTTTGTATACATTTCTCTCCGCGCCCACCATATCGCTCAAAGAAAAGTTCAGGGATTTTTTCCTTGCCTGACTTTCATCACTGCATCATCCTCCTCTCCCTCCCTCTCACTCATGGTGCAGAAAGAATTAAACATAACTCGATAAAATAACTCGGCAAAACACAGTAAAACAGCTACAACTAAACATATTTGGACAAAAACCTACACTTGTACCTGAATCCGTCCAGATAGGCAACGGGAACGGTATCCCACAATTCCTTGTGGTGCCGATCTAACAGCAGCACCAAAGTTACACCGACTTAATTGAATTGAATGAAAGTAAATTAACTGTCTGATAACTACGTGTTATTTTTAAGTTGACTGAACTCAAAAAAATAATCCATTTTAACTGAAGCAAATAATGAAGTTAGAGCAAAGTAAAAAGTTTATCTTTAAACATCAATATGGTCTTATCAGCCTCTCACGGTGGAAAAAGTATTATCTGAGCTTCTTCATCCACTAAATCAGTGTTTTTCAACCTTTTCTGAGCCACGGCACACTTTAACCTTAAAAAAAATCCCGCGGCACACCAGCATCCAAAAACTAAAAAAAAAAAAGGAGAAACTCATAGTCTGTATTGATCTACAGTCCCTCCACAATCTCACATGCATTTTTGAGATAATTGTTGCAGAAAAAGCTGAAAGCTGCAGCTGTTTTTTTCTAAAAGATGCAATAAAAGGTAAATGAGAAGATTTAAAAACAGTTTGAAGTGTGTTCGTTGGTTTCAAGACATTTAACAACAGATCTCCTTGTGCGCTGTCACTCTCACAACCCAATGCATCATGGGAGATGTAGTGCACAAAACGGCCGGAGATCGCGTCTCTGAGCTTCATTGTTTTGTTCACTTGTTTCACGGTCTGATACCGGATTCTGTGGAAAGCTACACCGCTAAAGACGAGCTTTAGCTGGTATTTTTGTTAGAACTGAGCAACTTTACGAGCTAAGTAACAAGGAAGTTAAGATTTTAACCACTTCTGATTGGTCAGACTGATAACATGTGATTAAGAATCCAAGAATGATTGGTGGAGACAGTTAAAGGGGCGGGACTTTTCCAAAAATACAGTCGAAGCTGCAGCTAAATCGCGGTAGCATCATTCTTATCAAAATGTCTTTAATAAAATAAAATAAACGCAAAGAAAAAAGTATTTTACGATCTTTAATATTCCTAACTCCTCAGTGTTTTATCAGGGCCTGTTTGGATGAACAAAGAGCTGAAATCCTGGAGATAGAAATGTTTTTACATCAGTTAATGAGGGCAATTTCCCACGGCACACTTGACCATCTCCCACGGCACACTAGTGTGCCGCGACACACTGGTTGAAAAACACTGCACTAAATCATCTTCAAATGGACACGCCATGCTGCTGCACCTCTCTGAAAACAAACTAACCTTCAACTAAAACCTGCTCCAGACCAGGTTATGTTCAGAGCATGAGTTGCTATGGCAACTTGACCTACCCTGAAACATACCTCCATTTCTGGAACCGAAAGCTGAGGTTATCAACTTCCTTAGCCTCAAACTTACCGCGGGAGCTAGCAGAACCTGCTTTCTGGAATACCCCCCTTTGATTTGAACAAACAAGCCAGGCTTTGTTTTACCTAGCTTAAAAATACACATCTGAGCGTGTATATATATATTTTTGTCTTGATGTACATTTGCAAAAAATTGATGTCCACAAGTGATTGCTATAGCTTTAGCACCTTTTTTTTTTTTTTTGCATGTCTCAGTCTCCTCCCCCTATGCAGGCCTGACCATGTCCGGTCTGCCCGGAACCCTGGCCTCTCTGACGCTCCCCGCTGGGGCCAGGCTGGGATTCCCGGCCATCCCTGCAGGACACTCCGTCGTGCTGGTCAGCAACCTTAACGCTGAGGTGAGCTGTCCTCTGCCTCCACCTCGTCCAAACTAGTTGTGTGGTAACCCAATGTTCTCACAGAAGATTTAACACATCTGCTTACTTTAGTCACACGCACATCTCTTTTTTTTTTTTTATTTATTTATTTTTTTTACTGTATCTATTGAAGAAGTTGACACTCCAGTAAATTCCAAAATGACAAACAAGACTTAACCTATTGACTAAGATTGATTCAGCGTAGTGTCGCTGCTCTCAAACACTCATGTTTTCATCATCATATTATGATTTATTCATCCTCATATCAAAGTGAGTTAAAGACGATGCCCAGCATCATCTTTACACACACACACACACACACACACACACACACACACACACTCATTCATAAACCTTTCATTTTACATTCGTTTGACACCCCCCCCCTTCCCTTTCGCCAAAGGTAATTAACCTTCTGATTGATCCTTCACCTGTCTTTGTTTTTTTTCCCCTTTAATTTGTTGCCATGGAAACGCCTCGGACCCTCCACCTGTCCTGCCCTCCCACCTTTACCTGTCCTGTCCCTCGCTGCCTTCTCTGCTGTCTTTAAAGAGAGTTACGCCCCACTGCCTCTTTATTCTCTTCGGTATGTTGTCACTTGCTTCTTATTTTAAATTATGAGTATCACCTGGTTGTTCTGATTTTGAGTTAAACATTTTCTTCCCTTTTATTTATTTATTTATTTTTTTTTTTAATATGTATTGTATTTTTTATTTTTATTTTTATTTCATGTTTTTGTGTTTGGGAGAAAATAACTGCCCTGTTTTTCCTGTCAGAATCTGTCTTTTAAGAGTTTTTCTTTTACCATATGGTGCAGCTTTATGATGACTCTAAACTAAATCTTATGGAGGGCTAAAAATGTCTTGTATTGCTTAAAGAAATGCACGAGAAAAACAAGTAACCACACTTTAGAATTGTTTTTCTGCCCTTCTACATTTCTTTATTTTTTTTTTAAATTTTCTGGGTTTTTTGAGTGTTTGTCACCCTTAAAATATGGAAATTAGCTGGAAAATGCTTTTCTTTTTTACCTTTTACAAACACTTTGCATCAGCTTGACATTTTGTTTGAATTTAGGCCCTTTTGTGTGCAAAGAAAAGCTCCGCCCACCTAATCCCATATTCAAACAAAGAAACACAGAGATAAATAATGCAGTAAGCCATCCCTAAATTTGTTTATGTTGAGATAATATATAAGTATTTAATCAGTAGTGTTTTTTTTTTTTTGTTTTACATTTATAAAGAAAGTCAGTTTTGGTTCTAAAATTGACAGTAAAACATCAGAATTGTGCACTTTATGTTATGATAAACTTCATTTAACAGTTTGCACAACATACAACATTATCGACATAGCGTGCCTTTATTGTGTGTTGCACAAAAGTGGTTTGATGTTTTGCATGTGGGTTTCCTCAGTTGCCATGCGTCAAGTTCAAAATCAGCTGCTCTTATAGTAAGTTTCAAATTGTTATTAAACCATTTTAACAAAACCGTATGACTTTTTAATTGAATTGTTGGGGTCTTTTTATTTCTTGACACCCAGTTTTAAAATTCTCCTGGTAATATTCTGTGTTTGACCCGATTCTTTTTACCGTTTGCTTTTTTTTTTTTTTAGAAGCAGCAGACATATTTTTTGTGGCTCTTCCTGCAGTCTGCAGTGGTTTTTGTAAACCCCTGCCTCGAAATCACGACATGTTACAGATCAGCCTTGAGCTGTGCTATTCCCATAAGGAAAACAAAACACAAAATTAAATGAGGTCTTCAGTTTTGTCAAGTTGAAAGATATAAGCTATGAAACTCTTAAAAGGGGAATTTTTACTTGTTTGGTTAAAACAGTCTGAAATGAAGCCAGTCAAAAAAGAAAAGCCGGATTTTTTATTTTTATCAGTGTGGCATTACAAGTGTGAAAGAGGATGGTGATATAAATGAATCGATGATTAAAGGAAGAAAAAAAAAAAGCTGAAAGATGTTTTATCATGTTATTTTACTTTTTTTTTTAATCTTTCTGAGGTTGTTGAATTTGGGATAAAAGTTCTGCTCAACCGAATATAAAAACTGCAAAAGTATCAGGGTGAAATCAACTCAATCGCCAACGGCTTTAGGCAAGAGATACCTACACTGAGACTTCACTACTCCCCGAGGCTGAAGGGGGGGCAGATGTCGCAAAGTGATTCTTTCACGCTACATCCGAGAATAAAAAAGATTTGGTGGCATAGACATGAATTTCTCCCGTCTGATCTTGAAAACGATCCTGCGAACCCATCCATCAGCTACAAAGTCACTGGAGTTTTCAACGGTCTCGACCATCAATGGCATTTAATCGGCCACCCCCGTTTTGAGCGTACACAGACTGGAAAACCGCGATTTTAAAAAACTGACAAGAAAAAAGCCCTGAGCGCATATACGTGCGTTTAGGTGGCTTTTTATTGGGAAGTGATCGTGAGCACGACGTTGACGGTAGCATAGGGGTGCCCGTTGAAGCAAACCCTTAGCAAAGACGTTCCTGATTTGGCTGGAAGAGTTACGGTTGCTTCAACCCAACCTCAGTTAATATATCACAAATTGTTTGAAGCTCCTTACCCCAAAGTGTGTGTAATATTTTGTTTTCAATTGAATCTTACAAAGCATTCTCTTTTGAAACTTCAGTCAGGGACTGTTCCAGGTTTCTGCGATTTGAGTGTGCCGAAGGAATGAGAAGGTCTTGACTGCTGGGTCTCATGTTCTGCCTCCGCTGTGTTAGGTGTTTTATGGCGACGTGATGCGAGTGAGATTTCTCTTCAACAAGACCCGGGGGGGCTGGGGGGAGACACGTCTGGTTCAGATGAGCGGACACCCAAAGGCTCAGCTAGGTCAACTCGAACCATGCTCAGTGGAAGCCTCCTTTCGGCATCCTGCCCGGATGTTAGAGAAGTCAGTCAGTCAAAACTTTAATAAGGAAAGACTTTTTGCTCAATTCCTCCGTTCGTCCTAGGAAGGATAAAAGGTTCAACAATTCAACAACAAATAACTTTCAATGTCTGCAGGCAATTGTGTTTTCAGCGGCTGTTAGGAGTGTGGGAAGTTTCACAGCTTGACACCAAAGGTTGGATGACCATTTGTCCTGAGCCTTTGAAACATCTCAGTTCCCTTCCAGTTAAGCCTGGTTGCGTATTCCAACATTGTTTTATTCTACCTTTTTACATCTAATAGTGGGGAGGGCCAGCCATTCAAATCTTTAAAAAATGAGACAGGCATCCATGATTTTTGTAATTTCAAACTCCCATTATGCCATACTTGTTCGTAATGATAACGCAGAGTGCTTTTTTTCATCTCAAACTTCAGGGTTCTCTGAAACAGCGACTTGAGGGTATCAAAAGTGCTTTCATTTGTCTGAGACCATGTAGTTAAGACATCAGTTATACGCATAAAAATTACTGAATGCCTATATAAACCTTTGGCTGGCCTACGAACTTATTTGCTTAAAAATTTGACAGATTAAATTGGCAAATATTGGATCTTATCTTCACATGATCTTTAAAAAGGTAGTTGAATCGAAGACTTAGTTACGCAAAGATACTAATGTGAATCAATATAAAAATGCCTAATAAAAAAAAGTAAAAATGTTAAAATATAATAAAAAATTGTAACTGTGATTACAATATTTAAGTATGATAGAAAAGGTAACAATTTCAGTCATACAATACACAGAAACATCAAATATCTAAGACTGGCCGTCTGAGAAAATTTCAAATATGATCATAAATATGTATTACACCAATAGCAAGCTATGAGCAAGAAAGATTGTAGATCCGCTGGTCAGGTTTAAGGGAACTAACTGTTCACACACTTTAAAAAAGGTTTTAAGTAAGCAAAATATAGAAATTATTAAGTGGGAGGGGAGGTAGCCGGGGAGGTACCCACCGGTAGTAGCGCTTTACGATTTTCACCAAAATGTAAAGCGCATTCTAATAACATGTTTTTATTATTATTACTCTAGTATTTTTCTTTGTTACACCACACGTACACAAAATATCTGCCAATGTGGATAGAATTGTGAAAAACTATGAAAAAAAAACAGTCCTAAGGTACTATCTAAAAATACGAGTTTGAATATGTATCGAAATACAGATGCAGAACAGAGACGGTGCCTATAACTATTTATGAATGTGTTCACTTTAAAAAAATAATTAATGGAAATGTAGTCTATCAGTCGGTATGGAAAGCTATGCAAATACATGATTTTATTTTGCTTTTGAAAGGATTCAGACAAATATGGAAATTCGTTTCAAAAGAAAACTGAAAATGAAACGATCAAATCAACCAAATGTAAAATCGTAAAAGGGAACAGAAAGTGGTTTTTATTTATTTAGTTTGGACGCGTGGGGTGGTTTTTTTTTATTTTTTTGCAGATAGCATGAGAAATATTCATTTAGTGATTGTGTTTGGTGAAGGTTGTAGACAAAATTTGAAAATGTTCTTATGTTGCCCTTATACCAACATTATGTAAACCTAGTGTACCGCCCCCCCCCCCCCCACCCCACAATACTTTCCTTTTTGTTCCCTAAAAGTTTTGCCCCA
>CM043719.1:36370885-36687225 GCA_023969325.1 Oryzias curvinotus | reverse complement strand
TCATTCTGACCAAACATCTGGGCTTCCTGCCAAAAGGAAGGTGACTCATCCAACACAGCCAGTTTAAGTGGGCCACATGAGAATTTGTGTCTGGTGTACATGTAATTCCACACACTATAAGAATGCATTGTAATCTACAATTTATTCTTCCCTCACAGAAACTATGAGGTAAAGGTCAAAGTTCTACAATGGATTATACAATCAAAGATGTCCAAGTGCCTACAGATGTGGAAAAAAAGAACGAAGACTGTTGGTTACTTAGAAGAAGTAAGAGTGCTACAACAATTCAATGGGACACACAAATGAATAAGAAACAAACCAGATTGATTTGGCGCCAAGAGGCCTTAAATGTGCATTGGAATATAGATCACACATGAAGGTTTATTCAGGCCCCAGTCTGCACCATTGAGACAAAGCTTTACCTACTTGGGAAGCATCATCATGTCAGATGCTGGAAGTAAGAAGTTTATACTGAAGAGGATTAACAAAGCAAGGGTTACATTTATCAGCATGAACAATATTTGGACGTCATCACAGTACAGCACCAAGACCAAACCAAAACTCCACAGCAGCTGTGTTCTGTCAGTGTTTCTGTATGGAGCAGGATGCTGGAGAATGACACAGCAGGGTTTGACCAAACTCTCCAACTTCTACACCAGAAATCTGAGGAGAATATTAAGACATTTCTGGCCTCAAAAGATTGCCAGTAAAGATCTATGGTCCTGATGAAATCAAGAAGACATGTCAACAATAATCTCCAAAAGACACTGGACATGGATGGAACATGTACTGAGGAGCAAAAAAAAGCACGGTCAGAAGGACAGCACTACATGGAACACTGGATGGAAAAAGAAAGAAGTAGACAGAGCCGAAACAATTTGGACTTGGAAAACAATCTACACCTTGGGTTGTGACTACCAGAAATGGAAATACTTGCCCTAAGCAACGTTCAAATGGGGTTACATGTAAGGGGAAGTAAAAGGAAGAAGTAACTGTCACATTCGCTTCTTCTTGACTGAATAGTCAAAATGTGTGTTTTTGTGGGATTTGTTTCTTTGAAATGAGCTATTTAAAATGTTTCTGTCCCTTTTCATCTCTTTTCTTTAACTTCCTCTCTGCTTTCTGTTGTGATTCCTCTTGGAGGAGACCACCTTCCTCTTTGGTTCACACTTTACCATTGAACAACTTGTGGTTGCACCGTTTCAGTCCTCATGGGTGCATCCCTGTCCATTTTAAAAAGTGTTTGGTTGGTGGTACTGCAGATTATAGGCTTATTTGGGGATTATTGTGGGGGTTTCTTTTGTATATCACAGCATAATTTCTTTTATTACAAACAATCTAAATCAGAGATCCGTTCTCCGTTAAAAATTCTGTTGGATGAAAACAGAAAGTCTCTGGTATTAACACCATGTAAGAATCTTTGGTCGTCGGCAGCCGTCCGTCTTGAGAGACGATACTCCTCCTTATGAATCTACCTGCACTGAGCAGTCCCATTCTGGAATGGCAGTCCCTGCCCCACTTGGTGCAGGTGAAGGATGGTGGCTCTTGCTGCTACCGCTGCTTCCTCCTGGTTCCTTTCTGTGCAGCATTTTTGTTCCACTTGGCCTCTGTGTCTGTTGTACCTTGCCTGACTGCTAGTCTCCAGGTGGGGCTACCATCTGCTTGACTTTCCCATGTGTTGGGGTCAATGGAGCACCACCTCATGTTCTTCTTGCAGACGCCTTTGAATTGCAGTTTTTGACGCCCCCTTTTCTTTGGCCTTTAACTAGCTCGCCATAGAGGAGGTCTTTAGGGATGCGTCCATTCTCATGACACGGTCAAATCACCTCAGACGTCTCTCACTAAGTGCTGCTTGCATGCTGCTCATGTCGGCTCGTTTCATCACCTCTGTGTTTGGGACCTTGTCCTGCCACTTGATCTGCAGCACGCGCCGCAAGCACCTCAAGTGAAAGCTGTTGAGCTTCTTTTCATGCCTCGCGTAAGTGGTCCACATCTCGCTGCCGTAGAGGAGAGTACTGCACAAGCAGGTTTGGTAGACGCGCAGTCTAGTCTTCTCAGTGAGGCTGGAAGAATCTTTAAGATATAACAAATATATATTATTATTATATTATATGAAATATACCAGTGGTTTTCAACCAGTGTGCCGTGGCAAAGAATTACTCAAATGCAGTTTTTATCTTTATTTTCTTTATTTATGTCGTCCATCATGTGAAAAAAGCTACAAGAACATGTTAAAAACACAAAACAGGATTTTGATTGGAATGAATCTTTAAACTTGTTCACTCAGACTTTGATTAACCTAATGGGTTGCTCGCCACCAAACAAATGATTTTCCCTTTGAGTAAAAATTCATCACTATAAAGGAGGAGCTTTTTTTTAGCTGTAGCACACAACAAAGAGCCAAAGTTGTTTTTGAATTTAACAGGGGGGAAAATAAACACTCAAAGATTTTAACAGGTCACTAAGTGTGAAACCCAACAGATCCCACAAACAGTAGTCATCAACCACGTCCATTTTGGATTTCATTCACTGCCATCACATCTGTGGGCTGGCCACCGTTCAGAGGTTTCATGGCAGCAGCTTCTGGGTCTTGTTCACCTTCTGATTGTCTTTTCCTAAAAACACAAAGAGTGAAGTCGACCTCAGTGACGTTTAGATGTTTTCTGTTTCATTTTTTTAAGTCTGTCAGCTGTGCTCCTATAAAGAATGTAACACATTTCTTTTTTTCTTAAAAAACAAAACAAAAAAACAACAACATTCAGTTCAGTTTAGTTTGGAAGTCCATCAGTGGATGAAGGACCACAGACGGAGCAGAGAATGTGAATAGTGGTTGTGTTTTCTGGAGGAAGATCCTTGATCAGACGATTTCTGAATGAAATAAGCTGAACCATACAATCCAAACAACTATTTTTACTCACCTGCAGTATTTGAAGTAAACTGCTAAGCCAACTACTAAAGAAATGATGATGATGGAGACAACAACAGTCCAAGCAGTAGTTGGAGCGGGTGTTGGAGTTTCAGCTGAAAGTGAACAAAAAGAGGGAGAGTTGATCCTAACAAAAACATCCAAAATGGAAAGAAATGCAGATCAGAGTCAGGGAGGTTTACCTTTCTGGATCAGCTGATCACAGACTGCAAAAAACAACAAAACAAACAGTTAGAGTCCCGTTCTTCATGTGAAACAGTAAAATGTCAGGTACTGTTGGTTAGTCTTGGAGGAGCAGCTTCTGGTATCTAAGCCAGAATTCCTTCATGAGAACGGTGTCACGCCGCTTTGGCCTAAAGGTCATTAGTGTCAAAGCTTTGCTGCCAAGCAGAGAGTTTCTGTTACTTTATGTTCAAGTGACTCTTTGTGTCTCATCAGGTTTTCCTGTTGGAAGCCTCAGCTTTGTCCACTTCCTGTCTGACTGTTCTTTCTTTGAGGGGGGGGGTCTGCTATTCTACTTCCTGCTCAGTGGTCTAGTGGAAGAGTGTCTGCCCTGAGACAGTTTGGGTCATGGCAAAGACTTTAAAAATGGAACCCAATGCCTCCCAGCTTGTTTACAGTTTACAAGGTCATGGTTTGACCTCTGAGAGCCTCACTAGTCACCACTCCTGCTTCAGCAACACCTGAACTGCAGTTTTTCCATTCAAACACGAGAAACTGAAAAAGGGCGAGTTCATCACCCAGCTGTTGGCTCACCACATCTGGAGATCTTGATTTCTCTTGAACCCTCCATCCGCAGATCCACACTTTCAGACAGGCCTTGACAAACAGCAAAGACCTGCTCGTCTCTGCAGACCTCACATCTGCCATCGGACAAAGCGTCTGTGATATCAGAGCAAGGGGGGAGAGGTTTCTGGAGGTCGTCTCGTTTCCAGAGCTCCCCGCTGTCTGAACGATCATCGTACAGCAATGAGGCATTCAGGGCGGCTGGGTCAGATGAGTTGTAAACAGTGTACTTGCCAGAAGTACAATCAAAGAGGAAACTGAAAAAAAAACATAATCATGTTATCAGTTAAGTTTTATTCAAGTCCAAGAAGGAAAACTAGACGCAGTAACAACAAAGGAAAAGTGTCTTTTTTCTGCTAAAGAAGAAAAAATGTTTTGAAAGGGGATCAGTGAAATGTTCTTTATTCATTAATCTCAGCTAAGAACAATTTTCAGCTCATGATGTATTTGTAGCCGACACGGGACAAAAACACAGCAGTTAACCTGAAGGTGAGAGTAAAAGATTCTGGATTCAAACCTGAGAGACGAGCCGTTTACTGTAGAGAAGCAGAGAAAAGCTGCCAACAGGAAAAGCATCGTCCACCACATCTACAGTTCTCTCTGCAGGGATTTTTATGAGCTCACCTGTAAAAAAAAAGAAAATCAAGGACTGTTCAATACAGTGAATAAAAAAATTAATGGAGATCTTTTGAGTAGGTTATCTTTGTGCAGTGGAGGAAAACATCTCAGCTGATGGAATAAACTATCGATTTGTCTGATGATCTTCCTGCAGATCTTTGGCATTGGTTTATTAATAGAAGAAGACACATGTTCACATGTTTCACCCAAGCACAGTCTGTAAGTCAGTGTCTGTGACACAACATGCAACTGAACTCTTTATTCCACAAGTGCATGATAACAAACATCAAACGCTCATGGACAAGCTTCAAACGACAGGGACCTCAAGACAGGAATATTTTCAGAAATGGCATTATTCAGGCATCTGGGCCATTATTTCAGCTGATTTGAAAGCAGTAAAGAAGGGGGATTTAGTCTATCACAACTATGACTGTCCCCAACCTGTTTTCCTGTCACTGCTTATCTTCAACACAATTTCAAAAACTTTGGAGCAGGAGCCCCTGAAGGACCATTGTTTGTAAAGTACTTGTAACCTTAAGGTACGTTTACTTAGTACTTTAAAAACTAGTGCTTCTTCCACGTCAAGTTGAAAACTTTAAATATTGGAGAGAAAAAAACTCTTTCCAAGTTATTTGTTGACCAAATGTCTGTTCCTTTGACACCACATTATATAATCAGGATTTGATTTTGGCGCCTTCTGTAGCCCGGCGCCCCTATGTACACACAACAAACCTGCAAATCCGCTTTTTGCGCTCCAGAGTTTCTATCACTGGACTGACCAAAAAAAAAAAGAAGGTTGAAAAACGAAGTTGGATAAAAGTAAGTCATAAATGTTATGAACAAGCTTTAGAGTGTAATCTCTTTGAAATGTTCCCTTCATGTGATTATAAATTAAACAAGTTTGTCAAAGTTTTGTATTGTTGAGATTCTAACCATATGACAGTAAAAAGAATGCAGCACTGTGTGTGTGTTGCGCCTAAACAGCGTTGAGGGCCGCCGTGGGTTAAGCTGCGGCTTCTTTGTCCGAAGCGCGTTCCATAAAAGGTCCAAACGTCTGCCTGGCTGCGAAGTATTTATTTTCTCCTGCAGGTTTCCAATCCATACAGTCCACATGGTTGATAAATTAAATATTCCAGCAGTGACAGACTTCCAAAACCACTCAATTAACCCCACTTCCCCATCCATTCAGCGTGTGTGTGTGTGTGTGGGGGGGGGGGGGGGGGGGGGCACGACACCGGCTCTCTAATGTGTTTTTCTTGTGTATCTATTGTGTATTTGGGTTGTATTTATTCGCCACGTCTGTTATTATATTGTCCGACGTTAAAGCGGTCACTGGCATAACATCAGCACCGCTTAATCAGTAACAATGCCCACGTCTTCACACTTTTACGGAACTCTTTAACTGTTTTCTGCTGTAGGTCCAGCAGTTTTACTCTGTCTGCCTCCTGTTAAAAACGGCATTTTCGCTGCTTCAACTTCTAAAGACTGCACGCGCGCGTGAATTGACAGCACACCCGCGCGTGGGTGAAGTTTCTTGGCGTGCGTCTGTATTTCTTGTATGCGGACAGTAGAGGCAGAATAGATCTAACAAGTGGACATGAATTTATCATAGCATCATCACACACTGGTTTTTGGCTGCGAGGTACTAATTGAAACGGGACATTTTCCAACACTCTCTCTGTGAACGACACAAGACAGGAGACGCAAACTAACATAAAATAGTCCCTCGTACTTTGACTGCTTTTTCTGCAACAAAACCTGAACGCATCAAAACTTTACCGACAAAAGGATTTTGATCAAGCCAATAGTCAAACTTGATTAGACATATTCACTGAAAATAAACTATATTTAAAAAAAAACAGCAAAGAAAACCATGTGTGTACTCACCTCACTGATGCTTTTCAACAAACGCACGACTTGACACCGGTACTCGGGTTAGGGCGGGAGGACCGGCCATCAGGGAGCAATCAGGGGTCAACAGGATTCCCGGTGGGCAGCTTCAGTCGTGGGTCCGTCATTCTATGTCGAGGAAAATAGTCACGGTCAGTGGCGCCTCCAGAAATGTTTCATGGGGGTGGCCGGTAGGGGGCCTCATTAAATCTTGGGGTGGCACACAAAAACCATGAGCTATATTTTTAAAATTCATTTTACTAAACAGAGTAGAACAACCTTTAGAAAACCGACAAACATAAATGCCCACTGATATTTTGTAGAACATGAACTTTTAGTAGATACTACTAGTATAATAACTAATAAATACTAGTAGATACCATTAGTAAATATACTAATACTGATATATATATATATATATATATATATATATATATATATATATATATATATATATATATATATATATATATATATATATATATTTTGTTTCTATTTAATGCTTAGGTGTATCTGCTTGGGGTGTTCGGCTCTTGACTGAGAGATATCTATAATGAACAAAAAATGAAATCAGTTGTTCTGAAATAATAATAAAAATACCCTCCTTCCATGGTAGTTATTAATTATATCTGTAGACATTTCTATCATGAAACATTGTTATTATTAGGGTAACATAATTCTAACTTCACCAGTTGGTCCAGGAACAGGTGGAGCCCTATAGTGGAGTTCTGCCGTGTTTCTCTGACCAATGATGCTGACTGTCCCTCCTCTGATGCCGTCTCATCTTTGTCTTCCCCAGTTTCTTCTGTTGTTCATGGTGGCTGTGGATCATGCTGCTCTGCCTCATCTTCCTCCTCCTCACTACTCCTCTGTTGCTCCCCTACCATCTCTTTCCCTCCTTCTGCTGGACTTTTCTTCTTAAAATAAGAATATATGTTGAATTTCTCTTCATTCTCTGACAATTGACAGACACAAGCATCAAATAATGACTATAGGTAACCCTGTGGAAACAAAAACACATCAGAATGTTGCGCTAACACAACAACCAGTGCCATGAAAGGAGAGGCGCATGTGACAGGGACATCCTTTTTTAGATATTAATAAAAAGTAATGGCACATCCACCACCACTGATGATGTGGCATCATTGCACCAAGTATTTGCAAATAATACAGATCAGGTGATCTAAAGTATAGTAAACAGATTGTTAAAGACCCACAGAAAATATTTAACAGGCATGAAAAGAAATGTAGCATTTTGGGATGTGTGATTGTGTGAGTACATGCGAGCGTTCTCGCGCGCACGCTTGCGTGCTAAAACCTGTGCTCGCGCGATGCAGAAAGAGAGGGGGGAGAGCGCGTGAGTGTGTGTAGCGCATACACGCGCCGTCAGTCGCCGTTTTGGACTTAAGGAAAAAGTAATAAGAAAGCTCGTCTGTAGATGTCTGCGCACTCAGAGGCAGCAGGGAGGGGAGGGGGTGAGGATCGGTTTACGTGATCAGCGCGACTTGCCCGCTTGCTGGCTGTGCATTTGGGATGAAACACACAACTGATGCTACCACAGCTTATGGTGGCTAGTGGGGTGGCCAGGCGTCGGCACTGGCGATTGGATTGCCAGGACCGCCAGACGTTGTGAGGACCGACTGTGATCGGAACACACGCACTAAGAGTGCTTGGAGCGCTAGAACCGCCGGTCTGCAACGCGATCACGCAGGGGCAGGGCAGGGCGCCTGCCTGTGTTGTAAGTGGTGGCAGCCTGCATCGTGGATTGCTTTGTGCTGCCGCTTGCCTGTTTACGCAGGGACTCCAGCGTGTCCGGAGGGCCAGCTGGAGGCAGTGGCGCCTCCAGAAATTTTTCATGGGGGTGGCCAGTGGGGGGCCACATTAAATCTTGGGGTGGCACACAAAAACCATAAGCTATATTTTTAAAATTCATTCTACCAAACGTAGTAATAAATGCCTACTGATATTTTGTAGAACATGAACTTATAGTAGATACTACTAGTATAATAACTAATAGATACTAGTAGATACCATTAGTCTGTTGCTCTGTTGCTCCCCTACCATCTCTTTCACTCCTTCTGCTGCACTTTTATCCTTAAAATAAGAATATATGTTGACTTTCTCTTCATTCTCTGAAAATGGACAGACACAAGCATCAACTAATGACATAGGTAACTCTGTGGAAACAAAAACACATCAAAATGTTGCGGTAACACAACAACAGGTGCTTAAATAGTGCCATGAAAATGAGTGGTGCGTGTGACAGGGACATCCTTTTTTTACTTATTAATAAAAAGTAATGACACATCCACCACCGCTGATGATGTGGTGTATTTGCACCAAGTATTTGCACACTGGGTTTACATGTTTTGCAGACCGCATGTTTTTACTCCATTGCAGCTGTGTTTATTTAATATTTAATATATATTTCTTTATTTAAGAAGAATCTAATATTTGGTAATAATTTTTCATAATAATTTTAGTGATATTTTTAATTATTTAATATAAATGTCATTTGTGATGTCCTTTATTGATGTTATATTATCTAGATTATTCCTGAATGTTGTTTTTGCTGCCACGGATAAATGAAATTTCCCCATTGTGGGATTAATAAAGTCATCTATCTATCTATCTATCTATCTATCTATCTATCTATCTATCTATCTATCTATCTATCTATCTATCTATCTATCTATCTATCTATCTATCTATCTATCTATCTATCTATCTATCTATCTATCTATCTATCTATCCATCCATCCATCCATCCATCCATCCATCCATCCATCCATCCATCCATCCATCCATCCATCCATCCATCCATCCATCCATCCATCCATCTATCTATCTATCTATCTATCTATCTATTCATCTATCCATCCATCTATCTATCTATTCAGATCTAAAGTACAGTAAACAGATTTTTAAAGACCCACGGAAAATATTTAACAGGAAAAGAAACGTAGCATTTTGGGATGTGTGATTGTGTGTGCGTGCGTGCATTCTCGCGAGCACGCGTGTGTGTGCGTGCTGAAACCAGTGCTCGCGCGATGCAGGAAGAGAGGGGGGAGAGCGCGTGTGAGGGTGTGGAGTGCATACACGCGCGGTCAGTCGCCGTTTTGGACTTAAGGAAAAAGTAATAAAGAAAGTTCATCTTTAGTGACTGAGACGGGTTCTTTTGTCTGACCGGCCCGGAGGATCTGAGGGTTCGAACGCGGAAGTGAACCACGCGTCTTATTCATTCTGCGTCCAGCGGCTCCTCTGTAGATGTCTACGCACTCAAAGGCAGCAGGGAGGGGAGGGGGTGAGGGCCGGTTTAGGTGATCAGAGCGACTTGCCCGCTTGCTGGCTGTGCATTTGGGATGAAACACACAACTGATGCTACCACAGCTTATAGTGGCTACTGGGGTGGCCGTGGGGTGGCCAGGTGTCGGAGAGGGGTGGCCGTGGCCACCCCTGGCCACCCCCTGGTGGCGCCACTGGCTGGAGGTGACACCGAGGAGTGTCTGCGTGACGCACAAACCCCAGAGGCGGAGGGGAGCCCCGGCTCCCAGATCCTGGTGTGCGTGACCGGAGGGATCATCTGATCAGCGTCGGGAGTCCTCTTTGGTGGCGTGTGTGCTCTCATCATTCCCCTAGCTGTTTAATATCCTTATTCATCTAATCATCTTATTTATTCATCTATCTCTCAACCCCCGACAGTCCACTCCGATCAACTAACTCCAGACGTTGATAAGTTTCCTTCCAAACTGGGCTCGAAATGCCCGAACGGCGTAAGTTACAGACAGTTAAATCAGTTAAAGGGTAGTAACAGTTAGCTCCGGACGGTTCTTTTCCGCGGGGGAAATCAGACTGGTTGCTAATCCCGAATGGTCTGCAAAAAAGTCTCTGTTCTCAGACAGTGGTGCCAGCCTCCTAGCCCTCAGCAATGTCCGCGGCGTGAACTGAATTCTCAGCTTTAAAAAATAAAGAAAACAGTACCTTGTCTCCAGACCAGTAGAATGGTGTACAGCTGGTGAATTGCCACAACGAATCACTGGGATGTTAGCTGTATGGCAGGGAAATACTCTTTCCAGAGACTGCTCAGCAATACGACTGCTCTGCGGGAACTGGCCTTACCAGCTGACGGAGCCAACTACCCGACGGAGCCGTCGCTGCCTCTGCGCCCCGCCTCTGAAATCCCGATGCTTGCGTCATAAGGACCTCCTCCTGCCTTGCTGGCTGTCTTCCTGCACTGCTCAACGGGCGTAACGGGCGAGAGACCGCAGCTTCTGTCAAAATCCCTGTCGAACTTGCTCCAGGTTGTTTTCTTTATTAAAAAAAAACTGAGACGGCCGAACCGACAAGTTTCTGTGGTTTTCCGTTTTTCCTTTTGTTTTCTACGTCCGTCATTTTTTTTCAGCTTTATTGAACATAACATTAACATACAAAATCCAACATCAAGCAATCAGACAGATCATCAGCAGTACTAAACAATGCCATCATTCCAAACTTATTAAATCACCTCAAAAAATAATTGTATCAGAAATATATAAAAGACAATACAAAAACAATGTTTATAATACAAAGTTTTCTTAGAGGAGGTGATTACATATAGAACAAAAAAGCACAAATTGTTCCAGTGTTATTTGCTTTGGGTGTGTTAATTTCTATTCATAAAACTGAAGCATCTCGATCTTAAATACAGTAAAATTGGAAGTTTCTTTTATGCTGCACTTATGCATGTAAAATATAGATTGGAGAGGAAAAAAAATTAGTACTATTTTCTACTTTTTTATCATCAGACTTGAAATATGTGAGGATTTGTTTGAAATTTATAATGTTATGTAAATGTGATGTTTACAAAGCGTTAATTGGTTCCAAAATTCATGATAAAATTTACAAAAGTGGAAAAAGTGAATAACTGATTCAGGGAAATCAATACAAAACTACAATTATTTTCTACATTTGAGATTTTCGATATAAACATATTAGCGGGGTAAATGTTGGACTTTTTGTGTGTATTTCTTTAACTTTGTTATTTATACGAAATGTATCTGGCAGTAGACATGCTTCTGTCCAATTTACAGTATATCATTTAAAAGATTGTTCCAAAAGATTTCGCCTTTCGGTGTGATGTTTCTTTTTTCACTTAAAGTGTATATATTTGTTGTTGCACTTTTTATTGAGAATATGAATGCCATTTATTATTAAAGGAGAGTCAATTTTAGAGGCTCCTTGATATTTAAGGTGAGAGGTCATCAGCTGAATTAATCCTGAGGGGAGAGCTTTCATTACAATGTTAAATTCTTTGCTTTTTACTGGAAAACATGTTTAGTTTTCAACGTCCGTCTTCTCCCGCCTTGGTCCCGCGTTTGTTATTTCTGGCCCGCTAATCACTTTCTGTCACCGTTACACATAAATAAAGCTTTCTCCTAAGAATTGGGATAATCCTCTATCTTTAAGATCATCATTTCAGAAACTTATCTTAACACATTTCAAGCAGATTTGACATTGTTGTATTTTTGTTTTCATATTTAATTAGTGGTATGTCATTCAGTGGAGTGGTGAATAACGAGGCCTGCTGTGTTTCTGTAAGTCTGTGCGTGCGTGTGCGCGAGGGCGTTTGAATCATATTGCGAACTAAACTGTATCTTTTGCTTGTTTTTCTTCCCTTCTTTTGTCTTGTTTTCTGACGTTTATTGTTTCTCATCTAAGCCTTCGATGCAGAGGATCCTCTGGGAAACGAGCAGTTGAATCTAAAGAGGATCTCATCCTCATTGTTACATGTTTAAAACAATAAAATGTTTTTGAATGAAAACCGAATCGCAGAAATTCGTCGTTCGATCAGAAAATCATTTGTACGGATTTAAAAAAACAGATGTTGTTGCAATTCAGATTGCTCGCCCGCTTCCGACTCTGTTAAGTTTAATGCACGCGGCAGAGGAAAACAGGTTTTCTCCGGAGCAGACTCGTCAGGGGGGGGTGAGTCATTTCCTGGCTGGGCACCATTTCTGTTCAACCGCTTTCATATTTTTGGGACATACGGTTTGGGAGCTATTGAAAAAAAGTACCACTTTCATATGCAAACCTATAGAACTTTGATATAAAAATTCATATAAATTATTTCACATTTTTTATTACAAAAAAAGAGGTGTGTCTGATGTTGGTATGTCAGTACAACAATTTGGCATAGGTTTTATATCTTTGGGTCAGGTCTATTGGGAGCTATTGAAGAAACGATTACATTTTTTGTGAACAATAGCTGTAATTTTAATACAAAAAGTAATGTAGGATTTGTAAAAGAAATAGATTTGTAAGACACAAAATGCGAAAATGAGAAAAAAAAATTGCTAAGACCCAAAATGATAATGTTTGTAATAGTCATTTATTCATTTTTGCACATGCACTTGTGAATTTGTTGACAGTCCCTAAGAGGCCCTACTGGAGAGCCGCGCTGAATGTCTGTCGAATATCCAACCTAAAACTAACTTCACCGCAGTTTCAGTTCATGCTGAAGGTAAGAGAGGACAGTCGTGTTGACTATCAGGTACTGTAAGGTAAGAACCATTTTCTTGATTTTAGTAGATCTACAGACATCAGAGCATCAGCTTTGTGATCATTAATGACCTCAGACCGCTTCTGTTTCTCATGAAGACGTTTCTCTAGTTCTAGATGGAGACAATTTCAAATGAAAACCATGAAACCACTTCTTGATGTTGTTTTCCAAAACTCTAAGTACAGTAAAATCTGCAGACTTTTGAAGAACAGGCGATCTAAAAACAACAGGTGGTAAAATGATGTTAAAAAGAAGATGACGGTGTCCTCCCGCCGCAGCGTCAACACGCGCGCACACACCCTCTCACACACACAGTTCACGCACAAGCTGTCCGGTGGAGGGTGGCGCCTGCGCAACCCGGCCTGTAGCGGCCTGTTAACCTTCGTGCACCATGCAGGGATCGCACTTCTCCAAAAAGTGAGAAGAAGAAAAATGTTGAGTTGGGGGATTGCAGTTGACACCAGTGGTGTCTAGGCCCTGGGCCTCGCCGGAAGGGTCGTTCCACTGCATTCTAACCCGTTTCATTTGCCCAAGTCGGTGTTGTCATCTGGTAGCAGAGAAGTGGGGCACTGATCTTTTCTTGGAGTCGAGAGGGGGATTTGGTTCAGGGGCGTGTGCG
This sequence comes from Oryzias curvinotus, assembly GCA_023969325.1. Lineage (NCBI taxonomy): Eukaryota > Metazoa > Chordata > Actinopteri > Beloniformes > Adrianichthyidae > Oryzias > Oryzias curvinotus. The sequence goes on along the minus strand of CM043719.1, from coordinate 36,673,848 downwards.
GTATAAAAGGAGAACAGGTGTGTGTGTGTGTGTAGGTGTGACTCTTGATCATTTCCGGTTTATCGCGTTGTGCGGTTACTGCTTGTGGTAGGTGTTTGTTTGCATATTCTTATATGTTGTGGTTAGTGTTTCACCTGATTTTTTATAACATGTTTTTGTATGCCATCGTGTATATTTGTGTATGCCAAATTATTGTGTGTGTCATCTTCTGTTTTCGTTGCTGTGCCGCTGCTTTGGTTTGGCTGTAAAATAAATAAAAGGACGTGAACCTGTCCATTTGTCTTCACTCTTGTTTCTGCCGTCGCACTTTCGGAGGTACGGCTACATTATGATAGAATAAAGTTATTATTTCATAAATTAGAAGTTGATAATTTAAAGTCATAACCATTTGAGGCTAAAGGCTTTTTAATATGAAAAAAAAGGATTCCTCAGAATTTTACAATTAATTTCTAAGTCTTTTAGTCAGTAAAAATGTTTAGGATATTAAAAAGAATTGACAGGAATCTAAAGGCCTCTTCAGAAAAAGATTCTTGACCCACTTTTTATGTCTATGTGACCTATAGGGGAGCATAACATAAAAGTTATGTCTTCCCCCAAAACACAAAAAGATTGTCTCAAAAAATTAAAAAATGTATTAACAAATTATTAACAATAATTTAACGGTGAAGCAAAAAGGCCTCAGGGTGAACTGAGGCCAGAATAACAAAACCTGACGTAAAAATCTTACCTGTGAATGAAAGAAAAGGAAAAACAATGATAAAACACTAAGCTCCCTATAGGGGCCACAATCCACAAATTTGGTGACCAAATGATGGAGCTTCCAATTCTGAACACATAAATAAATAACATAGCCAAATAGACCTTAAATAAAGCAAGTTATTAATATTCTACGTCTTGCTGATTGCCTTTGTTTTGTGGTAGAAAACAGTGGGAACATTTAGTAATCACATGTCAAGGATATTTTGTCTTTTTAGACATAACGTCCTCCCTATATGTGTTCCAAACTCCAGCAATTTGTTTCATGACATTCTTGAAGTGATTCCGTAATTTCTTCTCTTTTTTTTTACAACAAAGTGAATTCTATGTTATTGCATGCTGAACGTCTGCCGAGTGCAGTTCATTATTCTGTATTAAGGGTTGATCCTGGGCCTGTTCCTCACCGCGCCCAGCATTGTTCGTCACGATGTGACGTCTACAACGACGAACGTCGCGCGGTTCATCAAGTGTCCCCAATGTTAAGGGGATGGTTTTGGGGCCCTAAATTATCCAGCACTTTTCCCAAAGCTGTTAAATCGATACAAAGTTATGAGAAAGCTGCCGTTGGCTCACAAATGTCCGCTAAGTCCACGTTACCTTGTTCCGAATCGAAATCAGAGTATCAGCAACCCCAGTAACCACAGCGACTGATAATTTCACACTGAAACCACATTCAAACCAAGTTTATGAAGTGCGCATGCGAAAACAGTAAGTTATTCAACAGCAAGTGACACCCTTGCTGCACAACTGGACCAGGGGCCAACCTACGGCTCCGGAGCCGGATGCGGCTCTGCCAGCCGTGTTGTGGTTTTGTAAAATGACTGTTATGGTCTAAGATTTTCGAATGGGGCCAGGCAGGAGGAAGAGAGCAACGAGAGCACGCGTGTCTGCGGCTGTGAAGACGACCATGGGATGGAAAGATCCTCTAAAACAGTGGCGATCTCATGGGGGGCACATGGGCTCCCGAGGGATGAAATGATCCTTTTTCACATGTTCACAAATCAGATAAAGATTTCACAAATCAGAAAAAGTGTGTTCTTGTCTATCTAAATCATAATTCAATCCAGGTCTGAGCAGTCTAGGACCTGCGGTTTTTGAACAGGACCCGGTCGGTGGTCTTAGTGGGAAAAATGCAGTGGGATGTTTCTTCAGTACCTCTATTTTGGGCACTGGGTCTGCAGTTCCTATTGAAAAACAGTCGGACCTGGACCCCGACATTTGAATTTAATCTCTTCCTTTTTCAGTTCCACCCTCTAGTTTCACTGGTTTTAGAGTGAAAAATACAGTGGTATGTTCCTTCAGTGCCCTCGTGAATCGGAAACTGTAAATCGGAATCCAAGTTCAGCGTCGTCTCCTTTTTTTCTCTTCATCATTAGTGACACTGTAAATCCCGCTCAGTAAAGCTGCTAGACACTTGTGACCGTTTTACTAGTTGCTTTAGCCCTAATGTTTACATGCCTTTTGTTTAACACTGCATATATATGTGCATAAACAGCTGTGAAGTAAAAAATACCAATAATTGTCCTAACGTCGGTGTGGCGCCTCCTGTTTTGCGTCCTTTAGCAAACCCGGAAGCTCCGCGCTGGTGCGGAGGCTGCGGTGCCGGCGCCGTCTGTTTTAGTTAACTGTTCATTTGAACGCAGTTTTGCATCCACGACGGTCGTTCTGTCAAGGTAAGAACCTTTACACGATTCGATTAGATAAAACTATAGACTTCAGGGCATCAGCTCATTCTTTGTTAACATTCATGATCTCAAATCGTTTTCAAAACTTTCTTTGTGATTCTCTTGAGCCCTGCGACTTCGCCCTCAAGTGGCCGGGATAAGCCCCGTGAGCCCGAAAGAGACTAAACTGCTTAGACGATCGATGTGAATGAAGGATTCTTTAGAAATGTTCAATGTCAGTTTTCATCTGACATTGAAACTATGAAATCAATTCTCGATGTTGTCTTCCAAACAGAAAACAAACAAAAAGCGCAGTAAAACGTGCAGAACATGAACGGACAGACATGGATTTAAGAGGTTCTGTTGGGGGTGGGGGGCTTGACCAGGTCAGAGACAGAAGAGGGTTGTAACTTTAAAAAGTTAAGTTTGATAAAAGAATCTAAAAACAAAAAGTGTTTAAAGAGGGTGCAGACCGTTCCCCTCAGAGTCCACTATCGGGTCTTTTTCTCCGTGCTACCAGCGCACGCGCACTTTGAAGGAGCTCATCAACGCCCGCGCGCTCAAATGACCTTGGTGTGTTCCCTCACTCAACCCCTCCTCCCCGACCGCGACCTGGCCAGAGGAGTGCACGTGCACACCTCTCAGCATCCCGCGCGCGTGTGCTCGAGTCCCCGCACCCTTTCCTTCCAGGACAGTGCAGCGTTGATGATCAACCTCAACCCCGTGCAGAGAAGCGAGCCCCACGGAGAGAACCTGGCTTTTTTTTTTGCCTTTCTGGGAACTAATCTGTTTCTTTTCCTCCAAGATCAACGAAAAAGTTTCTACCAAAACAAGTCTGGATATTTGATGTCTGTGCAGAGCCGAGAAAGTTGGGGTTAAAGTAACAGCAGAGATGGCAGAAAAGTTGTTGAAAGTTGCGTCTCGACACACCTTCTATTACGTCAATACTCCCTCTGTGCCTGTCATTGTCATTGTCAAGTCCTGATCTGTCTTGAATTTGGACTCACTGGGAACGTGCCCATGTGTGCAGGTGTTTGCCTGCGGTTTGTCTTAAAGTCTCTGCTTGTGAGTGGTCATTCCTCACACACTGTTTGCGTGCGTGTTTATGTGGACAGGCGTGGTGAGATCTCCGTAACAACTATTCCCTCTGAGGGGTTTATCACCACGTTTTTCTTGTCAGTAATGTTCCATCTTCTCTGTTCTTTGTGTTTCTAGATGATTCTTTCCTGCCTCAAAGCCTCTGATCCAAACATCAGGAATGCAGATGTTCTGTACCTTCTTAGCAACGACAATCAGGACCTGTGGAATGGAGAGGCTCCTCTTTGCTCCTCGGTGTCTCCTCCTGCTCCTTCCAGATGCTTGGTGTGCTTTCAGGATTCCCTTTATGCCGTTTGCTCCTATTTACTAGAGGAGACTCCGGTCATGGAAGGAGATGGAAACAACATCCAGATAGCAAATAACAGTAAGAGACGACTGAGACTCTCAGATCTGATCTGATTTGTTAGTGTTTTATAGCTTCAATGAATGAATAACTGATGAAATGAATAATTAAATTTGACCAAATAGGAAACAATCAAACACAAATAGAGAAAACAGAAAACTGAACCTTCTTCTCTCTTCTTTTGCAGCTTGTCCCACATTTCTTACTGAGGGTGAGTGTTTGATCCTCCTGTTGTGTGTTTATGTCATTGTGTTTTAGTTACTAATCCAATTAGAGAATCTTTCTACTAAATATATTTGGAACCCAAAATCTAAATTTATTGAGGTTAATTAATTTAAGGTAATTAATTGAGGTAATTAATTTAATTTAATTCATTTATATAATACTTTACAACACCTTCAGAGAACCAAAGTGCTTCACAATAAAAGGAAGACAGAACAATTCATTGATGGTCGTTTCCAAGAACACATGAATCACAGAAAAACTCTAATCCATTAATTTTAGTTACGAAGCAGCAACTCACAGCTGAGGTCGTCTAAGGCAAAAAACAAGAAAACATGAAACCAAAAAGTTTAGTAGAAAACAGACATGTTTACATCCATCTAAAAATGATTTGAATTAAATCAATTTGTGTTCATTTTCTTTTTTTTTTTAAATAAAGTACTTTTTAGTACACCTGATGTATAAAGCATGCTTTATAAATAAAGTTTTGGTTGATTAGTGTTTAGTCTGATCAATAAAAACCAGATCAGAAAGTAGAAAAGCTTCTCTGAAACTTCTAAAAACATCAAACACACATCAGCATTCTGCAGGTGATTCAGATGATTTATAATCATTTCTGATTCTTATGGTTTTTTTTCAGCTGGTCTTCCTTCAGCAGATGATAAAACATGGTGGATCATTTTACTGACCGTCTTCATCCCCGTCTTCTTCATCCTCTTCGTTGGTGTGGGGATTTGGAAGCGAGATGAGATCTGCCTCATGTTCCAGGAATTCAGGTGTGTTTGTGTAAAACACAGCAGGAAGTCTCTGTCTGAACTGTTAACATCTAATTGAGTCTACAGAATAACAAAATTCTTTGCTTCATAACTTATTAGTGTTTAGATTAATCTACTAATTTGTTGTCAAATTTCATCACAATTATTTTCCCCAACTTTGATTTATTGTCATTTGTTATTTTTTTACAAAGATCGACACTTTTTCAGTGCTTTTACTTTGAAATGCTGATATTCTACTGTCTTTACCTTATCATCCAGATTTTGTTTTCCTTTCTTTTATTCTCTGGACTTCATGAATGTCAGCTTGAGTTTCTGATGAATCTGTTTTGTTTACAGAAGGAAGATCTGGGCCAAGTTTGAGGAAGAGGAAGATGAAGCTGAGAATTCTGACTCCCCTCGTGGTCCTTTTCTGTGTTAAAACGAGCAGGGCTGTCTAAGTGTGCCTGATGAAATTTTACAACCACAAAAAAAAACATTGTTACAAATAAACCCCACATGTTTTAATCACCTTTAAACTTTGTGTGACTTTAATTCATTCTGCTTTCTCTGATCATCTGTATTTTCATTAATAATCTGATGACTCAGCATTTTCTGAAGCGCCTCTGCTGCTGTCCACAGCCGGCGTCCTCCATCAGAAAAAGGTTTAGGGTGTTAACCTTCCAAAGCTGAAGACTGTTTCTGTGTGAAGATTTTCCAACCAAATGAAATGAAGGAGCGCTCGAGCCTGACGTGCAGAGAAATGAACAAACAGGCGGTTCACAAAGTAACGTCAGGAAAGTAGGCCAAAGAAAACTCTTGAAACCTTTAAGAAGTTTTACTGCAGATTAAAATAAAAAGTTATGGGCAAAAAGCAGCAAATGTTCATATTTCTGATAAAATCTGGAGGGGGGAGGGCAGTCTTCCATAAAAACTTACAACAGAAGTTTTTATTTCTGGAGATTTGTTGCAGGTTGGATCCTAGAGGTTCAAACAGGTTCTAGTTTCTGTTGGATCCTAGAAATCAATGTTTCAAGACTTTTGTGTGTTTTGATACAGGAATCTCCAGCCGGTACCAGGCGTCGTGTAAACAATGCACCAGCGGATAGATTCAGACCCAGAAATGGTGGAAAACAGTCCAAGGGAGTAACAGAGGTACCACTGCGTTCATTAGGTGTAAACACTAAATGACAAATAAATGAGGCTGAAAGCGAATGCTCACTCAGTCAGGTTGATGTTTCAGGACTCCATGTATATTCCTGTGACCCCGTGACACAGTTTATTTGTTAATAGGGGAAATTTCATGTTCAAGACTTGCAAGAGTCATATTCAAAACAGACATGTCAAACATAAAACTACATGTTATATTCATATTTTTGCAAAGTTGTGCGCAACTTTGTCTTTATGAATAAGTTTCCTATTGACTGATTCTTTACTCCATAAGGATTGAGAGAGGGGGGGGGGGGGTTGTCACAGTCAATAAAAACAGGATTTTGTTTGGAGTGGGTCTTTAAACTTGTTCACTCAGACTTTGATTAACCTAATGGGTTGCTCGCCACCAAACAAATTCTTTTCCCTTTGAGTAAAAATTAATCACTATAAAGGAGGAGCTTTTTTTTAGCTGTAGCACACGACAAAGAGCCAAAGTTGTTCTTAATTTAACAGCATTAAAAAAAACACATATAAGCTTTGACGGGTCAGGACTAAGTGTGAAACCCAACAGATCCCACAAACAGTAGTCATCAACCACGTCCATTTTGGATTTCATTCACTGTCGTCACATCTGTGGGCTGGCCACCGTTCAGAGGTTTCATGGCAGCAGCTTCTGGGTCTTGTTCGTCTTCTGATTGTCTTTTCCTAAAAACACAAAGAGTGAAGTCGACTTCAGTGACGTTTAGATGTTTTCTGTTTCATTTTTTTTTTTTTTCAGCTGTGCTCCTATAAAGAATGTAACACATTTCTTTTTTTCTAAAAAACATTTCATTCTCAGATCAAAATCTGCTCTAAAACAATTTGCAGAATCAAATTTGTTTTTTGGTTCTTTTATTTGTTGACTATGAACCTTAAAGACGTCATTATTGGGCCTCTACTGAGCTGATAAGGAGCTGAATCAGGCATCTTCCATAGAAATAGGAGAAATTCCACTGATAAACAAAACAACTGAATTTGACCTTAAAGCCGTGAACCAGCCAGACCATGAAGAGAGTCGCCTCACAGTTTACATTCAAGTAGGAGAGTTTGAAAATAGAAACTGAAGGAACAGTTTAGTGTAGAAGTCCATCAGTGGATGAAGGACCACAGACAGAGCAGAGAATGTGAATAGTGGTTGTGTTTTCTGGAGGAAGATCCTTGATCAGACGATTTCTGAATGAAATGACACGAACCATCAACCCAGACAACTAGTTAACTCTTTCTGACTCACCTCCTGTTTGTAATGAGGCTAACTGCTAAGCCAGCTACTAAACCAACTACTAAAAAAGTGATGATGATAGAGACAACAACAGTTAGAGCAGTCGGGGCAGCAGTCGGATCAGTAGTTGGAGCAGCAGTCAGAGCAGGTGTTGGAGTTTCAGCTGAAAGTGAACAAAAAGAGGAAAAGTTGATCCTAACAAAAACATCCAAAATGGAAAGAAATGCAGATCAGAGTCAGGGAGGTTTACCTTTCTGGATCAGCTGATCACAGACTGCAAAAAACAACAAAACAAACAGTTAGAGTCCCGTTCTTCATGTGAAACAGTAAAATGTCAGGTACTGCTGGTTAGTCTTGGAGGAGCAGCTTCTGGTATCTAAGCCAGAATTCCTTCATGAGAACGGTGTCACGCCACTTTGGCCTAAAGGTCATTAGTGTCAAAGCTTTGCTGCCAAGCAGAGAGTTTCTGTTACTTTGTGTTCAAGTGACTCTTTGTGTCTCATCAGGTTTTCCTGTTGGAAGCCTCAGCTTTGTCCACTTCCTGTCTGACTGTACTTTCTCTGAGGGGGGGGGTCTGCTATTCTACCTCCTGCTCAGTGGTCTAGTGGAAGAGTGTCTGCCCTGAGACAGTTTGGGTCATGGCAAAGACTTTAAAAATGGAACCCAATGCCTCCCAGCTTGTTTACAGTTTACAAGGTCATGGTTTGACCTCTGAGAGCCTCACTAGTCACCACTCTAGCTTCAGCAACACCTGAACTGCAGTCATTCCATTCAAACATGAGAAACTGAAAGACTAAAGAAGGGTGAGTTCATCACCCAGCTGTTGGCTCACCACATCTGGAGATCTTGATTTCTCTTGAACCCTCCATCCGCAGATCCACACTTTCAGACAGGCCTTGACAAACAGCAAAGACCTGCTCGTCTCTGCAGACCTCACATCTGCTATCGGACAAAGCGTCTGTGATATCAGAGCAAGGGGGGAGAGGTTTCTGGAGGTCGTCTCGATTCCAGAACTCCCCAGTGTCTGAACGCTTGTCGTACAGCTGCGAGGCTTTCAGGGCGGCTGGGTCAGATGAGTTGTAACACGTGATGTTTTGAGGCATTCTACAATCAAAGAAAAAAAAAAGCATGTCATCAGTTAAGTTTTGTTTGGAAAACTAGATGCAGAAACACAGGGGAATTCTCTTTTTTCTGATAAAGAAATGAAAATGTTTTGAAAGGGGATCAGTGGAATGTTCTTAATTCATTAATCTCAGCTAAGAACAATTTTCAGCTCATGACGTACTAGTAGCCGACACGGGACAAAAACCCAGCAGTTAACCTGAAGGTGAGAATGAAGAAGATTCTGGATTCAAACCTGACAGGCGAGCCGTTTACTGTAGAGAGCAGGAGGAGAGCTGCCAGCAGGAAAAGCATCGTCCACCACATCTACAGTTCTCTCTGCTGGGATTTTTATGAGCTCACCTGTAAAAAGAATGAAAATTAAGGACTGTTCAATACAGTGAATAAAAAAATTAATAATGGAGATCTGTTGAGTTTCAGGTTATCTTTGTGCTGTGAAGGAAAACATTTCAGCTGATGGAATAAACTATTGTTTTGTCTGATGATCTTCCTGCAGATCCTTGATATTTTTGTTGAACTTTGTGAAAGCCAAACCATCTGATGCTGGATTATTAATAGAAGCTAAGGGCTGAAACTAGGCCTGCACAATATACCGCAAATTTATCGTTATCGCAATATCAAGCAGTGTAATATCCATATCGCAAAAGTCAGCAAAAATCGCAATAAATGGTTACCTTAAATGTGCTAAAACAATCTTATGGCAGCTTGAAGCATTTAACGAATTAAAAGAAATCTATTTATGCATTTGACCAATTGGATGGACCCTTTGACGTTGTTGACCAATCAGATGAGCTCTTTTATTTTAGATGTTTGCCTCCTACGTCAACAAGAGTCATTTGGAGTATAATTTTTAAATTGTTGCAGTGAAATGGTAATAATGTTTTAGGTTGTTTTGCTATTTGTGTATATACCGCAAATTATATCGTTATCGCAACATTGATCACTCATATCGCATATCGCAGGTTTTGCTCATATCGTGCAGCCCTAGCTGAAACAGACACAAGTTCACACGTTTCACCCAAATAGAGTTTTTGTAAGTCAGACAGTAAAAGGCTGCAGAAAAACTGAAGTGGATTTAGTGGTGGAATGGCCTGCTACTTCATCTGTGTGAGAGAACTCACTTCAAACATACCATCATCTTATTAGCTTCTCAAAAGTATCGTCATAAACTGAAACAGTTTAACTCCTCTTTGTGAAGATGTTTCCGAGCATAAAACCAAAACTTTAAACTTTAAAACTTAAAACCAGAGTCCTGGAAAACACAAGATGCATCTGAACTCTTTATTTCACAAGTGCATGATGCTAACAAACATCAAACGCTCATGGACAAGCTTCAAAACGACAGGGACCTCAAAGGTTTTCAGGCTAGGAGCACCCCCACCCAGGAATATTTTCAAAATTAGGGACCTCATGGTATTTTTCAGGCATCCGGGCAATTATCTCAGCTTTTTTAAAGTAAAGCATCCTGATTGAGTAACAACACTGCTTTTTAATTTGTTAGAAGAGATACAAAATAATATTTTTTTCTGAAAACACATCATACTACAGAGCCTGTGATATGACATGGTTAAAACAAAACAAAAATTGTTCCCATTTATCCAGTTGTATCTGAAAGCACCACAGTTATAGGGACATGTTGATTGGTCGAGATGCATTTAGGGAAATGTGCAATCCATGATGTATCCTTCGGATGTACAATGACTGCTAGCAAGTATGTTTATAAAAGACAAGTTACCTCAGCATGTCCTGAATATTATTATTCGTGTTCAACCCCTAAACTACAACATCCCATACTGCTGTGCGGCAGGACGGAGACCGTACCGGAATGTGAATGAACCCAGACATGAAAACGTGATTCCTGATGCTTTTGCAGAGCTTATTAAAATAAATAAATCTGATCTCTAAACATCCTCCGCGTCTTCAATGCAATGTAATGAGACACACACGGATAGAAATGTGAAGGTATCTGCTGTAAATCCAAGTATTGCTCACACCCGTGTCTTTCAATTACATTGTCAATTATATATATTTTCAATTATTATGTTATTCAATTATATGAATTATTAATTTGTTCCCACGAATTATTAACGAATTAAATATTTATTTTACCAATGTCAGCTCCGCGGGCTCCATATCATAGAGTACTTAGTTTACACTTCACAGTTTTACTGTAATAACGTATTGTAATGTATGCAGGAATTGAAAGCTGCAGAAAAAACTTATTACGATTTCTACAGTCACCACATCAAGAACAACTAGAAAGAAGAAAGACAAGCAAACAAAGAGGAAGTCTCATTTAAAACACAAAAACCACTATACTGTTTTTTAAAGAAACTTTTTCTAACTTCTTTGTTGATTTCTATGTGTTTTGGGCATTTTCACACAGTCAATGAAGTGTTTAATTTTCCATCAAAAATAAATTCTTGTTGTTTTCTTTAGAACAGAAGCACAACACTGAGCTGAAAAAAGCCTCCCTGTAGCCCCCCTCATAAGGAGAGCTGTCAGTCAAAAGCAATTCATAAATGTTATGAATACGTTTTAAAGTGTAATCTGTTTGAAATGTTGCCTTCATGTGATCATACTGTGATGGGAGCGGCCGCTCCGCCATGGAGGGGCAGGGAGAGACGCCCCGGTGAGCATCAGGGACAGAGTGGAATGAACTGTTAAGGAGGGGCTGCAGGGAGAGAGCATCTCGCCATGCAGACGGAGGCGGCCGCTCAAACCCTGGAGGGAGGAGGGTGCCGCCCGCTGCTGGTAAGGGCTGCCGGTGGTGAAGACAGGCAGCGAGAGAGGAAGGCTTGTATGCGAGGAGGGGGGGCTAGGTGCCTCCTGGAGCAAGAACAGGGCTGGTTACCGTTACTCCACTCACGGTGCTGAGTCCTCTATACACCTTTTTAGGACGTTTTAGGTTATATTTGGAGGAGTTTTGAGTTCAAATCAAATCAAATCAAACTTTATTTATAAAGCACTTTTCATATAAAAATATAACAAAAAGTGCTTTACATTAAAACACAACAAAATATAAAAACAGGCATTGCAATTTAAAAATAAATAAAATATAAATAAATAAATAGGGCCCCCCTCCCCGTACCTAGCCCCCCACTCCTCTCACACCTCCCACCCCCAAGTGATGGCAAAGGACAATGAGAATTAGGCTGAGCACAAAAACAGGATACTGGAAACGCTGGTAATTGGAACCTCCCCCTCCGTGAACAGCCGCATAGACAGCCAAATGCAGCATCACAGGCGGGGCCGCTCCACCACAGCTAAGTGGTGATGCAGGTCCCCATGCATCTGAGCCGCAGTGGCTGAACAGCAGCCGACCCAGAGGGAGGGGCTCCAGCTGAGGAAGCACCGGAAATGAAAAATGAATAAAAATGAGAACAAACAAGTAAACATATTGATAAAAACAATAAAACATTAAAATAAGGTAAATTAAAATAACGCGTTAAAATCAGATTCAAGTTCATAAAAAAAAAAAAAAAAAATGGATGAATAAATAAATAAAATAAAAAGTACGTATAAATAAATAACTGAATAAATAAATTAAAGGAGTAAAGCATTAGCTAAAGGCCAGGTTAAACAGATGGGTCTTGAGCCTTTTCTTAAAAGCATTAATGCTCTCTGCGGCTCTCAGGTCCTCTGGCAGACTGTTCCATAAACGGGGACCATAGTGCTGAAACGCAGCCTCTCCATAGGTTTTAGTTTTTACAGTAGGAATGGTTAACAGACCAGAGCCAGAGGATCTCAGGGTCCACGAGGGTTCATATCTTACTAAAAGATCTGATAAATAAGAAGGGGCAAGACCGTTAAGACATTTAAAAATGGTTACAAGTATCTTAAAATCAATCCTGAAGCATATGGGGAGCCAATGCAGGGATTTTAAAATTGGGGTGATGTGAGCCCGCCTCCTGGTCTTGGTGAGAACTCGTGCAGCAGAGTTCTGGAGAAGCTGAAGGTTCCTAATGTTGGTTTTTGGAAGACCAGCAAGCAGGGCGTTACAATGATCAACTTTACTCATGATAAAAGCATGCATTAGCATCTCCATATTAGCAAGAGAGAGCAGTGGGCGGAGTTGGATTCTTTTGTGTCGTAATCATTAAAGTGTACACTGTAACCCGAAATGTCGTGTGGTTCTTGCGGCCCGACAGGTTTTTCACTTGCCCTGGTGACACCCCCCCCTCCCCCCCCCCCATATTACAATACATTAAATACTTTTTAAAAAGTTTATTATTTAGATTCTAACCATTATGAAATTAAGACATAAAAAGAATGCAGCACAGTAGGGGAAGGCAATGGGGGCAGCACGACCTCTGTACAGTGTATTTCTTGTGTATCTATTGTGTATTTCTTGTGTATCTATTGTGTATTTCTTGTGTATTGTGTATTTGTGTTGTATTTATCCGCCACGTCCATTTTTATATTATTGTCCGACAAAACCTTAAAGTGACAGACAGCAGTTCTCACAAGCAGAATTATGACGTCATTAAATGCGGTTTATTAAACATTCGATCCATTTCCTCTAAGTCCCTCTTAGTCAACGAGTTAATTAATGATAACAACCTTAGTTTACTGGCCTTAACAGAAACTTGGCTCCAACAGGATGACTATGTTAGACTGAATGAAGCAACCCCCCCCACTTATGCTAACTATCAGAAATCCAGAATTTCAGGGAAAGGAGGTGGTTTGGCAGTAATATCACAGTCTAGCTTACTTCTCAGCCCTAAAGTTAAAAATGCTTATAATTCATTTGAAAGCATCATATTGTCTATAAATCACCCAAACAGGAAGACTCGAAAACCTGTTTTATTCTTAATTATTTATCGCCCCCCCGGCCCATATTCAGAATTTTTAACTGAGTTTTCCGACTTCCTATTTATTTATTTATTCGTTTATTTAACAGGGACAGTGCACATTAAGAGCATCACTGCAATGCGCCAGAATTAGCCCAAAGGCTATTTTTCATCCGTAGTCCCCGGACAGGTGTTAAAAATTGTCAACCTAAAAACCTAAAAACATCAATTAAATACATTAAAAATATACATTTACAATTAAATTATCATCTAAAATACATATACTAATAAAAAAATGCACATAGAGAAAACATAAAAAACAAGTATAAAAGACACAAAGGTGACAGAGGGGAGGAGGAAGGGCAGGTGTTAATCCAGTTCAATGTGAACATGTTTGCTGTGATATGAGCCAGTTTTTTAGGTTCTTTTTAAACAGAGTGTATGTGGTGATGTGTCTTATGATGTGAGGGACAGAGTTCCATTCTTGTGCTGCTGTTATGGAGAAGGCACTCTGGCTGAAGGCACTTCTCCTCAGAGGAACTATGCAGTCTTGTTGACCCGACCCTCGAGTCACTCTTTGGGAGGATCTTATTTTAACAAACTGACTGAGTGGAGGGGATGACAGACCGTTAATGATTTTATAGAATAGGCATAGTTTTGTGTACTTAATGAAATTCTCCCAGCTTAACAGTTTGTGTTTTTGTAAAATGTCACAGTGATGATGTCTTATTGGTTTTCTATCCAGTACTTTGATTGTTTGTTTGTAAAGTGACTCCAGAGGTTTTAATGCTGATTTGTTTGCCTGTGACCATGTAGTGAGACAGTATGTCATGTGTGATAAGATCATTGCATGCATGAACATTGTGGCAGCTTGCAGTGACAAATTTGCCCTAATAAATCTAAAATTGGACAGGTTATACCTCACACGGTTACAAACTTTTTGAATTTGTGATTTAAAATTGAATGTTGTATCAATTAAAATCCCAAGGTATTCAAACTTTTCAACAATGTCTATTTTCTTTCCTGCCACAAAAACATCAGCCAGAATATTTTTACGATTTGTTTTGGAAAAGAACATTGCAACTGTTTTGTTTACATTGAGACACAGACTTGACTGCTCCAACCATTTTGCCACATGTCCCATTGTTTCAGTGAGCTTCTCTGCCACCTCAGATGTGTTATTGCCATGTGAATAAATGACAGTATCATCAGCATACATCTGAGTGTAGACATTTGAACAAACAGAAGGCAGATCATTGATGTAGAGTGAAAAAAGTAAAGGCCCTAGAATAGAACCTTGCGGGACACCTGTGGAGATAGGGAGAGGTGAGGAATGAGAGTGATTTAACCTAACTGACTGGGATCTATTTGACAAATATGATTCTATCCATTTTATGGTACTAGAGGAGAAATTGAATTTGGTTAGTTTAGTCAGTAGCTTTTTATGATTTATAGTGTCAAATGCTTTTTTTAGATCAAGAAACACAGCCCCAACTACACCCCCCTTATCCAACAGCTGTTTTATGTTTTCTGTGAAAAAGCAGTTGGCTGTCTCTGTTGAGTGCAGAGCTCTAAAACCAAACTGCATTGGATGAAGAGAGAAAGATGTATTGTTGAGGTGTTCAATGATTTGTTGGGCAATAAGTTTTTCTGTGATCTTGGACACTGTGGGTATGATACTGATGGGCCTGTCATTTGAAAGCAACATGGAGTCGCCATTTTTGTAGATTGGAATCACCACTGATGACTTCCATGCGCTTGGAAATATGGATTCAGAGATTGATTGATTGAGAATAGTGGTTAAGGGAGATGTTAAGGATGAGCAGAGTTCTTTGAGCACAAAAGTATCCATACCGAATATGTCTTTTGTTCTGCTTGACTTAAGAGACATGATTGTTTGTGCGACTTCAGTTTCAGTGACAGTCATTAAGTTAAGTATAGGCTCGGTCCTGTTTATGGGACAAACATGCAGATCATTAGCTTTAAAACGAGCAGCAATTAAGGAAACAGATTCAATGAAACATCTGTTGAAGGCATCTGCAACTGTATCAGGATCATTAGTAGTTTGTCCATGTACCTTTATTTCTAAACCTTTTTTACATTTTGTGTCCTTTCCTTCAAGTTTTTTCAATTGGCTCCATGTTTTTTTGGAATCCCCTTTGGCATTCTTAATTATTGTCAAGAAAAAATCTGCCTTGGCCTTCCGTATGCTTTTTACCACTTTATTTCTCAATGTTGTAAATAGATATCTTGAACTATGAGATTTACTTTTGATTGCATTTTTCAGTGCTAAATCCCTCTCTTTCATCAATTTTGTAATGTCAGAATTCATCCAGGGTAGCTGGTTTTTATTTTGTTTGATTTTGATTCTTGAACTGAAGCTTTTAATTGTTTCTTTAAGTGTTTTTGTGAATAATTCACAGTCCCTTTCACAATCAGTTTTCTTTAATATCTGATTCCAGTCGGTTTGATCAACAGCATTCTTAAAATCCTCCTTTATTTTTTTTGGGATCCCAATGAACTCGTGTTCTGTGGCAGAGAAATTAAATCTTTTCTTTGATAGCTTTCTAACTACCAGGAGGAGATTATGGTCAGAGAGGCCAGCTAACATGTTGTATGTCTTAGTTATTCTTTCTGGACGGTTGCTAAAAATTAAATCTATCTGAGTGCTGCTTGAGGTGGTAATTCTTGTTGGGCCCTTAATTAATTGCACAAGATCAAATTTGTCAGTCACCCGCTTTAGATTTTTTCTTGCTGATGTATCCTCCCAGTTTATATTAAAATCCCCCAAAATCACAATTTCCTTACTTAGGTTACAGTTTTTGAGTAGCCTTTCAAACTGTTCATAAAATGCACCATCTGATGAGGGGGGACGGTAAATCACAATAATTGTGAATGACATTTGTGGAGACAGTATAACATTAAGGCCTATGCATTCCAGTGCATGGGCATCAGGCCAAAAAATTTCCCTGCACTGAATACTGTCCTTAATATAAACCATGACTCCACCACCCTTTGCACCCTCCCTGTCTTTCCTGAACAGTTTGTAGCCCGGGACAGTAAGTGCTGCAGAGGGGGCATTTTCATGAAGCCAGCTCTCAGACAGACAGAGGTAATCAAGATTTGAATCAAGCAGTAAGTGTTTTATCTGTTCAGTTTTTGATATGATGCTTCTAATGTTTAAATGTCCACCTAAAATCCCTCTGGGCTTGGATCTAGAATCCCACACTATTTTTGAGCAACTGACAGTTCGAAAGAATGACCATTTCCGGTTTTTGGCGATCCCCGGATTCAGTTGCTTCCTGTTTACATCGTGCGTTGCCATGGTGTCTGAGTGATCGTGAAGTGAAGTTTGAGGAAAGGTTTGTTGTCGTTGCCAGTCTGGATCTTGTTTCTTGATCCTATATAATATTGAGTTTGAAGCGCGCTGTTGAACCTTTGACTCCGGACTGCCGCGATGCTGCGATGCTCCGACACACGCCCCGGGATCCCGCGCTGTCACAAGCCTCCCGCCGCCGGACCACCCTGGCACCGCGCCTTCCAAGCCATCGCCCCCGGCTCCCCGGACAAGCAGCTCAAGCGCAGTTGTTGTTGGTGGCAGAGGATTCAGCTGGTTAGCATGGCGTACCAAAGCACACGAGGGTGCAGAAGAGCATACCTGTAAGGTAGGAGCGATGCGTGTAGCCGCCGCTGCACGGTTAGCTTTTCCTGATGTCC
This sequence comes from Oryzias curvinotus, assembly GCA_023969325.1. Classification (NCBI taxonomy): domain Eukaryota; kingdom Metazoa; phylum Chordata; class Actinopteri; order Beloniformes; family Adrianichthyidae; genus Oryzias; species Oryzias curvinotus. Next base: position 36,656,971 of record CM043719.1, on the reverse strand, counting down.
CGGTGATCGGGCCTGGGCATGGGTGGATGTCCCCGGATAACATCAAGCAGATTGTAATGATAAGTCCAGTGGCCGATACAGATTTTGTTACCGCTGTTGTACTAGTCCGGTTGGTGATCTTGTAGAGTGACGGATAAACGAACGTCGTAGCCAGTGCGTGGGTCCCAAAGCCAATACTTGTTTTCGCCATTACTAAATTCATTTGTTTACAGCTCACAGCCATATAATGTTTGGTCGAATTGTTTAGAGAATGGAACAATCGAGCTCTGTTTTCCACTCTCCATTGGGGTTCACTTAAAGGCTTCAACAAGTTTGAGAGTATACAGTAAATTAGGAGCGTCGTGATTACGCCTGTCCCTCCGGCCGCCATCTTTTGATATGACAAGAATATATGACAAGAATAATCTGGTAACTCCAACAACCAATTCCCAACCAATAAACCCAGTCATCTCAATCCTGCTACCATTCAAGCAGAATGGTCTCGACTATTGTCTTAGATTCTGATCAAACTATAATAATAGGGGATTTTAATATTCACGTTGATGACCCCAGTGACTGTCTAGGAAAGGCTTTTGCAGCTTTATTAGATGATGTTGGTTTCACCCAAAATGTAAATAAACCCACTCACTGTCATAAGCACACCCTGGACCTTGTTTTAACCCATGGTATAGAGATCAGCCAGCTGAGTGTCCTTCCTCTTAACCCCATCATTTCTGATCACTTTCTGATTACCTTCCAGTTTAATCTAAAACATGCTACTGCCCCAGTGAATAAGAAACAACTTAGAAGAACCTTAACTGACCGTTCTGTGTCTGAGTTTAAACTCACAGTTCAGCCAGTACTTAGTGACATTCTGAGCAAATACTCTGAGACCAGCTCCCATAGCATCAGTCCTAGTATAAATGACCAATTTGTTAATGATGCCCTACAAGCCCTCAGGAGTACACTTGATGTTGTTGCCCCCCTGAAACCTAAGTTCGTTAGACAAAACCGAGTAGCACCGTGGTTTAACGCTGAAACACGTTCTCTTAAACAAGAAACCCGTAAGTTGGAAAGAGAATGGCGCCGCTCCGGTTCAGAGCAGTCTCTGAAGATCTGGAAACATAGCCTACTAAATTATAAAAAAGCTCTGCGTAGAGCTAGAAGCCAGTATTATTCAACCTTAATATCAGAGAATGGAAACAATCCCAGATTTCTTTTTAGCACTGTTGCTAAATTAACTCCCAGTCAGAGCTCAGTAGAACCACATGTTCCTGTTTCTCTCAGCTCTGATGATTTTCTTACATTTTTCGATAGTAAAATCTCAAATATTAGACATAAGTTAAATCAAGTTATTCCTTCTATCAGCCCAGAGCAGGCTGAAGCGGTAGAAGTGAAGGCATCCATAGAAACCTCCGTAACATTAGACTGCTTCACTATTGTGGATCAAGTAGAAATAGCATCAATTATTACGTCCTCCAAATCCTCAACGTGTCTGTTAGACCCAATTCCCACTAGACTTTTTAAAGAAACTTTTCCCCTAATCATTGATTCCATATTAACAATGATAAATACCTCTCTGGAAACGGGTTACGTGCCACAGTCTTTTAAATATGCAGTTGTTAAACCTCTTCTGAAAAAGCCCAGTTTGGATCCTAACATCTTGGCCAACTATAGACCAATATCAAACCTGCCCTTTATTTCTAAAATCCTAGAAAGAGTTGTAGTTAAGCAGCTTTACTGCCACCTACAGGACAATAGCCACTTTGAAGACTTTCAGTCGGGGTTTAGACCCCACCACAGTACGGAAACTGCACTAGTTAGAGTCTCTAATGACTTGTTATTGGCTTCAGAAAAGGGACTACTTTCTATTCTTGTCCTGTTAGACCTCAGCGCAGCTTTTGACACTATCGACCACAGTATTTTACTCCATAGATTAGAGCATGACATAGGGATCAGAGGATCTGCTCTCCAGTGGTTTAAATCCTATCTGTCAGATAGATATCAGTTTGTTAATGTAAATGGACATTCCTCTCAGTGCACTCGAGTTAACTACGGAGTCCCACAGGGCTCAGTCTTAGGACATATCCTGTTTACGCTATATATGCTACCCCTAGGAAACATAATCAGGAAACACAGCATTAATTTTCATTGTTATGCCGACGATACTCAGTTGTATTTATCCATGAAACCTGACCAGAATGACAATATAGAGAAACTGAACACCTGCATCAGTGACATCAAGACCTGGATGACAATTAATTACCTCCTCTTGAACCCAGAAAAAACTGAGGTTATTATACTAGGCCCTAAAAACCTGAGAGATGCTCTGTCTGCTCAGATAGTCTCCCTGGATGGTGTAAGTATAGTCCCCAATTCCACAGTTAGAAACCTTGGGGTCTTATTTGACCAGACTTTATCATTTAAGGCTCACATATCTCAGGCGTGCAGAACTGCATTTTTTCACCTGCGGAACATTGCTAAGATCAGAAATCTACTTTCTAAGAGTGATGCTGAAAAACTCATCCATGCATTTGTTACGTCGAGGCTGGATTACTGTAACTCCTTGTTAGCAGCGTGTCCTAAGAGTTCTTTAAGAAGTCTCCAGCTTGTTCAGAACGCAGCAGCTAGATTGTTAGCAGGAACTAGCAGAAGAGATCACATCACTCCTGTGTTAGTTTCCCTCCATTGGCTCCCAGTTGATTCTAGAATTAAGTTCAAGATCCTCCTGTTAACCTATAAGGCCTTACATGGAATGGCCCCATCCTATATTAATGACCTCATAGTCCCTTACCATCCAATCAGAACACTTCGCTCGCAAAATGCAGGACTGCTTGTGGTTCCTAGAATTAGTAAAAGTACAGTTGGAGGTAGAGCGTTTAGCCACCAAGCCCCTGTCTTATGGAATAAACTCCCAGCTCATGTAAGAGAGGCAGATTCAGTTTCTACATTCAAAGTTAGACTGAAAACATTCCTCTTTGGACAGGCTTATTGTCAGACTAGTTAGTATTCAGAGATTATTTAACTTAATGTTAATTGTTTAAATTAAACTAAATAACAATAACTATTTGTTTTAAAAGGCTGCTAGAAGGTGAAGCTGGGGTAACTATGGTGCACTGGGGCTCTGTCCTCTTTTCTGTCCTTTTCCAATACTTTTCTTTTCTCATCTACCTCTACATTTCCTCTCTTCTCTATCTGTGATCATCATTTATCATTTAGTTATCCATGCCTCTGTTTGGTGCAGTATGATTCATGTATTGTCCCTCTATCCCTCTCCCCTCCTGGGGAGTGGGAGTGCTTCCAGACTCCAGTTGGCCCATCCGTGCTCCTGTTCCTGACTGTGTACCTCCTCTCTGCTCCTGCTCCTAAACCTGGCTGTGGATCCTGTCTCCGGCTCGACTCGCGCCCCTGACTGTCCCCAACCCCGGCTGGATGAAGCTCGTCTGCTGGACTTTAAATATGTAGATGTAGAGTTAGATAAGTTAATTCTTCTCTATGAGTTCTGGTAAATCGCCTGTCCGTCCTGGGGGAGGATCCCTCCTTCATGTGGGCACCCCTGAGGTTTCTTCATTTTTTTCCTGAATCCGGTTTTTTAGGAGTTTTTCCTTACCGTGAAGGGGGGTCTAAGGGCAGGGATGCCAGTATAGCTTAGTCAGTTTGTTAGTTTATTTTAGTATTTTCCTACACTGTAAACCCGGATTTCATATCTAATCAAACATTTAAAGTAGAATGTACTTACATGACTCAAATCGATTAAGTTTTGATTGCATTACTAGCAGATGTAAGTATGTTATACTAATTTGTAGACCTAGTTGAGCCAGTGAATAATTTTAAGTGAAATAGCTTAAAATTCCCAAGTTTTAGTCATGCAATGCATGATGGGAACGTGATTGCCGTCACTTTGCCGCCGAGAAGACGTGACTTTGCCGCCGTGTCTGTGCTTTTTGCCGAGACGACGTCACTTTCTCGCCACGCACCGGACAGTCCAGTTTCTGCTAAAACTCGCCAGAGACGGTAAGTAACTTTGATTTAGCTAACGTTGCTCCTGAGTCATTCAACTTAATGTTTCCGTGTTTGTGTGTTGAAACAAGGGGATGGTGGTGAGTATTGGGAGGACGTTATCTTATTTAGGTCGGCAGCCATTTTCACCTGCTAGCTAATGTTACAAGATTTTACTCACTTGATGCGTTGTTTGTGAGAAGTCCAAGTGAAGCAGTTTGACGTCAATGGACATTAACATTGTCACCCGTTAAGGTACTTAGCTAGCTAAGTAAGTCAGTTTTATCACCGGAGGGGCTTTTTATGAGTATCTTTAGAGAAAGACGTACTTTTATTAAGTTATCACCGTGACCGTAACCACCTTATTGATGGCTTTACGTTAGCTAGCCAAATTGCATTTTTTTGGCTTGACGCGCTGTTTGTGAACTTATAAAACTGTCGTTTTTATCAGTTCAACGAAAACCTCGCGCATTCATGGCGACGGGGATGGGAGCGCAACGTTATTTACTTTTTTCTTACTGGAGGGGCTTTTGTGAGCAGTATAAACCTGTTGTAACCAGTTTAACTATTTTTCCACCTGCAGTTTTAGCGTGTTGGTGGTGACACAGCTGAGCGAGGGACACGCACTCGGTGGGAAGAGTGTAAGCGACCACATTGCATTGTTTTTTCCTAGTATTAACGTTAAATGTAAATTTCTTTGACCATTCATTGTATTATTGTCTTATTCATGACATGTTTTGCATTAGTGATTATTTTACCTCCAAGCACTTAATAGAAAGTGAATTGCAACCGGATTATGACTGAGTATAGCAATAACTTTACACCCCTAACAATTACATTATATCTTTAATGTTAGCTACTTTGAAAATACAGGTATATTGTTGCAGTAGACCACTGTAGCTTATATAAGTTCCCTTGTCTCTTATTTTCTTTGTTTTATTGTGTTGCAGGTCATAGGAAGAGATTCCTTTAAAACCAGTCTCCTGATATTAGCAACAAACTGAATACCAACCTCTGGAAAAATATGCTTTGAAAGTGTAAGTATTGCCCTCTTAACTGTGAAAAGAGAGCACAGCTATTTAAGCTATTTAAGGCTCACATACATGGGCCACCACAAATTAATGAATGTATGGGAAACCCTGATGTGAGTATCCTTATCAAGATATGTTTTAACTCTTGTGTCTACTATTTTGCAGACCACTGAGCCAACAGACATCAGGTGCCTATGTCTTCGGGGACTGCCTGTCATCTTGGCGGATGATTCTTCTGCCTTCTTCAGGACATGCTCTGTAAGTTCATTTGTTTTTGTAAATATTGCAGGTGCATGCTCCTTTTGTCTCCTTTTTAACTGTTAATGAACACTGCCATTAATTTTCAAAATTATTTGATCAGCATCAGTGTCTCCATTAAGTCTCTATTTTATGGCCGAGCAAAGATAGTTTACCCACTTTCAGTCCCAGTCCTATTGAAAAAGTTGAAAATGGCTCCCAATAACTAAAGTTGTATGAATCCTTTTACAATTTCCCAATTAGTTTTTGAAATTTACTGTCACCAGTTGGAACTTGTGAAAATGGTTTTGGGTCTAAAACTCAAATGGGGAGTTCTGATTGCACTTGTTGGGTTCCGGTTGCTCCATTGGGGGGAGAGAAAAAAATCAGCACGGCTGTGACTCAGTGAGTAAACTACATATTTTGGGCAAAGTGTTGCAACTTGTACAGATTTGAATATGGCATTTGATAAAAATTCGATATCGTCCTTTTAATATAAATTACTTTCAGTGTGTTTTATGTTGTACAATGCTGTTCATTATGAACAGTCACATGTTATTTTTGGTGCACAAAAACCATTTTCTAACTGGCATGTTTATGTTCTCTCCTTGTCAAAACGTTTCTTTCAATGATAGGATGTAACTGACAAGGACTCGTACAGTGAAACTTCAGTGGGAATTCTCTGCCTTGGTCAAGAAAATACCCAGCTCAATCCATCCAGAGTAGGGATCATCTTGGAAGGGTCTGTGGTAATGGATGAACTGACAAACCTACCTCAGGCCTTCTGTGTCCTTTTCGGACTGATCTATGCCTGGACTACCCCAACTGCATGAAAAACACTTTCAATTTTATTCAGCAAGTAATGCTCAAACTGGGTAAAAGTGAGCTGGTACCCAAAATTCAAACTTTGAAAAATCAGCTGGAAGCATAAATCGGGTTCAAAATGGCCCTTCTACTGTTCCAGATTTGTTTGCCACAGTTTGTAATGTTGGACTTTTATGAAAACATGTTTACTGTTGTGTACGATTTTGGGGTACATGTGTTCTGTGGTATTTGCACTGATTTTGCACAAGATTCCATGACGCAGCTTTGATCAAATTTAATTTCAAATGAGTTGGGTATTTTAGTTACATTACCAACTAAAAGCTAAAACATTTCCATAATAGGAGTGTAAGTTACAATGCAGTTTTGATGTTTTAATTATGTTGTAATAAAGATGTACACATGCTTGAGCACAATATGTGTTTTTGTTGGCATGATGGTGCTTTGTTTTATGCAATGTTTAGGGCATGAATGACACACATTTTGCCCCTGTTTGTGGCTTATGATTCAAGTTTGTGAAAGCAGGGGACCACATCCCTGTAACTTAATGCTGTTTTAAATAAACAGTAATAAAAAAAGACTTTTGTGTTGCATATTTTTCTTAATTTAAACGTTCTAGTTTAGCACATGTAATGAATACAAAGGTTTAGTTACTTCAAATTAAAATAGTAAGTGGAGTTCATGTAACAAAGCAATTGATATTACAAGAGATTGTAAGTGAAATCAACTTGGCATTCAGTAGTTTGAACTTAAAATAATAATTCCACCCTTTCATGCATTTAAGTTAAATGCACTCAAGTTTTCATAACCCATTACTTAAAATTTTTAAGGCAACCGGTTTCCTCAAATTTTTTAAGTAAATTCAACTTATCCGGGCTTACAGTGTATTGACTCTTTGTATTCATGATCCTTTTGAGTTCATGTTTTACTTCAAAGCCCATCGAGACGACTGTTGTTGTGATTTTGGGCTATACAAATAAAATGGAATTGAATTGAATTGAAAAAGTGGTCACTGGCCTAACATCAGCATCTACGCTTAAAAATCAGTAACAATACCTATGTCTATTTACGGAACTCTCTGGTTTCTGCTGTAGGTCCAGCAGTTTTACTCTGTTTGCATCCTCCTGTTCAAAAAAATCACGCATGTTTTCGCTGCTTCACATAAAAAACTCCACGCGCGCGTGAATTGACAGAACACCGCGCGCGGCGTGCGTCTGCACTCCTTCAATGCGGACATTAGAGGCGGAATAAGTGGACGTGAACTTCTCATTGGATCACACACTGATGTTTTTCTGCGAGGTACTAAATAAACGCCCGGTGAACGACACAAGACAGGAGATACAAAATAACGTAAAAAGAATCCCTCGTAGTACTCACTGCTTTTCTGCAACAACACCTGAACGCGTCAACACTTTAGCGACGAAATTTCAGGATTTTGATCAAGCCAATAGTCAAAATGGATTAAAAATGTTCACTGAAAGTAAACTACTGGTACATAAAATGAACCAAACAAAAGTCAGGTGTGTACTCACCAGCGATGCTGTATCATCTGAGAGAAGATTCCCGCAGTTTAATGTTAAACGGTGATGCGAGCAACTGGACGAGGAGGAGGAGAGGCGGAGCAACGGGGTGATGGGAGGTGTCCCATTCTAAATAATTTCAAAAGTTGGCCTCCAGCGGACATTTCTGAAACAGAAAGTACCTCTCTCAGCCCCAACAAAAATAAAACCTTAACAACACTTCAAATGAACTCCAAACATCCAGAAAACATCCACACTGGTTCAGGTTTGTGTCTCTGGTTTTGAAGTCGAGGTTCGTCGTCCAAAGCTGGATCTGTAAAGTTCCAAATGAGCAACAACGACTCTGACATTCCTCCATAAATGCAGTCCGACAAAGAGCCATCTTCTGTCCAGAGTTTTTCCTCCTCCGGGGGTTAAACTGACGCTGCTGCAGACTCTGCTCGACCCCGAAAACACAACACGTCCTCCTACAGACACGACTGCAGGCAGGAACGCAGGCGCAGACGCGCAGTAACACAGTTCCGGTATGGTTACAATAACCGGTCCGTCAGCTGACCTAAAATAGTTCTGCTTGATTGTAAATTTCACACTATGTTACACCACAGAATGGAGAGAAGCAGTAGCTAGTTTTTTATTCATGCCCATGTCTTTGTTTATATTGAGGTGAATCCTGTCCAAACGTATCAAATAATTATTAATAGTTCATCGTGCAACAAATCTGGGCTTCCTGCCAAAAGTGCAAGTGATTCATAACAGGGAAGAAACACAGCAGACAGGGGTTAATACAGTTCAATGCAGATGTGGTCCCGAGGGAATTTACTTTTCTATTGGCGGATGCACACAAAAAATGGCAGGAGACGGAGGTACCAAGATTAAAATGATTTTATTACAAAACGTTAAAACCAATTAAAAATGGACCCGGTTAAAAGACATGCACAACAAATTCAGTATGCTGAGGACCAGAAGACTTTAAGATTTGAATAATAAGATTAAGATTAATTTAGATTAAGTTAAGATTTTCACGAAGTGAGGGCTGCTTGGCCTTTTATAGCGCCCCATGAGGCCACTGCTTGTAATGATCCTCCAAGCCACACCTGAGCCAATTAATCCTACCACACAGAGAACAAATTTCACACACTGAGGTGCCTTTCTGGGAACTTTTCTTCCCAAATTAACAAAAACGTTTCCATCCAAACAACTATTGGATGTCTGTACAGAGCAGATAAGAAGTTTGGGAACTTGGTAAAAGTAGTAGAGATGACTTTTTCTGTAATGGATTGATTACTCATTACTTCAGATAAACAGAACTTCATGGCTGTAGCTCAGGTGGTTGAGTGTGTGAATGGGTATGAAAACAACGCTCCCGTCTGTCTGACAGAGGAGCATGAATGCCACCTCTGTTAGTCTGCCCTGGGGCAGCTGGACCTGGAACCAGCATCTGGCAAAAGGGCAGATAAATCCAAGCCATTTGTTCACATCCAAGATGTGTACTCTGTGAGAGCGTTTATGTAGACATTTGTGGTAAAATTTCCTTAACTATCCCCTCTGTAGTGGTTTATCTTCACATTGTTCTTGCTGCATCCTAACAGTTTGTAATTTACTCCTAATTGTTCTGATGTTACATCTTGATTGTAAATTAAATTGAGTTAAAGTCTGTTTATATTTTGACTTCTATCCTCACAACTCCACGACTTTCTTCTTAAACTCTTCTTTCATGGTAGCCCCAATACGCCATAGTAGAAATGCAGACAAAGTAGGAAAAAAGATGCCTAAAGATGTAAAGTGTCTTGGTAACAGACTCCAGCTCAGTTTTTGGTCTGAAACAGGAAGATCAACATGACTTCAGTTGCAGAGTGGAAGTGTGCTATATGATTTTGTATTTTTGTTGTGTTAAGACTTAGATTTGGTACGACGCAGTTTACACACAGCATGACTATCCGCACAATTTACCTTTATGGAATAGAGATGTTTATGGAAAGTCTTTGTTTTCAAGAAATGGTTGGAAAAGAGTCTTTTGGCTATTAATGGAATTATATTGATCACAACATTTTTTGCGAAAAACATAGTTTGATCTGTGCATTAAAATATAAAATTAAATCAATTCCAATCCCCACTCAAACTCTAGCAATATAGTTTCCTGTTGCTGCCGAGCGCCGCCACCAGAAAACTAAAGTCAACAAACAGCGCAGGACTTTGAAACAGGAAACCGAGAGCAGTGCTATAAGAAAATGAACAAATATATATAATCCAAAAATATAAAAATACCTATGCCAAAAGACCCACAACAAAACAAAAGAGTTGAATACAAAGACCCGACCACCATTATGCTGAGTCACGCCAAGCCCACACTCAGTTGAGCCCATCAGGCGCGTTTTCCGTCCCCGCTGTTAGAAGCGGCTATTTGCTTAAAACACAAGTTCACTGCTACGAGTTATTTTGAAATGTATATCCACAGTATAGATCACAGTACAACTTACTCGACTAAGTGTTTTTTTAAATCTTTTTCAATAAACAAGCAGTCTATAAATAAAGCTTTCTGTGTTAATAATTGGGATAATCCTCTATCTTTAAGATCATCATTTCAGAAACTTATCTTAACACATTTCAAGCAGACTTGACATTGTTGTATTTTTGTTAGCATATTTAATTAGTGGTATGTCATTCAGTGGAGTGGTGAATACGAGGCCTGCTGTGTTTCTGTACGTCTGTGCGTGCGTGTGCGCGAGGGCGTTTGAATCATATTGCGAACTAAACTGTATCTTTTGCTTGTTTTTCTTCCCTTCTTTTGTCTTGTTTTCTGACGTTTATTGTTTCTCATCTAAGCCTTCGATGCAGAGGATCCTCTGGGAAACGAGCAGTTGAATCTAAAAAGGATCTCATCCTCATTGTTACATGTTTAAAACAATAAAATGTTTTTGAATGAAAACCGAATCACAGAAATTCGACATTCGATTAGAAAATCATTTGCACGGATTAAAAAAAACGATGTATTTGGAATTTAAATGGCCCTACCGCCTCCGCCTCTGTCAAGTGTAATGCACGCGGCAGAGGAAAACTGGTCTCTGATTAGTCATTAGACGGTCGTACTGAACCATTTTGTTGATTTTAGTAGAACTAGACATCAGTCAGAGCATCATCCTTGTGATATTTTTCTCAGCAGTTTTCCAAAGCTCTAAATTAAGCAAAATCTGCAGACTTTTGAAGAAGTAAATTAACGGAAACACGTGAAGCCGACGTTTGTTAGACAGATTTGTTAACGCTGCGTGTCTGAGTTTTATGGTCACCAAATTGAATATGATAGAATAAAGTTAATATTTAATGAATTAGAAATTGATAATTTACTAGATTAAAGTCATAACCATTTGAGGCTAAAGGCTGTTTACTACGTTTCTTCACAATTTCACCAAGTCTTTTAGTCAGTTAACATTTTTTATAGAAGGACATTGAAAAGAATTGACAGGAATCTAGGCCTCTTCAGAAGAAGATTCTTGAAACACTTTTTATGTCATGGGAACCTATAATTATAGTCCTGTCTCCTTCTGACACTGGTACTTTGCAAGCACATGTATGACTGTTGTTGTTTGTGCCCAATGAGGTTGTTCCTTAACGTCCATCTGAATGGAAATTACATTTACAAACCACAACTTTGACTCTCGTGGCTATAATGTAAATGCAAGGTGGCTACTGTGTGCCAGTTATTTGGGGAGAAGAAAGGGGAGGGACTTAAACATTTTTTTTTTGAAACAACATGCTTCAATCATTGGTCTAGGACAGGGCTATTCAACTGACATTTAAAGAGGTCTGGTTACACAATATTTTTTAAAGCAAAGCGGCCTGCATGTAATCAGATAAAGGTTTCACCAATCAGAGGCTGTGTTAGCGAATGCATCATGTAATCCAGGTTTAAACCGTCCAGGACCAGCGGTTTTTCAATAAGACCTGGCCTTAGGTGGTGTCAGTGCGTAAAATGCGATAAAATGATCCTATTTCATATTTTCACAAACCAGATAAAGGTGCCCCAAATCAGAAACTGGGTTTAATGTATTCTTTGCTATCTAAATTATAATTTAATCCAGGTTTGAGCATTCCCGGTCCTGGGGGTTTTGAACAGGACCCGGTCAGTTGATCTTAGTCTGAGTACGGTTCAGTTTTGCATCCATGACGGTCGTTCTGTCAAGGTAAGAACCTTTAAACGATTCGATTAGATAAAACTATATACTTCAGAGCATCCGCTCATTCTTTGTCAGCATTTATGATCTCAAGTAGTTTTCAAAAATGTCTTTGTGATTCTCTTGACTCCTGCGTGTGACAGACAACCTGTCCACCGTGTGGCGTGTCCCCTGCCTTCGCCCACGAGTGGCCGCGGTGAGCTGCGGGAGCCCCGTGAGCACGAAAGAGACGGAACTGCTTAAAAGATGAATGAAGGATTCTTTAGAAATGTTCAATGTCAGTTTTCATCTGACATTGAAACTATGAAATCAATTCTCGATGTTGTCTTCCAAACAGAAAACAAACAAAAAGCGCAGTAAAACGTGCAGAACATGAACGGACAGACATGGATTTAAGAGGTTCTGTTGGGGGTGGGGGGCTTGACCAGGTCAGAGACAGAAGAGGGTTTGAACTCTAAAACGTTCAGTTTGATAAAAGAATCTAAAAACAAAAAGTGTTTAAAGAGGGTGCAGACCGTTCCCCTCAGAGTCCACTATCGGGTCTTTTTCTCCGTGCTACCAGCGCACGCGCACTTTGAAGGAGCTCATCAACGCCCGCGCGCTCAAATGACCTTGGTGTGTTCCCTCACTCAACCCCTCCTCCCCGACCGCGACCTGGCCAGAGGAGTGCACGTGCACACCTCTCAGCATCCCGCGCGCGTGTGCTCGAGTCCCCGCACCCTTTCCTTCCAGGACAGTGCAGCGTTGATGATCAACCTCAACCCCGTGCAGAGAAGCGAGCCCCACGGAGAGAACCTGGCTTTTTTTTGCCTTTCTGGGAACTAATCTGTTTCTTTTCCTCCAAGATCAACGAAAAAGTTTCTACCAAAACAAGTCTGGATATTTGATGTCTGTGCAGAGCCGAGAAAGTTGGGGTTAAAGTAACAGCAGAGATGGCAGAAAAGTTGTTGAAAGTTGCGTCTCGACACACCTTCTATTACGTCAATACTCCCTCTGTGCCTGTCATTGTCATTGTCAAGTCCTGATCTGTCTTGAATTTGGACTCACTGGGAACGTGCCGTTGTGTGCAGCGGTGAAGTTAGTTTTAGGTTGGATATTCGACAGACATTCAGCGCGGCTCTCCAGTAGGGCCTCTTAGGGACTGTCAACAAATTCACAAGTGCATGACATGGACAAGATTTTAACTTGCAAAAATGAATAAATTACTATCCAAATTGTTGTACTGACATACCAACATCAGACACACCTCTTTGTTTTGTAATAAAAAATGTGAAATAATTTATATTAATTTTTATATCAAAATTCTATAGGTTTGCATATGAAATTGGTCAATTTTTTCAATAGCTCCCAAACCGTACGTCCCAAAAATATGAAACCTATGCCGAATTGTTGTACGGACATCCCAGCAACAGACACAGCTCTTTGTTTTGAAATAAAAAAATTTGTGTATTTTATATGAATCAAAATTCTATAGCTTTCATATTTTTGGGACTTACGGTTTGGGAGCTATTGAAAAAATTGACCACTTTCATATGCAAACCTATGGAATTTTGATGTAAAAATTCATATAAAATACACAAATTTTTTTATTACAAAACAAAGACGTGTGCCCGATGTAGGTATGTCAGTACAACAATTCGGCATAGGTTTTATATCTTTGGGTCAGGTGTATTGGGAGCTATTGAAGAAACGATTAAATTTTTTTTGTGAACAACAGCTGTAATTTTAATACAAAAAGTAATGTAAGATTTGCAAAAGAAATAGATTTTTATGACACAAAATGCAAAAATGAGAAAAACATTTTACTAAGACACAAAATGATAATGTTTTTTAATAGTAATTTATTCATTTTTGCAAGTTAAAATCTTGTCCATGTCATGCACTTGTGAATTTGTTGACAGTCCCTAAGAGGCCCTACTGGAGAGCCGCGCTGAATGTCTGTCGAATATCCAACCTAAAACTAACTTCACCACGGTCCCATGCGTGCAGGTGTTTGCCTGCGGTTTGTCTTAAAGTCTCTGCTTGTGAGTGCTCATTCCTCACACACTGTTTGTGTGCGTGTTTGTGTACGCGGGTATGGAAACGTGGGTGTGTGCATGCACGTGTGGCTGCGTGTCGGTTAAGGCATGTGTGTGCGCAAACAGGAACACGCACACTCACTCACACACTGTTTGCGTGCGTGTTTATGTGGACAGGCGTGGTGAGATCTCCGTAACAACTATTCCCTCTGAGGGGTTTATCACCACGTTTTTCTTGTCAGTAATGTTCCATCTTCTCTGTTCTTTGTGTTTCTAGATGATTCTTTCCTGCCTCAAAGCCTCTGATCCAAACATCAGGAATGCAGATGTTCTGTACCTTCTTAGCAACGACAATCAGGACCTGTGGAATGGAGAGGCTCCTCTTTGCTCCTCGGTGTCTCCTCCTGCTCCTTCCAGATGCTTGGTGTGCTTTCAGGATTCCCTTTATGCCGTTTGCTCCTATTTACTAGAGGAGACTCCGGTCATGGAAGGAGATGGAAACATCCAGATAGCAAATAACAGTAAGAGACGACTGAGACTCTGATTTTATTGACTGTTAGAATAACGGAGAAAATGAATCGTTTGATGTGACCAAAGGAAGCAAGAAGGAAAACAGAAAACTGAACTTTCATGTTTCCTTTTTTGCAGCCTGTCCCACATGTAATGGTGAGTGTTGTTTGACTTTTGTGCTATGCATGAATGTCATTGAGCTTTGCATAAACAGTAGTTAATCTAATAAAATAATCTGACATTTTACTTGGAGCACTGGGCCATCGTGGTTTGCATTCTCAGTCCTTGGTTCCAATCCCAACTTTCGGTGTGGAGTTTGCATGTTCTCCTCATGCATGTGTGGGTTTTCTCTGGAAGCTCTACTTTCCCCCACAGTCCAAACATGTGCTTCATACATTGATTGATGTCTCTAAATTGTCTCTAGGTGTGAATGTGAGTGCGTGGCCCTGCAGTCAACCAGCAACCGCTCCATAGTGTACTCAGAACAGGATCTGGGATAGGCTCCAGCAACCCAGAGGCCCCAAAAAGGGATTAAGCAGTTTTAGTAAATGAATGGATGGACACTTTACTTTCTATAAATATCTCACATTAGTAGTTTGGAGTCTAAAATCTAAATGTAATCAGAGTTCCAAAAATGTCAACCTGGAATTCATCGAGTCATTTCCAAATTTGAGTCATTGAGTCACACCAAAACGACTGAGAAAGTAAATAATTTAGTCATTTCCATTCAACTCAATTAACCAATTTGTTCATTCATTCATCAAGTGACAATTCATAACGTAGGTAGTTTAAAAAGTTACACAAAAACATGAAAACAAAAGGTTTAGTGTGCGTGCATAACATATCCCTAAAAACACATTTGGGTTAATTTTCTCACTTTGTAAAACATACTTTATAAATAAAGTTTTGGTTGGTTAGTATTTAGATCAATAAATACTAGATCAATAACTGGAAACCAGATCAGAAACAGAAAAGTGTCTCTAAATCTTCTGTAAAGCATCAAAAACATATTAACAATCTGGAGTTAATTTATAATCACTTTTGGTTTTGAACTTTTGTTTCCTTTAATTTCAATTCAGACCCAGCAGTGGATCAAACATTGCAGAGCATTTCACCGCACATCATTGTTGGCCTCTTCATCCTCTTCATCCTCATCATCCTCATTGTGGTGATCTGCTACTGTAACAGAGAAAGGCTCTCCTCCATAAAGCAAAGATGCAGGTGTGTTTGTGTAAAAGTCTAGTATTTTCAACACAGCAGGAAGTTTCTGTTTGAACTGTTGACATAAATGGAGTTTTTTTTTTAATCAGTGCCAGGAAACGTTTGCTGTAAAGAAATGCTGTTAGATCCTCCAGACATACAGAATAAACCCAATAACACTCAAAAAACTTAACTTTTAGAGTCTTACTAGCTTGCAAGGACGAACATTTGCATCTGCAGACTGAAGATGCAAAATCAATTCTAAATTGAGAATTACATATTACTTTGAATTATGGGTAAAAAAAACCTTCCATTACTGATCAGATAAACACACACATATCCAAATCCCACAGTAGTTACTAGAGGTTTATGATCTTTCCTTAAGCTTGTAGATAAATGTCCTTGAGTTTATCTGTAGTTTTAACTCCTTTACAGTTGCTGTGTCCTCATTAATTCTGAGGTTTCTTGTTGCATTTTACTGCTGGGTTTCATTTTTACACAGCAGTTCTGCAGAAATTAAGATTTGTTTGCTGATGTGAATTCAACTAAAAAACTTAATGACTTTGAATAAATGAATACATGTTTTATAAAAAAAATCAGGTTTTAAAGCACAGGTTTATAAAATAATCTTAAATCTAAAATAATCTCTTAATTTATCCAATTTGATCCTGACTATGTCCTAAATGTATTCATTTTCACATCTTGTTTTCTAAAGTTGCTCCTGGTCTTCTGTGCTTTGGAGCGCTTTTACTTTGAAATACTGTCTTCACCTTATTGTCCATATTTGATTTTTCTGTCCGTTTTTCTCTGGACTGGTCACGAGTTTCTGATCATTCTACTTTGTTTACAGCAGAAATCGCAGTCAAAACTGAGGAAGATGGCGCCGATAATCCTAATCCTAATCTGACACAAAAACATCCCTTTTTGTCCACTTAGCATCAGATCTGACTTGAGGATGTGTAATGAAACTTTCTGAAACAATAAAATGCAACAAAAACTTTGTGACTTCCATTTCTTTGTGGATTCTTAGATAATCTGTATTTTCAAGTCTGATGACTCTGGATTTTAATCCCCTAAGGTGCTGCAGCGCCGCCGCCGCCGCCGCTGCTGTCCACAGGTGGCGTCCTCCATCAGAAAAAGATTTAGGATGTTCAAAGCTGAAGAATGTATTCTGCGTGGGAAGTTTTTAAAATCCTAAAAGTTGAGGTGCCCTGAAGCACGACTGTGCAGAAAACTGAACAAACAAACAGACCTGCCTGTCTGGGCAAGTCTGAGGTGCAGCTCTGTTTCTGCCCATGTCTAAAATTAAATCCGTTAATAAGAAGATAGAAGAGAAATTCCTGAAATGTTTAAGGGAATTTATTACAGATTTAAGCAAAAACATGAGGTCATAGAAGCAGCAAATGTTCCGGTAAAATCACAGTCTTTCATAAAAAATGGTTTAAAATACAACAGAAACTTTAGTTTCTGCAGATTTCTGCTGCAGGTTCGGATCCTGGAGGTTTAAACGGGTTCTAGCTTCTGCTGGAAAGACTTTAGCGGGATTTGGTCAGTCGGCCTTCAGGGCGTACAGCGCGTCGTCCTGGCTCACGTTGAGGCGGACGCGCTGAAGGACGCCGAGGCGGCTGGGCTCCAGCAGCAGCAGCCGGCAAGCTCCCAGACGCTGACACGCCGCCAGGCTCTCAGACACGCCGATCGGCTGCAGACCCTCCACTCGACACAGAGCCTGGTGCTGCACCAGAACCTGCAGAGCAGACACACCGACCGCTCTACTGAAGACAGACAAACCTGACTGGATGGGGGAGGAATCCAAAGGTTTACTCGACAGACATGACACTGGTGCACCAACTGGTGCACAACGCCCCCCATCATTAGCATATCATGATAGCATTACACACTGATGCTATCATGATATGCTAATGAGCTGTTCTGTGTGATCACAGACCGGTTAAAAGTCAGACTACACTGTTTTAACGCAGCAGACTTTAAGACGTGGCGGATAAATGCAACAAAATTAATTCATAGAACATTTACAATAGGTTTAATAATAGGCACTTTGTATGGAACTTTATTAGAAGTGCCGCTGTAACATTACAGAGGCGGCGTTGAGCTGTAAAAACCCACATGGGATTAAAGCTGAAACCAGTAGATTACCCACAAGCCTGTGTTTACTGACAACAATAAAGATTTGGCTCCTCAACACAAACCACAGGATAAAGAAATGTTACAGATGTTTTCATGGAGGTTGTAACTTGAAACCAAGAGTGACTCTGCAGTGCTCTTGAGCAATGAGCATGAGTAGAATTCTGTGACTGCTGGAGGCTGCAGGAAAACACTTCCTGATCAATATCTTCCACCTGAATCAGATCTTTGTTTTAGTTCTATGATACTGGATCCCTGTTTTTCTACGACGGGTTGAGAGGCTGAACATGTTCACATCTGTCTGAGAAAAGTGTATACAGTGTGTTAGCGGGGGTTAAAAACCTTAAAACATCTGGAATCCGACCTCACGGATTTCACCTATCAAGGGTTATTTTTGGAACGATAAACAAGGAAACCTGTAGTGAAAACTAAACCTTCAATAAGATAAAGGAAACCAATTTGTTCAATATAATCACTAATTATGTGGAAAAAAGTTTTACCAAACAAAAAAAAAACTAATTTAATTTGACAATTAAATTCCAAATGGAATAAAATTCATTTTAATTCAGAATCAGCTCATATTACAATCTCGTGATTCATAATCAATTCATCAGATTGGCCGTGTCGTCTGTGACGCCATAGAAGCCTGCAGATCAGAACCGCTCACTCATGTTTTTAGACAAACTGAACTTGTTTTCTTGAACTAACTGAGGATTTAGGCTCCATTTTAATAAATGTTGTGCGGGTTTATCGCTGACCTGCTGGAAGGTGGCCTCCTCCAATCCCAGCCGACGAAACTCTGCGATGACGGCGCGCAGGAAGAGCTGCTCCTGCAGGGACGCACACCTGAAAACAGCAGGGGGGGGGGGGGGGGGGGTCACATGATCAGAACCCTCTAGCTACTTCAGGGATCCTGTCAGACGGCCGAGCCTCACTTGATGGCATTGATGTACGCTGAAGAAAACATCTCATTCAAGGCCTCCATCACGTGACTCATCGCCACCAACCCCGCAGCCGAAGGGTCGGCGGCGGAGTGCTCGCAGATTTCCGTTGCCCGGCGACAGATGTCCAAACACCGGCGGGCGTCGCCCGACAGAGCCGCCACCTGCAGGAGCAGAAAACCCTGAGACGTGCAGGGGCCACAGCGGTGGGGGTCGGAGCAGGAGAGGTCCTCTACCTTCCTGGACACCAGCTGCAGGGCGTCCTCCTCGAAGGCCTTCACCTTGTTGAGACGCGACGTGATGATCTGCTGCAGCTGCTTGAAGGTGTACGGCTGGAAAGACATCCTGGTCAAACCCTGGAAACATCCACAGAGCAGCTCAGGGAAGGACGAGCTCTGCATCACAGCTACACGGACGTTCAGAAACCCACTCCCAGCACTCATCTCACCACGACCAGCAAAGACAGAAACATTTGTTCATCATAAAGCCGGACGGAGCAAAGAAACTAAAGCTGGAGCAAAACTTCAAGAGGCAGCGAGAACAGAACACACGTCACCCAGAATTCAAAATAAAACAAGGAAGAATAAGACAAAAAAAAACAAAAAAAGTAATATCAAAGTTATACATTTATGAATTTCTCCTCGTAATTTAACAGTTAGGACTTTTTTTCCCGTCAATTTTCAACTTTAAAGTTGTAATTTAAAGAAACGTTTTTTTTATCTGTAAACTGGCCCTACAACTACTGTAAAAAACAAAGTCAGGAATAGAAAATAAAGAAATTTAAAAAAATAAAAACTAAAATCAAAGCTGCGAGCGATGTTGTATGCCCCGCCCTTTTGGCCTGCCCTGTAGTGGCTGCTACATGCCCCTCACTCCCCTTTCTGCCACCCTGGTCAGAGCTGCATTTGACAAATTCATGAAAAAACAAACAAACTATGAAAATGAAAAAAAAAAATGACGGGTTCCTGTTGATTGTAGCTCCATAGCAACCCTTTTATTTTGGGGGTGTCTAGGGTGACGAGCAGGTCTTTGTACGTTTTAGAAGAATCGTCAAAAGTCAACTGGCTCAGCTTCAGCCAACAACACCACCTTTGTCAGAATCTAACATTTTTTTTTTTTTTTTTACAAAACTAACTTCCTATTGAATCTCAAGGAGTTAGGAGGCAACAGATTCAAATCCATAGGAGTTTCAGTTTGAAGGTCAAAGGTCAACAAAACGTCATTTGTGGTTGTAGACTTGACCTGGTGGCGCGTCTGTAAAATTCTGTGAAGATCGCTGAAAGGAAAGTTTTCTATTGTAAGAAAATGTGAAAATGGCCATCCCATAATAATTTCACAACTATGCCAGCCGTGTGTTTTTGTCTGAAATATATTTAATAGCTTCATTATAGATGTAGCCCTCGTTCCTTCTTTTGACTGATGTCAAACCTTTCTTTTTTTTCATTTTCACCGGGTAACAGGTGGGGGGGAAATTCAGATGAATTTATGAGTCTGTGGGGGTGGGGGTGGGGTGTGTGTGTGTGTGGGGGGGGGGTCCCGTAAAGGCGCAGTAAGAAGGAAGAACTGGGAAAAACAATCTGGTCGTTACAGTCCATGACTGTGGGACATAAAGAGCTCGGAAAGCATAAATCAACTAAAAAAAAAAACATAAATAAGAAAAACTAATGACAATAATACAATCTATGACGTAGAAGTACGGTTAGAAAAAAAACTAAATTACATTCACTTTTAAAAAATTGTTAAATTTAATAAATAAATAAAATAAGACAAATCATTTGCAGTGAATGAAATGCAGCGGTGGTATTGAGAACGTTTGTTTATATCTAAAAGTTTCACATTTGCAGCAGAAGTTTCACATCAGCGGCTTTGACTCACATCATCCTAGAAGTGGTGAAGTTCACAGTCTAAATGAAACTAGGTTGGACTCTGGTTTCTTCAAAGTTCTGAATGAGTTTCTGAAGGCAAACGTCCTGCTGTGAGACAACCATTCTCTGCTCTCACCAGCCTGCTGGCCACTCTGTTGATCATGATCCTCTCCGGCAGGTCCATGGTGTTCGCGATGGCCAGCACCACCAGGCGGGCGTGGCGGTGGCTGGGCCAGTCGAAGAGGTTGTACATGACGTTCTGCTTCCTCGTCCACAGCAGGTCCAACTGCAAGGATTGATAGATTCTGTTAAGCTACGCTCACATGGGGCTCAAAAACGTCTGAGCGACTGCTTCCAATGAAACGTCAATGTAAACGTCCACGTATGAACGTTTCAGGCTGCCAGGTTTAACATTCTTGGGTTTATGCGTCGCTATGCAAGTTTTTCAGTCTGTTTCAGGCTTAAGTAGCCTGAAGAATCTGAATGAAGCTCATTGGCCCCCCCTGAGAATGGAACCCTGGTTTCATATGCACCAGTCCCCCCCCCCCAAAAAACAAAAAAAACAAAAAAAACACACAAATTCAAATTTGCACAGAATCTCAAAGTGAACTTGAGGTGACAGCTGCTATCATGAAGTTGTGAGCCACATGAAAACGACCGAGGAAGTAAATCTGTTTCATAAATTCATGCAGAGCCAGAACTAAGAGAAACGTTGAGAAGGGAAAGATTTCCCAGCTTTGTAGACACAGAAAGTTTTTAAGCAAAACCAACTTCTTTTCAGAAGTCCAGACAGAATTTAATGAACAGCCTTTCTGTATGAACACATATATTTCTGCTGAATTTCCCTGTGTTTGGTTTATAAATTAGGTTGACACCAACAGCTGACATTAATGGTGGTTTTGGTGCTTTTAGCATTTTCTTACATAAAGAAAGTTGAGCTCAAATGTTTATCTATTTCAAGTATTTCTTTATTCAAATTGTTGTGAATCAGGAGCAGACAACAAAATGTTGAAAAACGCCCACAACTCAGAGGCAAGTTTCAAATTTACCTCCCACCACTTTGCAGAAACCGATTTAATCGTTTTTAGCCTCCGGTTTCATTCATTGTCATTAACCTCGGCGCGTGAAATGTGTTCTTTGCATTTGATCCATCCTCTGGGGGTGGGTGTGTGTGTGTGTGTGCGCGCGTGTGTGTGTGTCAGGAACCATTAATCCAAACTGTGACCCTTATTCTAACCTTAAACTTTTTTCCTGGTCGGTGCGGCCCAGAAAAAGTATTTAGAAAATCACGTGTGGATAATCACTTTCTAAAAAAAAAATATATCTGAAAACATTTGTAGTTGTTCTATTTGGAAATGATTAAGATTCAGTAAAAGAGAATTCTAGATTTGTAGAAGTTGTTTCACATATGTAAAATTTCAATTAAAGCAACATTACAGTTTTTATTAATAGTTCACCATTATAACATTGAGAACTCAACCCAGACTTAGATCTTCTTTCAGAGCAAAAAAACCTTCATATCCATTTGTTTTTTCATAAATCCTGACTCATTATGTATTCATTTGATCACAGGAACACTTGCCGTTCTAGTTTCTCATCAGCGGTTTGCCAAATTTTCCCTTAATCTCCCTGTTCTCTTCATTGCTAGCATCCTTGCAAGCACAGATATGGATTAAGAAACAACCGGAGACGTCGTCAGACTCCTCAATGTGCCTGGGGGGGGGGGAAACCGATAAGCCAGCTACACTTTGAGTTTTGGCGAGTTGCCACCGCGTCTCTACCAAATACGAGTCCTCGTCCCGGTTTAGCTGCAATGTTCGTTCAACGGCTACACGTTTGTATGAAGAGTCTGAAAATGGTCATTAAAACTGGCATAGCTACATATGAATGAAGGAAGCCCAAAACGCGTGTTTGTGTACGTTTACATCAACTTTTTACTGGCAGCGGCCGCCTGAACGCGCTTTGGCGAGGGTGGTGTGACGGTGAACGTGGCTTCACAGGTATAGTAAATGTTAATACTGTGTGTAGCGTTACCGTGAACAGAGTTAATAAAGTTTGATTGACTTTCCTCTGACTCTTTTATCTCACTTTATCGCTTGATGTGCCTTATATATGACATAAGTATTTTAAATACCTCAAAATTCCATATTGGTGTGAAGGAATAAATGTGTGCGCATGCTGCCCTTAGGGGGTCACGTGCACGTCCCTGCTCTGAAAATCCTCTCCTGATGAGCAGATTGGCTGTAAACCGAAGCGTAAAGCTGCAGTTCCTGCTGCACAGCAGCTCTGATGGGGGTTTTCTCACTTCATCCACCAGCAGCACAGTCGTCTCCTTTCTGGGCGCCGGGTTGCTGAACCTCTTCTCCAGCAGCGCTGCAGCGTGGTCGGCGGTGGCTTTCTGACCCGTCAGCTTCTGCAGAGAGCGTGCACGGTCATTCAACTGAATGAAAAAAAAAAAAATCACTGAAGTGCTGCTTCTACACAAATAACCCACAAACAGCTGATTGCTGTGAAACAAAGTCAATGTTAACCACAATGAACTTTCAGTTGGAGGCGTTTTTCATGGAAACTCTGGTCTCGTCATTTACAAGCATCACTGACTTGATCTTTACCAGCTTGTCTGTGGTTTCACAGTCATTCACTTTGTAACTATGACAACAATTTTCAAAGTGGTGAAAATCGTGATGCTCAGCTGCACAGACCTGTATGTTTGAGGGTTTAACAAAACAGTTTATTCCCTTTGTGATGAAAAAAAAACCCTGCAGCTTTTCTAGAAAATCCTAATGTGTACATTTCTATTGATCTCTCCTGTTTTGTGTTGCATTTGGAAAAATCGGAAAATATAACTACTCTAACACACAACTTCTCCCTGCCTTCATTGTTTTTAACGAATAGTTTTCTCTTTTAAATTTTAGAACTTATTTTTACAAGATAATAGTTTGTTTTAGTTTTTTTATGCTTATTTTGAAAGAAAAACTGCAATTTTTAAAGGCGAGCAACATTTTGCAGGAACAGAGGATTTCTAACAGTGTGAAAACAAAAACAGACAAAAAAAAGACTAGGATTCATTTTTTATCCTGAATTTAGTCATAGACGACGTCCACAATGACTAAATGAATAGTATTCAGGCCCGAATGTTTGACCTTCATTCCTCATCTAACGCACCAAGTTCACAGCAGAGGCAGCACAGGATCCATCTCCATGGTAACCAGACTTCCCTTAGATCAGATTAGAGCGTCTTTTTTTTAAATTTAGCTTTCAATCAAGGCAAGGTGGAACCTTTGGAAAGAGGGTAGTACTTATAAATTAAGATTGAATGAAAAGATCCTCCACCTGCAAAATCTGGACGTAGGCCTGATGAGGGTCCGTCATCTTCATCCCGTTGATCTCGATGAAGTGAAACGGCGAGATCTCGTCCATGTCGGCTGCGTGCTGCAGGCAGCGCATCACCTCGTGCACGGTGGCCGTCTTCCCCGTTCCCGGCACGCCCGAAATGTACATGCACCTGAGAAACGGCGGGAGGGACAGAGCGCAGCATGGGTGGGGGAGAAACTGGTGAGAAGAGCTGTAGTTGATGCAACTGTCAAATTTATAGCCTGAACTGAGCAGGAAAGTGTCATAAATGTGTCTCATAAATTTAATTTTTAAATATCATTTTACAAAATGACCATTGTTGCCAGATTTTGCGATAAAAATTAAACATTCTAATATTAGCCACATCAACTCAAACTCTAAAGTTTCCTCGTTCTTCTGTGTTTTGCTGGCGCCCTCTACTGGACATTTAAAGAAGTGAGGAGAAACTCCCATCAGGCACCTCACCGTGAGTTAAAACCCTTAAAATGCAGTAAAATGGTGAGATCGCATCGTCATTTATGCAAAGGAATAACATGATAAACAGTAAATGAAAAGGATCCATATTTTTATTTAAGTCATGAAAGTTGACCTGAGTTTTTTTAGCGTGTAAATGCAAAGAAGCAGTTCTTGTTCTGATGCTTTTCATTTTCTTAATGATCTCTTTTTAATTTACCATCTAAAGCTAGTGATTTTAATTTAAGCATGTGATTGTAAAACTTTATTCATTATAGCCATCTGTTCCATTCTTCCTGTTGGACATTATAAAATATTATGAGCCTTTTTTCTACACAGCAACATTTACATTTATTCAGCTAATTTAGCATTTAAGCAGCAGTTTTTGTGGTTTATATTGAGCTTTATGGACTGAGTTCAATTTCTTGCATGTATAGCAGTAATTACACAATTTTAATGTTTTATTAATTATTCTAGCCTTCTTTGATTTTAGCGCTCAAAGATTCTCCTCCTTTCTGTAATTATTTCCAACTCTACATGAAGTAAGCTGACGAGAAAGAAAAGCTTCACTTCTTCTAAACCAGGGGTCTGTAACCGCGTCTGAAACTCTATTCAACTCATTCAAACAGTTGAAACTCATTGCGTCACTCCTGACTGCAGTAACCATCAGGGCGTGGCAGATCTTGTTTACCAAATTCTAACTAAAACATCTGGACAGATTTGAGTCCGCCATGTACCACCAGAAATCATCTGAAGGTCAGTGAGCACAGAATTAAGGATCACTGGATCATAAGGCAGATTTTCTATTTTTGATTAAAAAAAAAAAAAAAAAAGAATTCAGGTCTGAAAAATCTGGTACGGTCTCTTAATTCGCTCTGGTTTAATTTGAGTTTGTATGAATTTCTGGCTGAGACGCAGCACAAACAGTAAAGTGACTGTTCTTTTATCATCACTGCTGACATTAGGTTCAGATACATTGAGATGGTTCTTTATGGTCAGGGTGTCTTTTATTTTGAAAGGAAGCCATGAGAAGTTTTCAACTACTGTATATAATATTTAAAAAAGTCTATTTTTTCTTTATGCCAAAAAAAACAACAATTTATTCATCATAATAGTAAAGTTAAGAAAAACCAAATCAGTCTTTTGGGTTGCAGTCGGTGAGAAATGGACCTGAATGTTTATGTAAGGGATGAAGGTTGCAGACTCCTGTCCTAAACCATCATCATCCTCACGTCCTGATCAAACACGGTTCAGGTTGTGAGCAGCCTCACCCCCCAGTGCCGTCCAGGATCTTGCTCTCCACAAAGCTGTAGATGTCCTGGAATTCCTGCTCTCTGCAGGGCAGAGACTCCGGCACCGCAGACACGTGCAACCTGTGGAACAGCAATGCATTGTGGGGGAACACTGAGCTCTACATGTGTGTATCCCAGTTACCAGACGTGGCTGTGGGATCTGACACTGTACAGAGGAATGTTTCATCTGCAGGTAACGCTGTTAACACTGAGCGCGCTCAGAAAAATAACATCAAACAACTGGATTGTTAATATAAAAAAATTAAAATAAAGAGAGACATGAGGTTATAAGACAAACAGAAACCTAAGCTAATGAAAAATCAGATAAACTATAATGCAAAGCAGCTCAATAGAAAATACATGAAACTAAATTCTAAAAGAAAACATCTGAAAACTGCTTTTTTCTATTCTACACTTGCTGTAGTTGTTTGTGTGTATTTTAGCGTCATTTTCTGATCTTCAGCTGGGATTTTCACATCAGGGTGTTTGGCTTTTGCTTTAAAGTCTAACCATAGCAAGTTGTTTTAGTTTTAGTGGGACATAAATGGTTGAGTAAACATAAAAAGATTTTGAAAGTAAAAATAAATCAGGACAGGTGAAAGTCAGATCTGGAATATTCTCAGATTTCAAAAAACATTTTCTCCAAAGTAAAAAGCTGTGGAAAAACACCTGGACCCGGATCATTGCTGACCTGATTCTGGCCTCCTCCAGCACGTTGGCGGGCTGTCGGGTTGGCAGTAACCTGTTGGGGATGCTGGGCGTGGCGTGGCGAGGGGTCCGCGGCGTGCTTGGAGGAGCCTGAGGAAGCAGAAGCGATGAAGAGGTGAGGAACCCTACAGTGGTCTTCCTCTGCGACGCTTTCAGAATCCAGGCTCACCTTCCTGCTCGGAGTCTTCCTCGGCGTTCGGGTCGTCGGGCGGGGTTTCTGTCGGGAACGAGGAGTCTGAGGCGGCGCTGCAGAGGAACGCCTCTTCTTTTTCACCACTTCTTCATCGCTGTCGAATCCCGCTTCCTCCTCCCTGTCACTGTGGTCCTCCTCCTCCTCTTCCTCGCTGCTGCTCTGCAGCTCCTTCTTGGAGGGAACAAACTCGTCCTCGTCGTCTCCGTCAGAGTCTGGGTCGTACCGACTGTTCAGCAGATTCCTGAGGAAACACAGAAAAGACAAAAAAATCAAGGTTACGGTCATAAAAACATATGAGGGGTGCAGTCATGTGACTCGAGGCCCCGCCCTGCGTTAACCTCAGTGAAGTCTGAGCAGAACTCTCCACTCACAGCTGCTTTCTGATCCGAGACGACACCTTCATCGCCGACTTCCTCTTGGAGCTCCTGGGCGTGGCGCCAACCGGCAGGTTCGGGGAGCTTTCACAGTCGGCCTCAGGTCTGCAGGAAAAAATTTTTTTTTTTATTAAATGAATAAATGTTTAGAAATAACTGGGTTAGTAAAGTAAAGAGTCTGCAAAAAGGAAATGTGCAGGAAAAAAAAGTACTGGTAGATTTATTCAACTAAAACTGAAAAAGTCTTTTACTAATAAATATTTTGTCAGATTATGACTTTTTATATAATATTTCATAGTTTAGGTCCAGGTTTTCATAGTTTGGTTAAACCTTCATGCTCCTTATAAAAAAAACTGCTTTAGTAGAGTCAATATTATTGAAGTTATTCAAGACCAAGTTTCGTAAAAGTACAACTAAGTACAACTAATTATAGTTTTCTGAAACTTTTATTTTAACTGCTTTAACTTAGTAAGTTTAATATTTTTTGCCTCATCTAAACATAACATTTTTCTGCCATTTTATACTTTTCAAAGCATCTGCAGCACAGCGCCTGTTTGAGCTCTTTTTCCTAAAACTTGTTTTAGTTTTCTTCAGTATTTTTATTTTGGCCTTTTTTCTTTTCTTTTTTACAAGCATCACTGCTTTTTAAACATTAAAACAAACTAACCCAGAAAGTTCCGCACTAATCTGGTCGGCTGCATTTCACTTTCACAAAATAAGTTGGAATTTAAACTTTCAGAGCTTTTCAGACCCAAAAAACTGTAAAATAAGCTGTAGGAAGTCTTTACACTGGAGTTGTGGACCGATGTACAGAATGTGAGGTTAGAGGGACTCACAGGACGCCCAGAGCCGGCTCCTTCACGCTCTTCACTTCTTTCTTTCGGGAAGGAGTAGTTCTACGAGCAAACACAACAAACATCAACCTCCTCTGCCACTACAAATGTTTCTTTCTGTATTTAAAGTCTACACGGAGTGTCAATGCAGCAATAATCAATAAAAACCCAGAAAGGAAACCATCACAATCACATTTCCAGGAGGACGTATTTTAAATCCGTCCCCCCAAAAACCTGAACCCTTCCTCATTTTCACTGTGACTCCAGCAGCTGTCGGGGCTGGACTCTCTGCTTGCCCCCTAGGGGCGGAGTTTCTACGGTGACGCTTCTTAAACTGTTGTTAGGCTCCTCCCACAACTGGAAGAGAGGCCAATGTGTGTCTGTGGCCTGAAACTAATTTGCATTAAAACGCTTTAAAGAGTAAAAAAAAAAAAAAAAAAAAAAACCCAGTCACACCTGAAATTTTATCTACAATTTACTTTTCTTTTTTAAAAGCTGGTCTTTTGACATCAGCTTTGCAAAGTTTGTTTATTCTAAATGTGCTATTTTGTTCCTAAAAATCAGCAACTGAGGCTACAGAAGTCTTCTGAAAGCAAACATAAACCCAACTTTGGTGATGTTTTAGAGATAAATTTGGTTTTAAGCTTCATTTTCTTTACTTATGACCTCCGTCATCAGAAAAATGTTACATAAACATCAAACACATAATTTTCATCAGTATTTTCTTTTTATAATCAATTTCTTCATGTTTTTTTTATATTTGTCATCAGAAATTTGATCAATTTGAGTTTCATTTCCA
This sequence comes from Oryzias curvinotus, assembly GCA_023969325.1. Classification (NCBI taxonomy): domain Eukaryota; kingdom Metazoa; phylum Chordata; class Actinopteri; order Beloniformes; family Adrianichthyidae; genus Oryzias; species Oryzias curvinotus. The sequence continues at coordinate 36,628,532 of CM043719.1, read as the reverse complement.
GTTTCAGACTCCAAAAGGTTTTTTTTTTTTTAGCTTTTTTGACTCCTTCCACCTTAGAAGAAAAAAACTTCTCCTTTAACTTTTGGTTCGCATCCGGAGTGACAGAGGTGTGAACGGAGGTAGTAATCGCATCTAGTTTGACCCCAAAATGTGATGGTGACACACGTCTCTTTAGATGTCAAGATTGTCCAAAAGTTCCAGGGATGATCCAGATTTTTTTAAGCAAAATTGAGGTTTCCCTTTGGTCGCATTTACACTGCGGGTCTTGATGCCCAAATCCGATTTTCTGACTATATCCGATTTTTTTGACGACCCGCTCACATCATCTTTTAAAAGTGACCCGTATCAGATTTTTGCATTTACATTATACACTGCTGAAACTATCAAACGTAGACGTTCTGAGGACGACGTAGCAGCACTTCCGCCTTCCGCGGACCTCCTTCAGACTTTTGTGTGACTGCGGTTGTCATGGTGGCAACGCAGCGACGAAAGGAGGCGTGGCCTTGGGCGGTCCTGGATGAGGGTATACGCGGGAGAAGAAAAGGGGGGCTTGTGTGCTCTCTCTGAGTTTTGAATGAGGAAGTGTTTGCAGACGTGCTGTACTAACAGTGTTGAACCTTTCCTGCGCGATGACTTCGCTTTTTCCGACCGTGGTCGGAAACGCACGGGGGATTTTCTCCAGGGCCGAAGGCGGATTCTCCTTCGGGGTTCACTGTCCCTTTCGAAACCCTCAGCCTCCAGGGTGAGTTAAGGGGGGAGACACCTTCCTTTTATTACGGTTCTCCGACAGTCTCCTGCTCCGCGCTCACACCCCCTCTCCTCTCCTTAAACACACACACACACACACACACAGCACGCGGGGTCCCCATCATACACGCCCCCACTCCGCAACACAAGCAAAGAATTAAACGGCTTCTAGCCTGTTCCAGAGCAACGGTGTCCCACTTGATTAGTTGGCGTTTGCGTCCCGACCGGGACCGACCCGGAAATAACAGCGGTTTCTGACTACGGTCTGAAGCCAGAGGCTGAAAGGTGACGCAAATGCACGTATCTGATTCGTATCCGATTTATTTCCACATATGAATGAGGCCTGATTTCGATCTGAGAAAATCGGAATCCATGCGGTTTTGTTCTGCCTACACGGTCACCGGTCATATCCCATCTGTGCCACATGAGAGGAAAAAATCAGAACTGGGTCACTTGAACCATGCAGTGTAAAGGCGGCCTTTGTGTTCTCTGGAGACCAATCAGATTTGGAACATGCCAATCCGTCCACTAGAGGGCAGCATTCTTGTAGTGTCCTTCACTGAGTCAGACAGCTGATCTGGTTTTGATTATACAGATTCTGAACAGAAACTAAACTACCAGTACTTAGCAACACATCTTATCACTTGTGATCTGGTAGAGACGTTTTTTTTCTGTGTTTTCATGATTAGAAAATAGACTTTATTTTTAATCAGGTCATGAATATAAAGTTGGTTTCCTGCCAGAGGACAGCGAATGTGTGACGGGAAGACAGGAATCACCTGCTGCTCTCTGAAGCACTGTCGTCCTCCGTGGAGGAGCGTCTGTTGAGGAGGACGGGTGCCAGCTTCAGGCGGCTGGCTGCCTCAGCTGCACTGTTTTTGCGAGCGCTCCTGAGCGGCGTGAGGCTGCAGGTGAGCGCTGAAGACAGAGGGAGGGAGGAGGAGGAGGAGGAGGAGGACAGCCTGTTGGCCAGCTTCACCTCAGAGTCCAGCTCCTCATCCAGGAGCTGGTTCAGGAAGTCCTCTTTGGATTTCTCTGGACCTGGTGGGAAAAGATTGTTGAGATTTTTTTTAGAGACCGTTTTATTTTTTGGTCTGGAAGGTCGTGTGCAGACACTCACTGTTGAGGTTCAGCTTCTTACGGACGCCGGGCGTCCTGGAGGTCACCTTCCTAATCTTGACGCTCAGACATTTTGAAGCCGACAGTTTGGTGGCAGAGTGAAGCGACTCCGCCTCCACAAACGCGGCTTTCCCCGCGCTGGCGCTGCTACATCGCACCTCCGCCGTCGCGGCCCTGCGTATGACTTCAGGGTCTGGCGTGGGCAGCGAGCGCAGTGACCGAGCTCTGGAGGTGGGCGTGGCTGCAGGCGGGGAGCGAGGCGGGGATGGAGGAAGGGAGGGTTTGGTAAAACGCTCATCCGCATTTTTCAGCTGAGCTGGGTCCAGCACGCTGAACCTCCTGGAGTCCCAGGACAGTTTCACGTAGAGCGTTTCTTCCGTGTCAGAGTCAGGAAACGGAGCGGCGTTGTCCACGTGTTTCACCTGAGCGGCACGAAAAAAAACCTTAAAAACTCAAGTAGATTTTCCAACATCCCAGTAGCTCATTATTTCCTGTTTTATGAAGGATTGAAAAACATTTCTGCACGTGCTCAAAAGTGGCCTTACTGCTATGATATGATATGATCCTCTGTTTTCTCTTCTCTTAAAACATGTTTTAGTTAACGCTTCACACTAACTTCAATAATGCTGTTTTGTAGAATCTCATTTTTCCCCATCAATCATGCTGGTTTTCTCTTGTTGGAGTTCAGATCCTTTTAACTGCATTTTCATTTTCATATGAAGCAGTGAGCAGTTTCCTCAGGGAAATAAAGTCATGAATAAGCAAAGACGGGTCTTCAAGCGGGACGCTCACCTGCACGGCTCTGAGGATGGAGTCAGCATCCACCTCGTTTTCACAGCTGGGCCCCTGGTAAAAAAAGATTTCCTTGGGGTGGGGCTCTCTGCCCAGCAGCGTCCGCTTGCTGTAAGGCACCTCGGACAAGCGGACGAACCACTGAACCAGCGCCTTCTTCTGCTCCTGGTTCTCTAAAGCAAATGGGCATCAATGGGCTCTTTAGCAAATTCTTTAGAGATCAAAAACACCGTGGAACATTTTAAAAGCAGGAGACTTAAAAAAAAGTTCAAACAGAGAAGGAATGGAAATGTCTTTCTTTATATTAAAACGTTGATTGCAAAATTCACTTTTTAAAATACATGACCAAATTCAACACTCAGTTAATCCAATTTAATTTAAAAAAGGAACGATGTTGATACTGAATAGTAAATTGCAAAATGCAGGATTGTCCTCTCATTCCCGTCTGTTCTCTTTATTATCCCCGTCATTGGTGTACCTGTTCCCTCGTTTGGTGTCTGTTTCATGGCAGATATTCCAGTTTTTATCTTTAATGTCCGCTAAGTCCCCAACAAACAGCAGACCACGGCTGGAACCACCGTCTTGCATCTTTTGTGGATGCTTGCCCCAAGTTTTCTAACCACTTCAGCAACATTTGCCTTTTGTCAAAAGCCCATCCTGTAAAATAATTGCCCTTTTCGTTCTCCTTTAAGGTTTTTTTTTAGTTGTGAATGTAAAGAGGTTGTGAGTTTTTCAGCTTTTCTTCATCATCTTTTGGGTGTGGTGGTGACTCACCGTCACTAAACAGTTGGAGGACTCTGGCCACGTAGGGGTTGTCGTCATCTTCTCCTTCGATGAGGATGTGCTGACCGGGCTGAATGATCGTGGTCCCCGGGACCCCCTCCATCCTGATGACTAGAGAGCTAAAACACAAAAATAAATAACAGAAGTATTTAAATCACAATCCTGGGAGAAGCGTGGAGACCCTTTTTTTTATTATAACATCAAGAAAAATCTATGGAAACGCAATTCTTATAATAACAGTCAGTGACTGAGTCAGAACAAGTCATCATCTAATTAGATTTAACAATGAACGGTTGCAAATCACAAGAACTAAAGGATTTTTTTCCTCATTCAACTTTAAATCTGTTATTATTAGAAATGTTTGGTAGGACAACCTATTTTTATTCATTTTTTTTTTATTTATTTTAAATCTGTCTTACAGTGAGGTCCATAAATAATGGGTCAATGACAGAATTCCAACATTTTTCCTAGACACCACCTCAATGGATTTGAAATTATACAATCAGGATGTGCTTTAAGTGCAGATTGTCATCCTTAATTTGAGAATATTTACATCCAGATCAGGTGAGCGGTATGGCAATTTAGATAGATAGATAGATAGATAGATAGATAGATAGATAGATAGATAGATAGATAGATAGATAGATAGATAGATAGATAGATAGATAGATAGATAGATAGATAGATAGATAGATAGATAGATAGATAGATAGATAGATAGATAGATAGATAGATAGATAGATAGATAGATAATTTAGGGGTTAACATCCATAAATGGTCAAAGCTAAATATTTGCAAAGACATTTGTGAAAACAAACTAGTGTACAAGAAGTACAAGCATTTACTTTCATAACTCTGCTGTACCGCCATCTACATTCCAGCAAAACAAGCTTTATCTTAAAATGTTGCTAGCACCACAGCGTAAAATGTAAATAGGTTAGTCTAATATAGAAAAATAACAATAAAACTCACCCATATTCGTAGGTTTTTAGTTTCCTGTTAAAACTCAGAGGTTTTCCTCGCCACTCGTAAACGCGTTTGACTCTGCGTCTTGTCAAATATTTCATCCTGATTCCTTCAATCCCTTCACAAGAACACCGCGGACGTTATTTAAGTATGAAACAGAATTTTTAATTTGTAACAAATAAACAGGACTTTAGAGAGTTTTAAAGAGCCGATCTAAGGGAAGCGAAGGGAAGGGAACATAGTAAGGAAACCGCATTTCCCGCGAAAAGCCTTCAGAGACAGATAACACAAAAATCGCCTTACCGCCCCCTACCGATAGGAAGATAAAACTGCACCAACGCGCTGAACTTGATTTCAATGTAGAAAACTTTATTCTCGCAATAGATTTAAATATATATGTACAGTACGCAGATAAATAACACCACACAACCTCAATTCGAAACAGAGAATTAATGAAAGAAAAAAAAGGACTACCTCTTAAGGTGACGAGTGAAAACTTTATTGATGCACAGCCGGAAACAATACGTATCTGTTTCCGGGTCAGGTTTCCTCCAAGCTTTTTTTTATTTGTTCATGCTAGAAAGTTAGCCCGGTTTTGTTGCGATGGCGAACAGAACCGTCAAAGATGCCAACAGTATACACGGAACCAACCCGCAATATCTGGTGGAGAAAATCATCCGGACGCGAATTTACGAATCCAAATACTGGAAGGAAGAATGCTTTGGTCTCACCGGTCGGTAAACATGCTAGCAATGAATGTCCATTCCCGTTAGCATCCACGACGGATTCGTGTTATTCATTACAAATCTTCTCTAAATGGTGTTGTTGTTGTGAAGCGAAAAAAACAAACAAACATATCCAGTTGAATACAGTTATAATAATTATAATAACATTTTTTCGCAGTCATGATTAACTGACATCCTCTAGCGAATGAAGAATGTCAAAATATGTCAACACTCACTCAGTTTGAATTATATGATAGAATAAGTCTTTAGGAGCTAAACACTATTTAATTAAATTACAGCCCGGTTCTAGACCCATGTTTGTTTGTGTATGTTTGTGTTTTTCTTAAGTTAAGGAAGTTTTACACTCTGTGGACAGTTTTAAAGGATTAGCAAAAATCTAAACTTTTTGACTACATACAATACAAATTTTTGAATGAAATTAAAATATATAGATAAGTACATATGAATTAAAATAATAAAATTGCATTTAATGAAACTGTGAAAGTATTGCATTAAACCAAAAATCATTTAGAAAACATCTGAATTTTTATCCTGTTATGCTTCTTTCCCACTTACCTTTAAGAAGATCAGAGTGACATTATTTACATATGCACTTGGTGTAAATCAAAAAAAGGCTTCCTAGATCCACAGTCGCTAAGTGTAGATAAATATCAATGATCCTAAACATCCCCAACACTTTCAACTTGCGGTGTCTAATATTAAAATTAAGAAATGAGTGTGTTTTTGTTTTGAACTAGTGTCTAATATCGACTATAGATGTTAATAATCTTTAGACGCTTCGTAGACAGAGGATTTCATGTTTCTCTTGTCATCTGCAGCCGAGCTGGTGGTCGACAAAGCCATGGAGTTGAAGTTTGTCGGAGGAGTTTATGGCGGAAACATAAAGCCGACCCCCTTCCTCTGCCTCACGCTGAAAATGCTTCAGATTCAGCCTGAAAAGGACATCATCGTGGAGTTCATCAAAAATGAAGATTTTAAGTAAGTTCTATGTTTGAGAAAAGGAAAAGTCTTTTAAGGCCCACTCTGATCATCTTTAGATCTATTTCAAGAAGTTTACCGGTGGTATTTTATCCATGATTATAAACCATAATAATAATGGATTCGATTTTTCTGCGCTTTTCCAGACACTCAAAGCGCTTACAGTGTGTCCATTATTCATTCACTCCTCATTCATACTTGGTGATGGTAACTACTGTTGTGGCCACATCTGCCCTGGGACAGACTGGCAGAGGCGTGGCTGCCAATTTGCACCTACGGCCCCTCTGACCATCACCAGGATCATTCATACACATTCACACACCAGTGACGCCACACTGGAAGCAAGTGTCTTGCCCAAGGACACAACAACAGTTAACTGGGGGGAGCGGGGATTGAACCGCTGAGCCTTCGATCATTGGACGAACTGCTCAACCGCCACTGCCGTTGTGGGTACCGGATCTTCTCGGGCTGCCGGATGTTCTCGGGGTCCTTCGGGGTCCTTCGAACATTGATGACGTCACCCTACGGTACCAGACCGTACAGACCGTACAGACCGGACTAGAACAACTACTTAGCGAGCGATTTTACGTTTAGCGATTTTACTACTTAGCGACGTTACCCTACGGCAGGGGTGTCAAACTCATTTTCACTGAGGGCCACATCAGCATAGTGGCTGTCCTCAAAGGGCCAGATATAACTTGTACATGTAACTAAATGTAATGAAAAATAAATGTAACTACTAATTAATTTTAAATAACTCATTTATTTATTATAACTTTTTAGAGTGACAATTACAGTTGCATAAAAAAACATATGTTTGCTTGTTACTCTAGCATAAATCCTTTTAAATTTGATTCTGTCAGGTTAGGTTATAAGGACAGTGTTTAAGACCTAATGTATAGTTGCCCAATCCAATATTTCAAGCCCGATTCCCCCTAGATATGAATAAATACACACCAGTTTTTATTTTGTATTTAAAGAAATGAAAAACTTTTATGCTCTTGTGGGCCACATAAAATGACATGGAGGGCCACATTTGGCCCGCGGGCCTCGAGTTTGACACATGTGCCCTACGGGTATTTTGTACCCCCCCATAGTGAGTGTGTAATTGTAGTGTGTTCATCCTCTGCTGGAGTTTGTATTTTTGTCTTTGAAAAGTTTGATTTAAAAAAAAAAAAAAAAAGACGTCACCCTACGGTAACACCAGTTGGACAAACTACTTAGCGATTTTACGTTTCCTTTTGTAAAGTTTTTCTCACTCATAACTAATAATGGCATTTTTTTGTTTTAAAGGGAGAGCCATTGGCAATATAACTTATTTTTCCAATTTGAGCAAATGTATTACTGTATAAAAACAATATTTATTTATGGTGTGCAGTCTGGTTTAATTCTCCCAAATGTCAGTTTCCCTTTTTTAATCTCTGAAAAAAACATTGTCATTTGATAACTATAATCAAAAGGAGCAGTCTACAGTCCTAAGCATTAATTGAATTCCACACTATATTTCCCGTTTAAAACTTGTTATTATCGAGCTCACTAATAACGGAGAGTTATAAATTGACCAATCACTATCGCAGACGTCATTGTGCCCACTTACAGCCAATCAAGTAGTGTGACGTCGTCATTGGTCGAAGGACCCCGAGAACATCCGGCAGCCCGAGACAATCCGGCACCCACACCACCCCTTATGCCCTTTTTAACCAAAATAAAAAATCTGCGTCTGAGTTGTAGGTGGGACCGTTAGTGAAGAGGAAGCACGATTGCCTTCTCGTCATCCATAACCGAGAGCTGTTTACACGCTCTAGCGCAGGGGTGGCTAACCCTGGTCCTCAAGAGCCTCAACCCTGCCTGTTATCCAGCTCTCCCTCACCAGCTTGCTGTTGATTAGTTGACTCAAGTGATTTCACATCCTGATTGACTGAACACACCTGATTTAGGTTGTCAGCATCAAGCAGTCCTGGGTAAGCTGGAAAACAGACAAGGATGAGGCTCTTAAGAACCAGGGTTAGCCACCCCTGCGCTAGCGCCCCTTACAACCCCTCACACCCCCAACATTACCACATCATTACCATCATTACCACATGCAAGCTCTGATGACGATCTGGTCATCTGAAAGTGGATGGATCAGAATGCAGCAGAGCAGGGAGCTTGCAGCCAATCTTTGTTTCTAAATGACAGCTAAAAGTTATTTTTCAAATTGCCTTTTTTGTCTGCTCCTAACATCCGCCATTTTGAAAGAAGAAATGCTCAGAAATGCGATTTTGAGCTTAATTTTTTCAATATACGTCCATCATCAGAAAATGCTATAGGAACATGTTAAAAACAAGATTTTTGGTGGAGTGGGTCGTCAGAAATCGCCTTTTATCTATGGTCTCACAACCCTTCAAGTTTTTATTTGCTGCGTTATGAAATGTCAAGTAGAAAACGACTTCTAATATACATAGATTAAGCTAATCAACGAATTCTTAAGCATATGCTGATTTCTCTTTTTTTTTAATTCATGCATTTAAGCTTCTTAAAAGGTAGAAAAACTGGAGAAAGACCAGAAAAGATGAGAAAAAAAAGCGTGAAAAACAAAGAGATAAATGAAACAAGTTAACATGGAATAAAATTAACAGTAAAATACTTTGTTTCCTCTAATTCTCACTTTTAATGAAAACATTTTGTGCTATAATGTGTGTTTTTCAAAACCCTGAAGATATGTTCACAGATGAAAATGACCAGAGACCGAAAAAATTCTTTCTAGCTTTTGTTTTTTTTTTTTTGTGAACCGTTTGGTGTCGCTTCTGTCAGATATGTCCGTCTTCTTGGAGCCATGTACATGAGGTTGACCGGCACCGCCGTGGACTGCTACAAATACCTGGAACCGCTGTACAATGACTACAGAAAGATTAAGACTCAGAACAGAAACGGAGGTAAGACACAGAAGGTTAGAATCTTTCTCATCGTTTCTTCTTTTTTTTTTTTTTTTTGGCTTGCATACAGAGAAAGATCAGGTTTCCAACATGGAAGCTCCTCTGCTCTTCCTCCCACATGCTTTTGGACTCGCACTGAGCTTTCAGCATCTTCCTCCTCTGAGCTGACTCAGCTTGAATAGCTGTTGACTTTAATCACATGTAAGCCTTTATGAAGCCCTGTTAGTTTGATCCATTTTTTCTGTTTTTTGATGCAGAGTTTGAGCTGATGCACGTCGACGAGTTCATAGATGAACTTCTTCACGCAGAGAGAGTGTGTGACATCATCCTTCCTCGACTTCAGGTGTGTAACTTCCCAGAAGTCCCCTTTGACCCATAATTGGTTGTACAGTAATGTGCAAGTATCAGCTGTGGATTTAGAATGTCATACTTGTTTTGTCTTTTAAATATTGCATTTTAAATGTGTAATTTTAAAAGAAAAAAACTGTCACTTCTCAGACATTTTATTGAAGCTACTGGACCAGTTTTTATGGGAGGGGGGAGGGCCGCACCAGCTATAATTTGACTTAATGATTATAAAATGTATATTTTCCCAAAGCTCTGTAGTCTATCTTAAATCTATGATTTAGTCAATTGTGAAAGTATTTAGATAGTAATGAAATTAGGGCAAATAGTTTTTCTACACAGTCAGCGAGAAATTTGTCTGATATTTACTTTAATCGGTTTCAAATTATATTTGTAACCATTTGGATTTTTTTTTTTTATCAAAGGGCCCACGCCATGAAAAATCAGGTTTTTGATCAATTAAGTGTATTATCATGTTTATTCCTCACTGTAAACAACCCCATAGTGGTGTTTTGATCCGTTTACGCATTTCTGAGTATTCCTCTAAAAACCTGCATTTTGAGCACCAGCGCCTCCTAACCCACGAAAACGAGCGGGTCCTCACATTGTGACATCATAAAGTGGAGAACCGCCCCTTTCAGGAAGAGTCTGCGCTGCCAGCAACCCCCCCCCAAGCTAACACACAAACAATAAATGAAAACATAAAATAATCAAACACTGATTAAAAATATACATCAATCAATGCTATTTGCACCTCACGCTTCCCAGCCTGATTTCTCTTGATTAAAATTCAATTTCAGTTTTTTTTGTAAAGCCCAAATTCACAACGACAGTTGTCTTCGAGGGCTTTGTATAGGTAATTGAAGAAGTTAAACATAAAATCAAAAGGATCATGAATACGATGCCAACGCAAACCTTTGAAAGTTGATTCCCCTCCATCGGATTATTCTGTTGTCATCACTTTTGCGGCTCATTGCAAAACATTGCGTTTCTGTTTGTAATTTTTTTGTGGACTTTGGACCTTGTCGTTACTTCACTCAACAAGTGAAGACTATATCTGTAGTAATGGCGCTTGTGTGTCATGCCGTGTGTCCCGTGACGGCCAATCCAGTAACATTTAACAATGAATAAAGATGTAACGACAGTTTTCTCTTTGAGGATTTTTGAGTAAAAACAAAAAAGTGACCCCTTTCCTCCATAAAGTCATGGTATCCTCTACTGTGTGTCACAGAGGAGGCAGGTCCTGGAGGAGGCAGAGATGCTGGACCCTCGGGTCAGCGCTTTGGAGGAAGACCTGGATGAAGTGGAAAGCAGTGAGGAAGAAGATGAGGAGGACGAAAAGGTAACAGCCTTTGATGATGTGTTGATCTCTTGGTTTGGACGAATATCATCGCAGGAGTTTTCACGCCGTGTTTGCTTTCCGTGCCCATAGCCAGAGCGACTGCACTCCCCGGAACCTCACAGGCGGAGTTACCGTGACAACGACAGACCTCGCCGCTCACCGTCGCCACGTTACAGACGCAGCCGCTCACCCAGACGGTGGGTGTTGTCTCAGATCTTATGTCGTTCATGTACAGTGCTCAGCATAAATGAGGACACCCACTACATTTTTCCGAAAACGTTTAGTGACCTTTCAGAATCAACATTTTTCTACAAAGGCGGCCATTGATTGCAAACAAGATATTTTAATTTGCACACTAAAAAAAAAGGGATTTTCCTAACAAATTAGGTCACGCCCATGTTGTAAAAAGGAGTACACCCCAGTCATAGTCTTAGAAGAAAAGCCAAACTTAAGACTATAAAGTTCTAATTATCAGGCATTCAACCACAAGTGAGTCTAGTGATTCATTTAAGAGGTGTCCAGCACACAGGTGGTCAGAAAAGAGCATTTCTTATCAAAGAAAAGCCCTTCCTTTTCTCAAAATTTTGTGACATTTCTTTTCCATGGGTAGCTATCGCAGACGGCATGAAATGGGAAGGGCTTTTTGGATCACTTCTTCACTTTTGCTATCGTAATCTAAAAATTTAAGAAAGATGGAAGTGCAACCATCTTACAGAGACGTCCAGGCCGTCCACAGAAGCTAACATCTGAGCAGGAGCGTCTTCTGATGAGAAGGGTTGAAGAAAATCGCCGCTGTAGTTCACTGCAGTCAGCTAAAGCAGTAGAAAGCCAAACTGGAGTGACCGTTTCCCGTGACACCATCTGGCCGACACTGCAGAGGAATGGCATGCATGGTTATCGTCCACGAAAGAAGCCTCCCGTGCACAAAAAAGCACGTGTAGAATTTGCTAGAAAAGATAAAGGCTACTGGGACTCAATACTCTGAAGTGATGAAGATCACCCTTTTTGGAACTAACGGCTTTAAAACTATGGTGTTGCTGTAGTGAGAATTTTAAAGAAAAATACATGGTGCCTGTAGTGAAACATAGTGGTAGGAGTGTCCTGATGTGGGGCTGCTGGTGTGGGGCAGCTGCATTTCACTGATGGCATCATGAACTCAACAATGTACTGCTAAATACTGAAGGAGAAGATGCTGCCATCACTTTATGCACTTGGTCGTGGAGCACTTTTCCAACACAACAATGATCCAAAACACACTCCTGAAGCTACTGCTGCATTTCGGAAGAACAGTGTGAAGGTCATTGAATGGCCAACAGCGTTAGAAATAAGGGAAAAACTTGGTTGTCCTCCCCAATTTTTGGTTGTCCTTCTATACCAATATTCGACAGCAACGAAACCTACTCAGATGTCAGTACTTATCTTTATTTCTTCTATGCCTCTCATGATGGAAATAAAAAAAAACTCTTTAAATATTAAAAACAAACATTTTACTAAATATTGAAGCACCTGGTTACGCAAAGTATTGCCAAAAACTTGAAACTAATATCTTTGTAACTAGTATCTTTACACAGATTTAAATATATTGGTTCTTCTTTTCCTTTGGTTTTGATCATTGTTGCTTAAAGAATATAAAATACAAAGACTGTTGTAATAATTTAGAATATCATATCAACCCCACGGAAAAAGGTTTTTTTCAGCTCATGTCAGTCTGTTATGAGTGAACGTTATAGTGTTTATGCATGTGTTTTAAGTCGTTTTGCATGTTTTTGGAGACCTCTAGCGGTCGCGCCAGGTACTGTTGTTCAACGCCTCTATTTGAAAAATCTTTATTGAAAGTGCACATGTTGAAACAGGAAGGTTTCGCTAGCATGCACGCACTTCGTTTGTCAGTGGAAAGAATTTGCTGCATACGTCTCCATTCAGAGGTTGCCAAAAACTAATCCTTGAAACTTGAAAAATTGTTGAAAAATACCAAAATGTTGAATAACAGACCAGGTTGTCACACGGACAACCATCAGGTAGAGCTGTGACGGTGTTGGATTTTTGATCACCGCGGTGATGAACCACCAGGGGGCGCGGTGTTGCGGTTAACCGCAGCGCCCCCCCCCCCCCCCCCAAAAAAAACCCCACAAATTCCCCCGGCGGCCGCGTCAGAAATAAATACAATTACAACGTAGTATTCTTTATTAACAAATAACAGTAACAACTAACTACCTATCTAACTAATTAACTAACTATGTAAGTGTTGTAGAATGACTGTGTGAGCGCTGCGTCGTGTGTAGAACTAGGAGGAGGAGCGCACGCGCGTGTTGGGGGTGGGTGTTGATCCTTCTGCAGCGGACAGCTCTCTAGCTGCATGCGAGGCAACATTTAGTGATTTTCATCGCACTTTAACAGCGCGCGTTCATGTTTGGTGTTACAGAGTGACTGAAAACAGTAATAACCCCCCCAACACAAAAACCTCCGGCGGGCGGCCATGTCGCGCACTTAAGAACGCACGCAGTTCGTAATGGAAAAGAATGCAATGGAAATGAATAATTAGAATGCAGTTAATTTGTCCTATTTCCTCATGAGACGGAAACCTCTGTTGTAGAATGAGTGTGTGCGCTTCTGAAAGCGCGCTCCTGTGTGTGAGGGAGCCGCGTGGCACGTGCAGCGCGGAGGCACTGAGAGCGCACGCGCAGACTAGAGAGAGTGACAGGCGCGGTGGGAGAAAAGGAGAGAAGAGTCTGATAGAAAGAAGGAACGTCTGAACACAGGACTAGCAGAAAAAGTAAATTATTAGCAAAGATGAATGTGTTTGATGTGTTTATTATAGTTCCAATCACGGACCATATGCTGAACTAAAAAAAAAAAAAAAAAAAACAACGAAAAAAAAAGTGCGGTGATGCGGTGATGACCTCATCACCGCGGTGATGACCTCATCACCGCGGTGATGCGGTTATCGTCACAGCCCTACCATCAGGTTCATTTTGGTTGTCCTCCGTGAAATCTGGTTGTCTCGGACAACCGGATAACCGCTTATCGAACGCTGGCCAAGGATGTCTCCTGATCCGAACCCAATCGATCACCGGTGAGGAATTCTGAAGAACAAGTTGAGCATCACTCTCCATCCAGCATCCAGGCTCTAAAAGAGGTTCTTCTTGAAGAATGGAAAAAGATGGATGTTGCAATACATCACCAAATTGTTCATGAAATGCCTAGAAGACTTGGCGCTGTCCTTACAAATCATGGTGGTCATACAAAATACTAGATGTAGTAGATTTTGTTGCAGGGTGTATTCATTTTTTGCTTCAACAAATTTAAGTAAAAGTGAAAATTATGTGATCTAAGTTAGATCATTAACCTTAGTTTCATGGTATGTTAAGAAGTGTTCAATAAAATGCTACCTTGTGAAAAGTTTGGAGATTTTTTGTTCATTGAGCTACTGATTAAATTAGCACGGGTACTTTTTAAAGGGGGTTTATTTGTTTATGCTGTGCACTTTGTGTGTGTATATATATATATATATATGTATATGTATATATGTATGTATGTATGTATGTGTGTATATACATATATACATTTTTTTGTTTGTTTCACAAGTTATCAATACCAACTTTTTTTTGTCACAGGCGGAGCAGATCTCCAAAGAGGCGAAGGTAAAGCTTTATTGAATGGAGTTAAAATGACTTTTTTTTTTTAAATAAATACTTTGCTTTTAAATTTGTTTTCCCTTATTTTGATGAACAGCCCGTCACCTCGGAGAGACCGCCATCGCAGCAAAAGTCCACGTCGACATCGCAGCCGGTCCAGAGACAGACGCCACCGCTCCAAATCTCCCGGTATGTGGCGCTCTGGAGAAGATAATCCTCGGATCAACCTATAATACACTTAACGACAACAACCAAAACTTTTTCGTTAGTAAAACTGTGGTTTTAAAAAAAATAATTAATTGTTATTGTCTGGCAGGTCATCACCGGAGCCACAAACACCGTCCCCACAGCAAGTCTCCTGAGAGGTGAGAGCTGCTGCTGTGGATTTCTGATTGTGAACCTTTTCCTTTGAAGTGTTGTCCCATTAAACTATGATTGCTAATAAACCAAAAACTTTTGCTTCCTTTCATCTGGTAGGAGTTCAAAAAAGAGCCACAAGAAGAGTCGAAGAGGAAACAACTAAATTCCTTTTATTTTGTCTTTTTTATCCTTTCAATGTCTCAGCTGTCCACTTAAATCTGCTCTAAAGTTTGGTTCTGCTGAGATTTTAGACCCCAGACGTGTGACACATTTACCGCTTTCTGTTGTGACAGTAAAAAAAAACAGTCACTTATGATAAATTTCAGAAAAGTCCTTTATGTAATTGAATTCCGCTGTATTGAACTCTTTGTTCATATGTTTGTTTTTCAATTAAAGATCTCCATTTTGTCCGTTTACACTTTTATGTGGCTATCTTATTTTGAAAGTTTTTAGTAGAAAGAAGGTTAAAAAAATCTACAAAATGTTAATATTATACTTATCCAATTATTTTTACTTTGTTCAAAGAAAATAAATCTTGCGACTCAATTTTATTGATCCATCAAAGTTCCGGACTATGAAAGACCCGCTCTGATGAAAATTGCATTTTTGGTATTTTTACATGCATTTTTTTGATGATGGACATATTTAGCTTAAATGTGCATTTCTGAGTTTAGCTTTATTCAAATTGTGGTGAATTAGTAATGGACAGAAAATTGCTGTTTGAAAAAGAGCTTATGTGTGATGGAAAGCTTCAATATTGCTCGCCATTTTTGTTGCACCGGTAACGTTAGGTTGGGAGTGTGAGGGGCTATAAGCTAACTGGAGAGAGTGTAAACTGGTGGATGACGGGAAGTGGGGGTGGGCCTACTCCATAGCAATGGTCCCGCTCACAACTCTGCAAAGAACTTTTAATGAACAACTTCTGCTCTGCTGTAAACTGTCCTAAAAATAACAAACGTTATGGCCTGCAGCAGGACCATATTGTTTTCACAGTTGGAAAGATTTCTGCGCCTTTGAGCGAAAGTTTGACCCCCGCCACATACTCGCACACACCTAGGATAAATTGAAAATGAATTTTGGACAAAGTGAACGCCCCCCCCCAGAGAGGGCTGCCAGGCCCAGGAAGCCAGCACCCAAGGAACACAGCCGCCGTTGCCAAGGGCCCGGTACCCCCTACCAGGGATGGGGTAGGAGACAGATGGTCCGAGGTCCTATCTTCCTTGTATAATGTGTGTGTGTTTGTGAGCGTGTGTGTGTATGTGTGTTGAGGGTATATTTTTGAGGGGACAGGGGTGTGTGTGCTAGAGGTTGCGGTTAAAATTCGTGGGTAGGACGTTGAAAGGACATCTGCTGCTTGCTGGCAGTGATGCCCAAGCGCCCCCCCCTACCAAGGGTCCCAAATGTCTAAGGTGCAATTAAAACCGAGAGGAGGGGGGGGCCTGTTCACATACGATAACCAAGGTAGGGGGGGCCACTGCCAAGTGACTCCTCCCTCCAAGGTACATCGCAGGCTGACCACCCCCCCCATCACCCTAGTAAGTGATTAAATGAGGAAGAGGGTAAATGGGGGACAGCTGGTGGTGAGACAACAACCGTCCACCAGCCCCCCTCCAGCATTGGGCTCAGGTCTCCTCAGCAAGTTCAGCTCCTCTGAATTATTATCATGAGATTTTCGCATTTTTAAACAATACCGGAAAAATAACTTTTTTCAAGCGATTTTCACGCACAAGTCGCTAGCGTGATTTCACAATCAACACTGGAGTTTCGTCGACCTTTGACTTCGGGAAAAGGCAGCCATCTTGATTTTTTTTCAGAAAAAGGAACTTTACTACCGGATACAAACGTAAACTTGTCGTTGAGATTTTCATCGATTTTCATAACTTCTTGGGCATCAATGGGAAGCTACTGTGGCAAAAATGCTGCAATTAAAAGCTGTAGATGTTGAACGGCGTGCACTTGGTGAGCTAGTAAATGTGGCGCACTGTTATAGCTAATGATTTTCAATGGAATACTGTAAAAAAGGAAATGCATGCATCCATGGCTGGAACTGAACATAATGAAAAACACTGGATACGGACATATAAGGAATGTGGGCGTGGTTAGCAATAAACCTCTGTTGCTAAGGAAATTCAAAAGTTTACTTTTTCCAATTCATCTTATAATGATGTTATCCCGAGGCGACTATAACATAAAATGGTTGCTATGGTGATAAAATCAACAGAAAAGCTGCCATTTTGAAAAAAAGTGGATTTTTTTTAATCAACTTATGACATGTACCACTTGCCAATGGAGCAATGTGTTTTTCTGAGTGAGTTGATAATGCGGATATCAATGCTAGCACTTTTAGCAACATTAGCACAACTAGCATAGTTAGCACAATTAGCATAGGCAGCTTTGATAAAAGCCTTGATAAAAGGTGGGTATTGCTGCGTAGAAGTGGGCAGCGAGGGCGTGGCTGTGGTGCTTAGGGCCAGGCGGAGGGGGCGGGGTGCGCCTGCGGGCCATACAACGCTGCTTGCGGCTGTAATTCTTTTACATTTTGGCTAAAAAACTGCATGATTAGAAAAGACACTGAAACACTTGAAAATAGATCAAAAGATGATTGGAGTGGGACTTAAACCCACACACAACATAAAGGAGTTTAAGAAATTCAAATGATCAGAATGGATTTTTGTTAGTTAAATGTTTATTAAGGATTAATTCATGTGAGTTGAAGAGTTATTCTACAGGATCAATATTATAAACAATCAAATCAAACAGCCTATGTTGGTAAAACCTCATTCAGAATCATCATCTGGCAGGTTTTCCAGAAACTCCTTGATTTCTGGGCACATCCTGCTCCTTCCTCTCTCACATATTTTCTGGAGCACTTTGACGCTTTGTTTCCCATAGAAACTCCTGTTTTGAATCTCTGCTGACTTCATGTGGTACCGAATGGACTCATTACTGTCCTGACGGTCGAAGTTGAGGTATCTGGCGTAGTTGTAGTATAGCAGCTGTTTGTCATCAGAATCCAGGTCTCTCCTTTTGAGCAGGTCTTGGAACATCTGGTATGCTATCTCGCGGCCCAGACTCAACTTTGCCTGAACACGTGCCAGGTCAATCTTCTTCACAAATGATGAGTCTGGGTAGAGATCAATGACCTCCTGATGCAGCTGTATGGCTCTGTCAATCGTACGTTGGTCTGCTTGATTAGCCGTGAACCCGAGGACTTTCCATTTGTAGCAGAGTGCAGCGCATCTCTTCAGGTAGCGCTCATCAGGATGATGCTCCAAGGCCTCCTCTGCCAGAATAATGGCCTCATCCAGCGACCCCAGCTGCCTGTACAGCCTCAGGAGGGGCTTCAGGCCACTGTAGCTGCTGACAGGCTGCAGAAGGATCTTCTGACCCAGCTTCTCCGCCTGATCTTTCACCGATTCTCCTTTTCTGCCTCTTTCCTTAAGCTCCACAGCAGCCACGTACAGATTCTCTGGATCCTGCTCACGGGCTGTTCTGATTTCCTGCATGAGGTCATCACTCAGACCTGTGTCACAGTGCTTAGCAGCACTGGCCAGTGCAATCACACGGCTGGACTGCCACTGCACCATGTGTGGCTGCACCTTGAAGGATCTCTGAAAGTAATCTGCAGCCAGCAGCTGGTTATCTTTACCAAACTTCATCAGAGTCCAGGCTTTCTCAGCGTAGATCTCTGGGTGGAGCTCATCCTGGGATAGAGATGGGAATTTACTTTTGAGAGCTTCAATGTTTGACAAGTAATCTTGACTCTTTGCCTCTTCTCCAAGATGATGGTGCAGCCAGGCTAGATTTCCATAGTTCACCATCAGCCAGGGACCCTCATCTTCCTTCCTCAGCCGCTGTAAGGTTTCTGTGGCCTTTCTGAAGTACTGATGGGCTTCTTGGCTAGAGCCTAGCTCGGAGAGGACAAACCCCCACAAGTTGTAAATGGAACCCAACCAGAAATTTCCCTCATCTGTGCCAATGTCCTCAAGCTCATCCCTCTTGGCCAACAGGTGTGATCTGGTGGTTTCCTTGACCCAGGTGAAGTGACACTCCAGGGCCTCCAGTTTGGACAGAGTCTGAGAAGAACTGCTGGACAAGAACAGACAAGACAAAGAGAACTGTTCAGACACCTTCACAGAAACAGAAACGATTACTTTGAGAACTTTTTGTATTTTGACTGATGCCTTATTACAATCTTCCACACCTGTCATTGCATTCCCTTTGACACTCCTTTGTCACACACCCAGGGGCGGGGCTACATGGGGCAATATAACAACAAATATAATTTTTACAACAATGAAACTTTTTGAAATATGTATATTTGATCCTTTCATTCATAATGGTTTTCCACGTTTTGCCACCCTTCCAAAGTCATATAGAATGTTCTGTGTTTGCTACTGCACATCCTCACCTGGAATCTTCCTCCACAACATTCCAACCTGCTGCTATGGTGACAGCAGTCATGTTGTTGGTTTAGAGACACTGAGAAAGAGACAGGAAGCAGAGCTGGAGGTAGAGATGAAGATGTTGAGGCTTTCTCTGGGAGTGACCAGGACAAATACTGTAGGATCAGGAATGAATCCATCAGAGGAACAGCTCATGATAGATGTTTTTAAGATACATTTGGTAACCTTAAGAAAATGGCCAGTAATTATGTTAGTTAAAAGTCAATTTTCCTACATGAAGACTTTGGGAGGTTGTCATTTTAAGCTTTAGACTAATTGGTTCCTAAGTGCAGCTGTTTCTGCTGCTCCCCACTCCTCCAGGGGATGGATCAACATATTTCACACATAAAGGCATGTGACAACTAATCAGACTTTAACTTTAAGTTAACTTTAAATAAGTGCTGCCAACAACAACATTAAGCGTTGGAGCTTGGATGCACTTAAATATGTGTGGGCAATGCAGCAATGCGCATCTTGGCTGCATGTTTGAGCAACATGAATTTACATCATTTTTTGTGCAGTTCGCAAGTAAATACGTCCAAATAACATCAGCCTTAAGATAAAATAAATAAATGAAATACAAAGACTAAATGTAAAATAAAATAAAATAAAAATTGCATACCTCATGACGATCTTCCCGTCTTTCAAAGATATGGACTCTTCTTTCTCCTCACAACTCGTCTTCTCTGTGGCGCTGCAGCTCCTCAGTTTCAGCATCTTTTTATGCGCGCATCCGTCTGTGCGCTTTGGGAGCTGAGAGTGCTTCATCATGCGAAGCTCGCTGAGTGGTGACTTCACTTTCCCTTGGGAAAAACCTTTGTCTCTACTTTCCAGAATCGAAACTTAACTGCTGAAACCCAGGAAAGGAAAGTGTTGGATTTTGACTTGGAAAAGGTTTATTCAAAGCAATTCAAAGCTATTCAAAGCAAAATTAGACACATTAACTCTGAAGCATACAGAAAGTGACAGAATGAGACTATTTGGTGATAAGTTTGTCAAAAAGGGTTTAATTATTTGCCTGACATGGAATGTGATGAAGTGAACTTATAACTCCATTCCTGTGTCTTTTTTACCTGTTCTATCCAATAACTGAGCTAACAGATGAGAGCTGAGGGCCTTTTCTGTTGGACAGTTTTTACTATTACACAAGAAGGTGTCATGTTTCTGATGCGAGACAGATCCAGATGCTGGAACCCGGAAGGAACACACAGGTAAGTGGATGGGTAAGTAATGGTTTATTTACTGGTGTGGATTGTGGCGAGAGGCAGGTCTTGGCGTGGCCGGTGATCTTGGTGCGGCGTGGCTGGAGGTCTTGACGCTACATGGGTGGAGGTCTTGGCTTTTCTTTCGTGGCTGGAAAGAAAAGGAGAAGCCAGGTTATGGAGGGCCTTAAAGGTGAACAGGAGGAGTTTGAATTTGATTCTGGAGGTTATGGGAAGCCAGTGCATATTGACACATCAGGAGGATTAATAGTCAAAGGAGGAGCGCTGTATAACCCACTGAAGAACATGCAAAGCCCAGACGGGATGGCACAACTTTATTTTACTCTAACTCTCACCTGTTTCACCCTTACCACACCATCAGAACACTGGCGCACCTACATTACGTAGCACCCATATGTCCCTCCCCTCTCCAAGAAGCTCTGGGCGGAACAGAGAACATGGAGTGGACTACACTGTGCTAAGGAGTTTACAGCGACAGCAACCGTCAGATCTGTCTTATGCCAAAATGGAATTATTTAATGCACAATCTCTTTCAAATAAAACGCTCCTTATCCATGATCTTATTTTGGATTTTAAAAAAAGGACTTTATGTGCCTGGTTAAAACTTGGCACAGTACATGGGATCTCTCTCTGCCTCTTAAGGTTACAGCTACCGGTACATGGAAAAAGTCAGCAGTGTGGCAGACTCCCCATGTGCCATAGAAGTCAGAGTTCAAGGTGTTACATTTTTCCAGGTCCTGTTTAGAAATAAATATCTCTTAAAGGCACAAAATGTCACAAGTTTCCATAAGTTTGTCTACAACTCTGCGGCGAGCTTCTTCCGCTCTGACCAAAGCGCAGGCCACAGCAGTTGTATGAAGCAACACATATTGCCATGGCGTGTTAAGGACCTTGGACAGCAACATTGCCCCCTTGCATTAAGTGAAGTGCTCAGTCCAACCACAGCAATCTTTTGCGGCTCATAATCCCGCCTAACGAAGGATCCCTCAGCCCAAAGCTGACTTCATTACACTCAGCAGAAACTTTAAAAGAGCTGAATCGAGAGTTTGCAGCACCAACCTTTAGACAGGTCACCTCACGACCTAACTTTTCCTTAAGATACAAACAAAGCCAGTACATCGGGGTCCAGAGTCGGGGCAAACTTTCCTTGTGGTGAAAACACACACCAGCTTTGTCCGGACAGTTTCGATGTTACCGGGGGCTCCGGTACCGATGACAGTCGCGTCGCCGGCCACTTTGAGGTTCTTCACAGGTGGAGTTACCATGACAACGACAGACGCAGCCGCTCACCCAGACAGTGGGTGTTGTTTCAGATCTTATGTCATAATGTTTTCTTTTTTACAAGTAACCAAAAACAACTTTTTTTGTGTTACAGCAGAAGCAGATATCCTAAGAAGCGAAGGCAAGGCTTTACTGGATTGAGTTAAAATTACTTTTTTTTTTTTTAAATAAATACTTCGCTTTTAAATTTTTTTCCTTATTTTGTTGGACAGCCCGTCACCTCAGAGAGACCTCCCGGTATGTGGCGCTCTGGAGAAGATAATCCTCGGATCAACCTATATTACACTTCACGACAACAACAAAAACTGTTTCTTAAGTAAAACTGTGATTTCTTTTATTATATTTTATTAATTAATTGTTATTGTCTGGCAGGTCATCACCGGAGCCACAAACACCGTCCCCACAGCAAGTCTCCTGAGAGGTGAGAGCTGCTGCTGTGGATTTCTGATTGTGAACCTTTTCCTTTGAAGTGTTGTCCCATAAAACTATGATTGCTAATAAACCAAAAACTTTTGCTTCCTTTCATCTGGTAGGATTTCAAAAAAGAGCCACAAGAAGAGTCGAAGAGGAAACAACTGAATTCCTTTTATTTTGTCTTTTTTATCCTTTCAATGTCTCAGCTGTCCACTTAAATCTGCTCTAAAGTTTGGTTCTGCTGAGATTTTAGACCCCAGACGTGTGACACATTTACCGCTTTCTGTTGTGACAGTAAATAAAAACAGTCACTTATGATAAATTTCAGAAAAGTCATTTATGTAATTAAATTCCGCTGTGATGTAGAAAATATTCTGGGTGGGCCACCGGCTCCCTGCTCTGATCCATCCACTTGCAGACGTCTTAGTTTTCCTCGTCTGAGCTGGCATCTGGATACAAACTGTACGGCTGGAAAGCTTCAATATTGCTCGCCATTTTTGTTGCACCGGTAACGTTAGGTTGGGAGTGTGAGGGGCTATAAGCTAACTGGAGAGAGTGTAAACTGGTGGATGACGGGAAGTGGGGGGCGGGATTTGTACTGCTCACTGCTCTGCAAAGAACTTCCAATGAACTACTGCTGCTCTGAATCATTATGGGATGGCCACATGACCTACGTCTTGGCAGCCCTTTGGTCGCAACTTTTGAGAATTGGAGATTTTCTTGTTTTTCGACATTATGGGAAAACAGCACTTTTGTTTGTGCGCACAAACATGCTGCCAGCTCCAATCTACAAACTACACAGATGTTTCTTAGACCTTGGGAAGAGGCCGCCGTTTTAAATTAAAACAAACATTTAGTAACATACAAATGAAAACTCCAAGGGATTCTCTGACTTGCATTGATAAAAGGTGGGCGGTGATAAATTGAAAAATAGATCAAAAGATGATTGGAGTGGGACGTTTTTTTGTGTTGCCTGGAAGAAAAAAAATTCAACCCACACACTGCCTATATAAGGGTTTAAGAAATTCAAATGATCAAAACAAAGTTTTGTTGGTTAAATGTTTATTAAGGATTCAGTCGTGTGAGTTGAGGAGTTACTCTACAGGATCAATATTCTAAACAATCAAATCAAACAGCCTATGTTGGTAAAACCTCATTCAGAATCATCATCTGGCAGGTTTTCCAGAAACTCCCTGATTTCTGGGCACATCCAGCTCCTTCCTCTCTCACATATTTTCTGGAGCACTTTGACGCTTAGCTTCCCATAGAATGTATTGTTTTGAATCTCTGCTGACTTCTTGTGGTACCGAATGGACTCATTATTGTCCTGACGGTCGAAGTTGAGGTATCTGGCGTAGTTGTAGTATAGCAGCTGTTTGTCATCAGAATCCAGGTCTCTCCTTTTGAGCAGGTCTTGGAACATCTGGTATGCTATCTCGCAGCCCTGACTCAACTTTGCCTGAACACATGCCAGGTCAATCTTCTTTACAAATGAGGAGTCTGGGTAGAGCTTAATGACCTCCTTATGCAGCTTTACGGCTCTCTCAATCGTACGTTGGTCTGCTTGATCAGCCTGAGGACTGAGGACTTTCCATTTGTAGCAGAGTGCAGCGCATCTCTTCAGGTAGCGCTCATCAGGATGCCGTTCCAAGGCCTCCTCTGTCAGAATAATGGCCTCATCCAGCAACCCCAGCCGCCTGTGCAGCCTCAGGAGGGGCTTCAGGCCACTGTAGCTGCTGACAGGCTGCAGAAGGATCTTCTGACCCAGCTTCTCCGCCTCATCTTTCACCGATTCTCCTTTTTTTCCTCTGTCCTTAAGCTCCACAGCAGCCACGTACAGATTCTCTGGATCCTGCTCACGGGCTGTTCTAATTTCCTGCATGAGGTCATCACTCAGACCTGTGTCACAGTGCTTAGCAGCACTGGCCAGTGCAATCACACGGCTGGACTGCCACTGCACCATGTGTGGCTGCACCTTGAAGGATCTCTGAAAGTAATCTGCAGCCAGCAGCTGGTTATCTTTACCAAACTTCATCAGAGTCCAGGCTTTCTCAGCGTAGATCTCTGGGTGGAGCTCATCCTGGGACGGAGATGGGAATTTACTTTTGAGAGCTTCAACCTTTGACAAGTAATCTTGACTCTCTGCCTCTTCTCCAAGATGATGGTGCAGCCAGGCTAGATTTCCATAGTTCACCATCAGCCAGGGACCCTCATCTTCCTTCCTGAGCCGCTGTAAGGTTTCTGTGGCCTTTCTGAAGAACTGATGGGCTTCTTGGCTAGAGCCTAGCTCGGAGAGGACAAACCCCCACAAGTTGTAAATGGAACCCAACCAGAAATTTCCCTCATCTGTGCCAATGTCCTCAAGCTCATCCCTCTTGGCCAACAGGTGTGATCTGGTGGTTTCCTTGACCCAGGTGAAGTGACACTCCAGGGCCTCCAGTTTGGACAGAGTCTGAGAAGAACTGCTGGACAAGAACAGACAAGACAAAGAGAACTGTTCAGACACCTTCACAGAAACAGAAACGATTACTTTGAGAACTTTTTGTATTTTGACTGATGCCTTATCACAATCTTCCACACCTGTCATTGCATTCACTTTGACACTCCTTTGTCACATAGCCAGGGGGGGGGGGGCTACAACAAATATACATTTAAAACAATTAAACTGTTAGAAATATGTGTATTTCATTTATAATGGTCTTCCACTCTACTGTTTGCCACCCTTCCAAAATCTTCTGCCCTCATCTTGCCCCCCATAAAAACTCCCATATAAACTCTATGTCCGCCACTGCGCATTCCGCACCTGGAATCTTCCTCCACAACATTCCAACCTGCTGCTATGGTGACAGCAGTCATGTTGTTGGTTTAGAGACACTGAGAAAGAGACAGGAAGCAGAGCTGGAGGTAGCAGAGATGAAGATGTTGAGGCTTTCTCTGGGAGTGACCAGGACAAATACTGTAGGATCAGGAATGAATCCATCAGAGGAACAGCTCATGATAGATGTTTTAAAGATACATTTGGTAACCTTAAGAAAATGGCCAGTAATTATGTTAGTTAAAAGTCAATTTTCCTACATGAGGAATTTGGGAGGTTGTCATTTTAAGCTATAGACTAGTGCAGCTGTTTCTGCTGTTCCCCGCTCCTCCAGGGGATGGATCAACACATTTCACACACCAAGGTGTTTGAAAACTAAACGGACTTTAACTTTAAGTTAACTATAAATACGTGCTGCCAACAACAACATTAAGCCTTGGAGATTGGACGCACTTTAAATATGTGTGGGCAATGCAGCAATGCGCATCTTGGCTGCATGTTTGGCCAACATGAATTTACATCATTTCTTGTCCTGTTTGCATGTAAATATGTGTAAATAACATCAGCCTAAACATAAAATAAATAAATGTAAAACAAAAACTAAACTAAACTAAACTAAACTGAACTGAACTGAACTGAACTAAACTAATGTCAAATAAAGTAAAATAAAATTGCGTACCTCATGACGATCTTCCCGTCTTTCAAAGATACGGACTCTTCTTCCTCCTCACAACTCGTCTTCTCTGTGGCGCTGCAGCTCCTCAGTTTCAGCACCTTCTTATGCGCGCATCCGTCTGTGCGCTTTGGGAGCTGAGGGAGCTTCGTCATGCGAAGTTTGCTGAGTGGTGACGTCACTTTCCCGTAAGCAAAACTTTTGTCTCTACTTTCCAGAATTGAAACTTAACTCTGCTGAAACCCAAGAAATGTAGGTGTTTGATTAGGACTTGTAAAAGGTTTATTCCAAGCAATCTGAACAAAAAGTTGACACATTAACTCTAAAGCAAACACTAGGCAAGGCAATGCGAGGTGAGTGTATTTGTATAGCACAATTCATGCACCAAGTAGTTCAAAGTGCTTTGCAAAACAGGAAAAAACATTAAAATCACAATACATAACAGTGCAAAGATTAAAAACATATAATCATTATAAAATTTACTTTAAAAGACTGTAAAGAGGAAAGGACAGAAACAGATGTGGGGATAAGGAGCCTTCAGTTATAGACACAGCTAAACAGGACTGTTTTGAGTCTAGATTTGAACCTTAACACGGCAGAGGCCTGTCTGACAACCTCAGGGAGACTGTTCCAGCTTTTAGCTGAATAACATTGAAACGCTGATTCCTCTTGTTTAGTCCTGACTCTGGGCACCCGCGGGAGGCTGGTCCCTGAGGTCCTCAGAGTCTGAGATAGTTAACATAGCGCTAACATGTCAGAGATGTACTTTTAAGGCCATAGAGAGACTTGAAAAAAAAAACAGAGCTGCTTTAAAGTCTATTCTTTGAGCTACAGGAAGCCAGTGCAGAGACCTGAGCACAGGACTGATGTGATGGTACTTCCTGGTTCTAGTCAGGACTCAAGCAGCAGCGTTCTGGATGTACTGAAGCTGTTATACAGCTCGTTTGGGGAGGCCAGTGAACAGGCCGTTAGAATAACCCAACCTACCGGAGACAAATGCATGAATAAGTATCTCCAGGTCTGGCTTTGACTCTATGTTTTTGAATTGGGAGATGTTTTTTAGATGGTAAAATGCTGCTGATGTTACTGACTTGTTATGGCTGCTAAAGTTCAGGTCAGAGTCCATGATGACCCCTAGGTTTCTGACTTCATTTGAAGCTCTTGTAGACAGAGAGTGAAGGTAACTGCTGACACTCTTTCTTTGTTTCTGTGGACCAATGACGACGACTTCAGACTGGTCTGAGTTTAGCTGGAGAAAGTTGTTTTGCATCCAAGCACTGATCTCTTGGATTCAAAAACTGAATGAATCCACTGGCCCATATTCACCTGCTGTCAGTGACACATAGATCTGAATATCGTCTGCATAGTTGTGATAAGATATGTTATTACTGCAAACTAACTGACCTAGTGGCAGCATGTAGAGGTTGAAGAAAAGAGAACATGACACATTGAGACTATTTATTGAGATGTTTGTCTAAAAGAGTTTAATTATTTGCCTGAAATTAATGGGAGGAAGTGAACTTGTAACTCTATTCCTGTTTTTATTTTTTATTTATATCTGTTCTGTCCAATAACTAAGCGAACAGATAAGAGCTGAAGGCCTTTATGTTTGACAGGTTTAAATATTACACAAAGAGGTTATGTATCTCTAGGGTATATATATATATATATATATATATATATATATATATATATATATATATATATATATATATATATATATATATATATATATATATATATATATATATATATATACAATTACGCTGAGCAAGGCAGCAACTGACCTGAAAAACAAGATAATGTCTACAATGAACACTAGGCAACCCCGACACCAGCTACAACGGTTAAGTGATGTACTGCCTGAAAGTCTACTGGAAACTGTGAATGAAGCATTGAGGGCAATTCCTACCACAACCATCACAGAAACCAATGAACTGGTTTACACTTCAGCGGCAGTGATCCTTGAGATGCTTGGCTATAAGAGCAACCATGGAAGAAAACAATACCCACCATGGAAGCAACGGTTAGAGGCCAAAATCAAGGCAACTCGGAAGGATGTGAGTAAGCTGACAGAGGCTCAAAGAGGTACAATGAGAAAGCAAGTACTGAAGAGATACAGCCAGATGCCCATACCTGAAGCCCTGGAAACTGCCAAACAAAGGCTCCTAGCCTTGAGCAGCCGCCTAAAGAGGTACACAAGAGACAATGAAGCCAGACGAATAAACAGGCTCTTCGCAACTCAACCAGCGAAAGTGTACGCTCAGTGGCAGGGTCAAAACAGCCGAGCAGACCCACCAAGGCTAGAAACTGAACAGTACTGGAAAAGTATATGGGAGAAAGAGACAGCACATAACAGCAATGCCCAGTGGCTGGTCTCTCTGAGAAAAGAACACAGCAACCTCCCTGAACAGAATCCAGTAACCATCACAGTGGCAGACATCCAAGAAAGAGTCTCAGGTATGAAGAACTGGACAGCACCGGGCCCTGACATGATACATGCCTATTGGCTAAAGAAGCTTACCACACTCCACAAGCGCCTGGCAGCAAAAATGAACCAGCTGCTAAGAGATGGGACTCACCCCGAATGGCTAACGGAAGGGCGAACGATCCTGATCCAGAAGGATCCCTCAAAGGGTGCAGTCCCATCCAACTACAGGCCAATAACCTGTCTCTCCACAACATGGAAGCTCATGTCAGGCATCATTGCAACCAAGATAAATAGGCACATGGATCAATTCATGAGTAACACACAGAAAGGCATTGGTAGAGACTCCAGAGGAGCCAAACACCAACTCCTGGTCGACAGAACAGTCGCCCAAGACTGCAAGTTACGACACACCAACCTGTGCACAGCCTGGATTGATTACAAGAAGGCCTATGACTCAATGCCACACACATGGATCACTGAATGCTTGGAGCTGTACAACATCAACAGGACTCTAAGAGCCTTCATAAGAAACTCAATGAAACTGTGGAAAACCACCCTTGAAGCCAATGGGAAACCACTTGCACAAGTGTCCATCAAATGTGGGATATACCAAGGTGATGCTCTGTCCCCACTGCTGTTCTGCATAGGTCTGAACCCCCTCAGCCAAATAATCAACAAGACTGGCTATGGATACCGACTCAGAAATGGGGCCAACATCAGTCACCTCCTCTACATGGATGACATCAAGCTATATGCTAAGAGCGAGCGTGACATTGACTCCCTGATCCACACCACCAGGATCTACAGTAATGACATTGGGATGTCATTTGGGCTCGAGAAATGCAGCCGGATGGTGACAAAGAGAGGCAAGGTAGTCCACACAGGGGGGGTCTCACTCCCAGAAGGAACAATAGCAGACATTGAGGACAGTTACAAGTACCTTGGAATTCCCCAGGCAAATGGCAACCTGGAGCAGGCAACAAGGAAAGCTGCAACAGCTAAGTACCTCCATCGAGTAAGGCAAGTCCTGAGAAGCCAGCTCAATGGCAAGAACAAGACCCGGGCAATAAACAGCTATGCACTGCCAGTTATCAGATACCCTGCAGGAATAATAAGATGGCCAAAGGAAGAGATACAGACCACGGATGTTAAGACACGAAAGCTCCTCACCATGCATGGAGGGTTCCATTCCAAATCCAGCACTCTGAGACTGTATGCTAGCCGCAAAGAAGGAGGCCGAGGACTAGTGCGCGTAGAAGCCACTATCCAGGATGAAACATCCAAGATGCATGAGTACATCAAGCTCAAGGCCCCAACTGACAGTGTGCTCAGTGAATGTCTCAGGCAATGGAGAGCAGAGGATACAGTGCTGGAGGACAGATCCTCATGGGAGGACAAACCCCTCCATGGGATGTACCACCGGACCATAACTGAAGTGGCTGATATCAAGAAGTCCTACCAATGGCTAGAAAGGGCTGGCCTACAAGACAGCACTGAAGCACTCATCCTGGCAGCTCAGGAACAAGCCCTGAGCACCAGAGCGATAGAGGCTCAGATCTACCACACCAGACAAGACCCAAAGTGTAGGCTGTGCAAAGAGGCGCCTGAAACAATCCAGCATATAACTGCAGGGTGTAAGATGCTGGCAGGTAAAGCATACATGGAGCGCCACAATCAAGTGGCTGGAATCATATACAGGAACATGTGTCCAGAATATGGACTGGAAACCCCAAGGTCAAAATGGGAAACACCTCCGAAGGTGGTAGAGAATGAAAGGGCAAAGATCCTGTGGGACTTCCAGATCCAGACTGATAGGATGGTAATGGCGAACCAACCAGACATCGTAGTGGTGGATAAAGAACAGAGGAAAGCCGTTGTGGTGGATGTGGCAGTGCCAAGCGATGGGTTCATCAGGAAGAAGGAACATGAGAAACTGGAGAAATACCAGGGACTCAGAGAAGAACTGGAGAAAGCCTGGAAAGTGAAGGTGACAGTGGTGCCTGTGGTAATTGGAGCACTCGGGGCAGTAACCCCCAAGCTTGAGGAGTGGCTACAACAGATACCTGGAAAGACCTCAGACCTCTCAGTCCAGAAAAGCGCAGTGCTAGGAACAGCTAAGATACTGCAGGATCCTCAAGCTCTCAGGCCTCTGGTAGAGGACCCGAGCTTGGAGGAGAAACCACCCGCGGAGGCTGAGAGGGGCGTTAAAAAAAAATATATATACAGCTAAGATACTGCACAGAACCCTCAAGCTCCCAGGCCTCTGGTAGAGGACCCGAGCTTCAGTGAGAAACCACCCGCGGAGGGTGAAAGGGGCAAGTTTATATATATATATATATATTTACACACATATATATAAAACAATTTTTACTATTCCTGTTTTGCTTTACCGGTACATAACTTTTTAATTTTTATGTTCTCTAAATGATCGTTACTTGATGTCGGGGATGAAAACAACTTTATTCAACTTGCAACTTTATTTTGCCCTTTTCTTTATTGAAAATTTGCAGAATATAATACAAACATGCAACATTTATAACAATACAATATGATAATACAACACAAATTGTTTTAACCTTATGAAAGTTTCAATTGTTAAGAACAAAACTCTAAGTGACATACATTTTTAAAACAAACTGGTGTTCAATGATAACCAAGCAAAGCAATCACAGAAGGAAATAAATAAGTAAAAATAAAAAAAAAATGAATAAAAGAAAAACTAAATAAATGGCAGTGTAAACTTATGTCACTAATCCACAAGATTTACAGATGTGATTCGTTATTTTAGAAAATGATTTTTTTTTCAAGCAACTGTCACAAAATTTCATGCACATGTCACTAGCGTAATTTTACAATCACTTCTGGATTTTTGTTGACCTTTGACTTAGGGAAAAGGCTGCCAACTTGAATTTTTTTCAGAAAAAGCACCTACTACCCGATACAAATGTAAACTTGTCGTTGGGATTTTTAGCGATTGTCTTGTAACTTCTTGGGCATCAGTGGGAAGCTACTGTGGCAAAAATGCTGCAATTAAAAGTTGTAGATTTTGAACGGCGTGCACATGGAGAGCTAGAAAATGTGGCGCACTGTTTTAACTAATGTTTTTCAATGGAATACTGTAAAAATTGAATGCATGCATCCATGGCTGGAACTTAACATGATGAAAAACACTGGATATGGACATATAAGGAATGTGGGCGTCATCTAAAAATGACGTCGATCTTATCGTTATCCCCAGACAACCAAAACATATATTGGTTCCTATGGTGATAAAATCAACAGAAAAGCTGCCATTTTGTGGAAAAGTGGATTTTCTATCAACTCATGACATGTACCTCTTACCAATGGAGCAATTCAATTCAATTTAATTTATCCAGCCCAAATTCACAACAACAGTTGTCTCAATGGGCTTTGTACCGGTAATTTTAAGGTAAACACGAAATCAAAAAGGACCATAAAAGCCAAGAATTCAATAGGATAATACTTGAACTTTAACTAAACAGACTAACTAAACCGGCATCCCTGCCCTTAGACCCTCCTTTGTAGTAAGGAACAACTCCTAAAACAACTAAATCCAGAAAAAACAAAGAAACCTCAGATACCCACATGAAGGAGGGATCCTCCCCCAGGACGGACAGGTAATGTACCAGAACTCTTAGAGAAGAATTAGCTTATCTAACTCTACAACTACATGTTTAAAGTCCAGGAAGGGAATGGGAAAGAGGGACATTACATGAATCGCACTTCACCAGAGGCATGGAGAACTAAAAGCAATGGGTTTTTTCTGAGTGAGTTGATGAGGCTGATTGCAATGCAAGCACTTTTGGCAACATCAGCACAAATAGCATGGTTAGTGTAATTAGCATATGCAGCTTTGACCAGTCTTGATAAAAGGTGGGGGGTGCTGCGTAGAAGTGGACACGGTGGCGCTGCCGTGGTGTGTAGGGCCAGGTGACGGGGCAGGTTGCCTTACAACGCTGCTTGCGGCTTAAATTTTTTTTTTTTTTAATTAAAAAAAAACACTGGAAGGCTTGAAAATAGATCAAAAGATGATTAGAGTGGGACTTCAAAACAATTCATTTTTTGTGTAGCCTGTAAGAAATAAAATCAAATCCACACACTATATAGGAGTTTAAGAAATTCAAATGATCAGAATAAAGTTTTGATTGTTCCATGTTTATTAAGGATTCAACCGTGTGAGTTGATGAGTTATTCTACAGGATCAATACACTAAACGATCAAACCAAACAGCCTATGTTGGTAAAACATTATTCAGAATCATCATCTGGCAGCTTTTCCAGAAACTCCCTGATTTCTGGGCACATCCTGCTCCTTCCTATCTCACATATTTTCTGGAGCCCTTTGACGATTAGTTTCCCATAGAAACTCCTGTTTGGAATCTCTGCTGACTTTATGTGGTACCGAATGGACTCATTACTGTCCTGACGCTCAAAGTTGAGGTATCTGGAACCTCCCTTTCTGTGATGCTGCATAGACAGCCAGATGCAGCATCACAGGCAGAGAACCAGCAACACCACAGCAAGGTGGCGTTGCTGGTCCTCATGTAGAGCTGGAGCTGATGAGCAGCAGCTGATCCAAAGGGGGAGGATCCAACTGAGGAAGCTCTGGAAATAAAAAAATTAAAATAAAAGTGAAAATAAAAAAAAGAAGCGGAATGTTCTTAATGTTATTTTTTGGAAGACCAGCTAGCAGAGGGGTACAATAATCAATGAAAGCATGCATTCATTCATTCAGAATCATCATCTGGCAGGTTTTCCAGAAACTCCTTGATTTCTGTGCTCATTCTGCTCCTTCCTCTCTCGCATAATTTCTGGAGCACTTAGTTTCCCATAGAAACTCCTGTTTGGAATCTCTGCTGACTTCATGTAGTACCGAACAGCCTGGTTACTGTTGTGATGCTCGAAGTTGAGGTATCTGGTGTAGCTGTAGTATAGCAGCTGCTTGTCTCTGGCATCCAGGTCTCTCCTTTTGAGCAGGTCTTGGAACATCTGGTATGCTATCTTGCGGCCCTGACTCGACTTTCCCTGAACATGTGCCAGGTCAACCTTCTTCACCAATGATGTGTCTGGATAGAGATCAATGACCTCCTCATGCAGCTTTATGGCTCTCTCAATCGTACGTTGGTCTGCTCGATCAGCCGTGAACCCGAGGACTTTCCATTTGTAGCAGAGTGTGGCACATCTCTTCAGGTAGCGCTCATCAGGATGACGCTCCAAGGCGTCCTCTGTCAGAACGATGGCCTCATCCAGCGACCCCAGCCGCCTGTGCAGCCTCAGGAGGGGCTTCAGGCCACTGTAGCTGCTGACAGGCTGCAGAAGGATCTTCTGACCCAGCGTCTCGGCCTCATCTTCCACTAATTCTTCTTTTCTGCCTCTTTCCTTAAGCTCCACAGCAGCCACATACAGATTCTCTGGATCCTGCTCTCGGGCTGTTCTAATTTCCTGCATGAGGTCATCACTCAGACCTGTGTACCAGTACTTAGCAGCACTGGCCAGTGCAATCACACGGCTGGACTGCCACTGTACCATGTCTGGCTGCATGTTAAAGGATCTCTGAAAGTAATCTGCAGCCAGCAGCTGGTTATCTTTACCAAACTTCAAACTTCAACATCAAACTTCAGACCCTCATCTTCCTTCCTCAGCCGCTGTAAGGTTTCTGTGGCCTTTCTGAAGAACCGATGGGCATTTCCAGGGCCTCCAGTTTGGACAGAGTCTGAGAAGAACTGCTGGACAAGAACAGACTCCAATAAGACAAAGAGAACTGTTCAGACACCTTCACAGAAACAGAAACGATTCTGTTTCTTCCACACCTGTCATTGCATTCACTTTGACACTCCTTTGTCACACACCCAAGGGCGGGCCTACATGGGGCAATATTACAACAAATATAATTTTACAACAGTGAAACTGTTTAAATATGTTGAAAATAAATATGTTTAAATATCTTATATGTCTTCTGCCCTTGTCTTGCCCTCCATAAAAATTCCCATATAAACTCTAGGTCCGCCACTGCACATTCCGCACCTGGAATCTTCCTCCTCAACATTCCAACCTGCTGCTATGGTGACAGCAGTCATGTTGTTGGTTTAGAGACACTGAGAAAGAGACAGGAACAGAGCTGGAAGTAAAGATGAGGTGTTGAGGCTTTCTCTGGGAGTGACCAGGACAAATATTGTAGGATCAGGAATGAATCCATCAGAGGAACAGCTCATGATAGATGTTTTAATATAACTCTGCTAACTTTAAGAAAATGGCCAGTAATTATGTTAGTAAAATTGGAGAGTAAACTTGTGTCACTAATCCAAGATTTACAGATGCAAATCGTTTTTTGAGCCTTTGCATTTTTGAAACAGAAATTAATTTAAGTTTCAATACGAAGAATTCAGGTTTTGTAGTAGACAATTTACTTTAGTGAATATGAAATTTGCATGACTAACTTACAAAAGAAATCACAATCTTTTTGTTCAAAACTATGAAAACCAAATATGTTTTTACAATAACGTTGAAAATCAGAAAAAAAGAGTCTGTGATTTGTGGATGTTTTTCCATAATTTGTTTGTGAATTCACAAGACCAGAATAAATGGGAGCATGTTTCAGGTTGTTTCTATCAGAAAGTACAACTGGTGTTAAAGTCCGATCAAATATAGATAATGTTTTGCTGGTTAAAAATCTTTTCATTAGACTAACATTTGACTTTAAGAATTTTTGTGGTTCAGACCAGACTTTTTTCCTTTCAATGTTTAACTTAACTTTCACTTTTTAAACATGAATATGAATAAAAACAGACACGAATATTAATCCAGAATAATACATATATTCTGTCAAAATTATGCAAATATGAATAAACAAAGTCAGGAAATATTAAGAATTAGAAAGAATAAATCAAATTATTCCGTTTTCTTTGCTCTTTTGTCCATTTGTTTTAGAGCTCAACTCTTG
This sequence comes from Oryzias curvinotus, assembly GCA_023969325.1. Lineage (NCBI taxonomy): Eukaryota > Metazoa > Chordata > Actinopteri > Beloniformes > Adrianichthyidae > Oryzias > Oryzias curvinotus. The sequence goes on along the minus strand of CM043719.1, from coordinate 36,593,562 downwards.
ACGTCATTTTTAGCAATAAGTTCATTTCTGCTTGGTGTGTGATGTTCTGTGTGTGTCTCTGGTCCTGTGTGTGTCTCTGGTCCTGTGTGTGTCTCTGGTCCTGTGTGTGTGTCTTTGTGAGACGTATCAGAGGGATTTGATTATTTAAAAACCTGTCATTGTGAAAATCATGTTTAGGTCTCATAAAACATTAAAAACTAAATTACAGAACTCATCACTGGGATTACTCCAAAAATATTTGGCATTTTCCTAATTTTGTGCAACACCAACAGTAAAAATTCTCCAAAATCCTCAATACTTTATTAAACAAATGATCAATTGTTTATTCATGGTCTGAAAAAGTGGAGCTGTTTTCCAGCCTGCATTACCTGCTGTCTTTATTCAGATTTACCATCACCAACTAAACAACGGTAAAGATAAATGGATATGGAAAATACTGACAAGTATTAAAAATGTCAGCAATAATTAGTGAAGAATGACATTATTAGAATGAGCATGAGTAATTGAAGCCACCTGATGATCCTGGTGTTGCGTAATGGTCTCCGTGCACCATTTTACCTCGCAACCTGCGCCCACTACCCCTCCCCTTCTCTTCCTCACACACACACACACACACACACACGCCTCTTTCTCAAAGGCGGGAGCGCCAATTCGCAAGTTTCAGGCCGTTCCATGCTGTGCCATATATTTGACAATAGCAGAACTAAAGTTCCACAATTACTAATAGCAAGCACTGCATTGCCACCTTCTACTATCCAGGCAAGTACCATTGCCCCCCGAGTCGTTATCGTCTTAATCAGTAGCGGACACACTGGACATGTCCGAATCTGCTACCCGTGCCCTATGCAAAGCACAACCCCGGTTTGTTCAGAATGACACTCACATAAGTTAGTGGACAATCAAATCAGTCCGTTTATTTTAAACACACCCACCACCAGAAGCCAAACAGCATTAACTTGACTTCTGTTCACAGCTCCCTCACTTATGGTGAGCTATTTAACACAACCAAGATTCCCCACTTCCCATGAGTCTTAAAAGCTGAAATTTGGGCTACCCCCAAATCGCCACAATATATTGATTTGCTATATGAGCAGCGCTATTATTGGAGCATTCCTGTTATTTAATATTTATCCTTCCAATCATTTTTTACATTCTGGCTTTAACTGGGACAGTGATCTTTGTGTCTTTTGTGGGAATGATGTAGAAACTGTGGAACATCTTTTCTTTGAAAGTTTTCATGTAAAAGAGTTTTGGTCTTCTTTTCATAATTGGCTCAAGTCCCAAAATATCATCATTAACCCTTTAAATTGAAATACAATTCAAACTTTATTACAATTAATTGACAAAAATCTGGACTTTCTGATTAATGTACTGATTGTCATTTTGAAGCATTTTGTTCATACTTTTAAATTCTTAACCCTTGTGCTATTCTATGACCCCACCCTTACACTGACGTGGTGTTCCTACCATGACAAAGGTGGATAAAGGTGCAGAGGATTTCATGCAATCCATTGAACCAGTAAAGATCACAAATCATTGTAGAATAAAGGTTCAACGCACTGTCGGGTCTAGATGACCCACCTCCCAATAAAAAAGTGCCTAGGGTAGCACAAGGGTTATAGGTTAAACCTCATATTTATGGATAAGTCAACCGTCTCAACCTATTCCCTAAATCTTTACATTACATGAATCATAAGAATGCCCAGACATTGTGTAATTTATTTGATCTATTTAAACTTTTGTTATAGACCCTTATTTTTATTGATTATTTTTTTAAGTTATATTTGTTTTCATATTTGTTTTTTTTTGTCTACCTTTATCTCAGAATTGATATTCTTGTCATTGACAGACATGCCGTGATAGTTTGTTTAATATTTGCTTCAATTAAAAAAAAAAAAAATAAAATATTTTTTTTGGTGCATTCCCTGCGGGTGCCACAAGGGGTGCTCGCGCCCATGCGCCCGCGGGCACAGGGTTGGTGACCACTGCTCTAAACAATCAAATCAAACAGCCTATGTTGGTAAAACCTCATTCAGAATCATCATCTGGCAGGTTTTCCAGAAACTCCTTGATTTCTGGGGACAACAAGCTCCTTCCTCTCTCACATGTTTTCTGGAGCACCATGACGCTTTGTTTCCCATAGAAACTCCTTTTGAATCTCTGCTGACTTCATGTGATACCGAATGGACCCATTCCTGTCCTGACGATCGAAGTAGAGGTATCTGGCATAGTTGTAGTATAGCAGCTGTTTGTTATCAGAATCCAGGTCTCTCACTGCGAGCAGGTCTTGGAACATCTGGTATGCTATCTTTGCCTGAACATGTGCCAGGTCAATCTTCTTCACAAATGACGTGTCTGGGTAGAGATCAATGACCTCCTCATGCAGCTTTATGGCTCTCTCAATCGTGCGTTGGTCTGCTCGATCTGCTGTGAACCTGAGGACTTTCGATTTGTAGCAGAGTGCAGCGCATCTCTTCAGGTAGCGCTCATCAGGATGCCGCTCCAAGGCCTCCTCTGTCAGAACGATGGCCTCATCCAGCGACCCCAGCTCCCTGTGCAGCCTCAGGAGGGGCTTCAGGCCACTGTAGCTGCTGACAGGCTGCAGAAGGATCTTCTGACCCAGCGTCTCGGCCTCATCTTTCACTGATTCTCCTTTTATGCCTCTTTCCTTAAGCTCCACAGCAGCCACGTACAGATTCTCTGGATCCTGCTCACGGGCTGTTCTGATTTCCTGCATGAGGTCATCACTCAGACCTGTGTCACAGTGCTTAGCAGCACTGGCCAGTGCAATCACACGGCTGGACTGCCACTGTACCATGTCTGGCTGCATGTTAAAGGATCTCTGAAAGTAATCTGCAGCCAGCAGCTGGTTATCTTTACCAAACTTCATCAGAGTCCAGGCTTTCTCTGCGTAGATCTCTGGGTGGAGCTCATCCTGGGAAGGAGATGGGAATTTACTTTTGAGAGCTTCAACCTTTGACAAGTAATCTAGACTCTTTGTCTCTTCTCCAAGATGATGGTGCAGCCAGGCTAGATAGTTCACCATCAGCCAGGGACCCTCATCTTCCTTCCTCAGCCGCTGTAAGGTTTCTGTGGCCTTTCTGAAGTACTGATGGGCTTCTTGGCTAGAGCCCAGCTCGTAGAGGACAAACCCCCACAAGTTGTAAATGGAACCCAACCAGAAATTTTCCTCATGTGTCCCAATGTCCTCAAGCTCATCCCTCTTGGCCAACAGCTGTGATCTGGTGGTTTCCTTGACCCAGGTGAAGTGACACTCCAGGGCCTCCAGTTTGGACAGAGTCTGAGAAGAACTGCTGGACAAGAACAGACAAGACAAAGAGAACTGTTCAGACACCTTCACAGAAACAGAAACGATTACTTGGAGAACTTTTTGTATTTTGACTGATGCCTTATCACAATCTTCCACACCTGTCATTGCATTCACTTTGACACTCCTTTGTCACACAGCCAGGGGCGGGGCTACATGGGAAAAGGCGGGCACAGCTGCTCCCAAGCAAAAAGCTTTGCCCCCCCATCACACTTTTGAGTCAGTATTTGTATCATTATTTTGAAATATAAAAAGAATGACCCGTAAAGCATCTTCAAGCATTAGAAGTAGGATCTCTGCTAAATTAACTGCTGTTTATATTACAACAAAGAAACTGTTTGAAATATGTATATTTGATCCTTTCATTTATAATGGTCTTCAACTCTACTGTTTGCCATCCTTACAAAGTCTTCTGTCCCCTACTTCCCCCCGCCCCCATGTAAAATGTTCTAGCTCTTCTACTGCACATCCTCACCTGGAATCTTCCTCCACAACATTCCAACCTGCTGCTATGGTGACAGCAGTCATGTTGTTGGTTTAGAGACACTGAGAAAGAGACAGGAAGCAGAGCTGGAGGTAGAGATGAAGATGTTGAGGCTTTCTCTGGGAGTGACCAGGACAAATACTGTAGGATCAGGAATGAATCCATCAGAGGAACAGCTCATGATAGATGTTTTTAAGATACATTTGGTAACCTTAAGACAATGGCCAGTAATTATGTTAGCAAAATGTCAATTTTCCTACATGAAGACTTTGGGAAGTTTCATTTTAAGCCACTGGCCAAATGGTTCCTAAGTGCAGCTGTTTCTGCTGTTCTCAGCTCCTCCAGGGGATGGATCAACACATTTCACACACCAAGGCGCTTCAAAACTAATCGAACTTTAAGTTAACTTTAAATACGTGCTGCCAACACCAACTTTAAGCCTTGGAGCTTGGACGCACTTTAAATATGTGCGGGCAATGCAGCAATGCGCATCTTGGCTGCGTGTTTGGCCAACATGAATTTACATCATTTTTTGTGCTGTTTGCACATAAATACGTGTAAATAACATCAGCCTAAACATAAAATAAAAAAATGAAAAAACTAAACTAATCTCAAATAAAATAACATAAAAATCGCGTACCTCATGACGATCTTCCAGTTCTGTAGATTTGAACTCTTCTTTCCTCTCACCGTTCTTATCTGTGGCGCAGCTCCTCGGTTTCCGCACCTTTTTAGAAGCGCGTCCGCCTCGCCGCACAGTGAAACAGATCCCGCTTCCTCTTGCTCATCAGGCAGATTCGACTAAATGTAAATTAGACACATTAACTCTAAAGCATACAGAACCTGAGAGAATGAGAATATTTAGTGATAAGTTTGTCAAAAAGAGTTTAATTATTTGCTTGAAATGGAATGGAAGGAACAGAATTTACATAACCCCATTCCTGTTTGTTTTTTTTTTACTCGTTCTGTCCAACAACTGAGCGAACACATGAGAACTGAAGGCGTTTTGTGTTGGACAGGTTTTACTATTAAACAAAGAGGTTATGTATCTTCGGATAACCTGGATGTCTATTTGCATAAACCCCTTTTTAAAATGTATTTGTTACATTTCATGTTTTAAATATATATTTTCTTTTTTTGAAAGTATTTTAACCATTCCTGTTTTGCTTTACTTAACTTTTTAATTTTTATGTTCTTTAAATGATTGTTATATGAGAAATGAAAACAACTTTATTCAACTGGCAACTTTTTTTATATATACAAAACGTTATTGTTAAAAACATAGAATTAAAATGCATGGCAAGAACAATAGTCATAACAATGACAATGCAAGGGGATGGTACATGCATTACAAAGAAATATTACAAAACAGATTACTATATATTAAATGTTCAAAGACAGACAGTTTTCATAAATCTGTATAGCCTTTATGTTTAAGCTATTAGAAATAATGTGTAAATAACATTCTAATTCTTTAATTATTACAGGAAAAATAGTTGTGATGAAGAAAATTTTGATTTGTGAACACAAAATGTATCAAATATTACAATTAGATTAATTGCCAATTTTATGTTTGATTTGGGGTTCTTTTCGTGTAGGCCAAATATGATATATTCAAATTTCATCTGAAACTGTGAGTCACATTTGTGATTTATACGTGTGCATTCTTTTCAAAAAGGTATTTTTTTTTTTTTTAGTTTAGTTTGTTTCAAACACAAATGAAAAGTCAGCACACACAGTGGTTTAAAAGACATAAAATAATACAGTGTGCTTGAAAAGGAGTGGGTTGAAGAGAAATCTTGTCTTCTCCTACCCCTTTTTAAAAAACCTGAAGGTGAACGTATTCAACACATGTATTGCTATTTACGGATAGGTACAAAACATTCACGGTACAATTCTGCATTGCAACTGTGCTAAAGTGACATTTTTTATGGAAGCGATTGTGTAGCATAATTAAAAATACAAGTCAAAAGCAGAAATGCTTTTTCATTTTCAAAATGAAGCTGCAGTTTTTGACTCAAAATGAAAATGCTACACAATCGCTTCCATAATTTTTTGTTTAGTTAATCGTTTCTGGCCTTATACAACCCTATTAGTGACTTCTTGTGGGTTTTCTTGAATGCTTGTAAACTTTTGGTTTGTTTCAAACCTTCATCCAATCTATTCCATAAATCCACACCACAATTAGATAGACACATTTACTTTTTTGTTGTTCCAATGCCCTGCTTTTTGAAATTCAGTTTTTTTCTTAGATTGTAACTCCCGTCTCTGTCTTTGAACATTTGCTGTAAGTTTATTGGAAGTAAGTTGTATCTGGCTTTGTATGACGAGAGCTGTTTTCAGTTTCACTTGATCCCATAATTTCAATAAACCTGACTTTAAAAACAGAGCGTTTGTATGTGACCTATAGTCCACTCCATGAACAATTCGAACAGCTTTTTTTGGTAAGATATATAAACACTGTAGGTTTGTTTTAGAAGTATTCCCCAAACTTCTGCACTGTACTGTAAATATGGTAGTATTATGGATGAATATATTAGTAAACGTGCTTTGTAAGTGAGAGTATGGCGCGTTTTTCCCAACACTGCTATGCTTTTAGCAGGTTTAGCTCTGACCTGCTTTATTTGTGGTTTCCAGTTTATTTTGTCGTCCAGAATTACTCCAAGGAACTTGATTTCAGTCACTCTTTCCAGAACATGGTTATCAATGGCAACTTTTATTTCTAAATGTGCAGCAATGTGGCGATTTCCGAAAATCATGAATCATGAGGTACAGTTTATTTTTGTCAAACCATTGTTTTAGTTTCCCTAATTCTGTATTTACTATTTTTGCAATTTCCCTGAGGCTCTCCCCTGTACAGACTATACTTGTGTCATCTGCATATAAAAAGTATTTGAGTGTATTTGATACCAAGCGTATGTCATTGATGTAAAGGATGAACAGTATGGGACCTAATATCGACCCTTGTGGAACTCCACAGCTTAAATTTAGCAGGGATGATTTACAGTCATCCAGTTGGACAAACTGCTGCCTGTTAAACCATTTTAATGCTGGTCCTCGTAATTCATACTTTTCCAGTTTGTTTACTAAAATGTTATGGTCAATGGTGTCAAAAGCCTTTTTCAGATCAACGAACACTACTACTGCGAACTCTTTATTGTCAGTGCCATTTATAATTTCTTCAGTTAGTTGCGTAATCGCCGTGGATGTTGATCTGTTTTTTCTGAAAGCATATTGGTCGTCGGATATTAGTTTATGTTTTTCTATAAAACTTTCCAGCCTTATGAGGAACACTTTTTTGAGTATTTTTGAGAATTGGTAGAGTAAAGACACTGGTCTGTAATTTGTTATTTGGTGTTTGTCCCCTGATTTGTGTAGTGGGATTACTTTTGGCTATTTTCATTATTTGTGGAAATGTTCCTGTTTGAAAGGATAAATTGCAAATATAGGTTAGCGGGTCAACAATGGAATCAATGACCTTTTTTTTTATCACCATCATATTAATTCCAATACAGTCTTTAGATATTTTGTTTTTGCATTCGTTGACGCTTTTAAGAACTTCTTTTGCTTCCACGGGTCTCAAATACATGGAGTTTGGATTTCTTTTTATGCAGTGTTCGACAGTTTCTTTTTCTGATATTTTTGAACATTTTGGCCCTATTTTTACAAAATATTCATTGAACTCCTTTGTCATGTCCTGAATATCATTGCACATATCATTTTTACCAACTAGAGAGTCTGGGTTATTTGTTTTCTCTTTGTGATTTCTAATGACACTGTTCAGTACTTTCCAAATTTCTTTAATGTTTGATTTATTTTTTTCTAGTATTTCTGTGTAATAGGCTTTTTTGCATGTTCTCATGATACTGGTTAATTGTTTTTTATATTTTTTGTATCGCTGTTCTGCTTCAACAGTTCTGTTCTTTTATTTGGATGCGTTTCTCAGTCCAGTAGTCATCCATGGGTTTTTATTTCGTTGATTTCAATTACAGGGTTTTATAAGTGCGCAGTTTTTTTCGTATATGGATGTAAACACCTGCATAAATATTTCATAAGCTGCGTTGACATCATTACTTTCATACAGACTTTTCCAGGTTTGTGCTTGTAGTTCTGACTTAAATGTTTTTTTTTATTCCTCTGTTAGTTTTCTTCAGTAAACTATTTGCTTTTTCTCTTTTATTTCTCTACAAAGGCATTCATAGTTAGCAAATACTGGGAGGTGGTCGCTGATGTCTGTCATTAGTAATCTGCTTTTTATTCTGTTTTCTAGGCAGTTTGTGAAAATAATATCTATCAAGGTTGCGCTGTTTGTTGTTATTCTGCTGGGTTTGTTGATTAATGGATATAGGCTTAGACTGTACATTGTATGCGTGAAATCTTCTGTTTTGGTGTGATTGTTTGGGTTCAACAAAGCTATGTTAAAATCGCCACAAAGAAATATGACCTTTTTGGGAATATTGGCAAACATTTTTTCAATAGCGCTTGTAAAGATTTCCATGTCAGATGCAGGGGCCCCATATACGCAGCTGATTATGATGTTACTCTGCTTCTCCATTCTAATCTCTACAGATATATATTCCATGACATCATCAATACAGCCCGACATTGTCTCTACAACTTTGTGTTTGAGACTTAGTAATATTGCAATTCCAAAACAGGTGACTGATTGCTTCTGGGTGTTGTTTACAGAGAGTACAGTTGGGGTCAATAGTCTTATTATATCTTGGCATGAATTGATTCCTGGGTGTAGCGCGGAGCGTGTGACTGAGTCACGTGACGTGGAACTGAACAGCTGAGCGTGCTGCGTCATTCATTTAATGGCGATGTACGCACTTCATTCAGGAAAAAGCACCGGCGAGACACAAGCCTTGTCAGTCCGCGTGTAAAGCTTGTATGTTTACCTGTTTGTAATCGAGTTGTCCTAATTCATATGTTGAAGAGGCAGCCAGTAAGAAGAGACTTTATCTAAGCGCTACAATAGCACGATCGCTTGTTTCCTTGTTTGTTTGGTGTGTTGTGTTGTAGAAACAGAGTGTTAGTTAAATAGTAGATTAACTGGTGTTGATTTGAACTAATAATATTAATCTATGTATTTAGATTTTGTATCACATCTAAATGATCATAGCAGGACGTTTCATAATTTACTGTTTATGGCAGTGGGCACAGGGGGCGGGGCTTAACAGTTTGAAGGGACTGCTCAGGCTCATAAAAATGAGTCCTGGATAGGTAACACAGCTGAATTTAAATACCCACTGAGGTGAAAATTGTATTTTTGGTGGTTTTTTTTCTGTTCATATGTTTGTTTTTCAATCAAAGATCTCCATGTTGTCAGTTTGGATTTACACTCTTATGTGTCCATCATATTTTGACAGTTTTTTGTAGAAGGAAGGTTAAATATAAATCAACAAAAAGTTAATCTTATATTAACCAATTATTTTTATTTTGTTCAAAAAAAAAAAAAACTTCTAGAAGATCTTGCAACTACATTTTATTGATCAAAGTGCTGGACCATTAAAGACCCACTCTGATGAAAATTGCATTTTTGGTGTTTTGAACATCCATTTTTCTGATGATAAAAATATTAAGCTTAAATAGCATACCTAAGTTTAGCTTTATTTAAATTGTGATGATAGGAGTGGACACAAACAATGTGTTTTTAAAAAGAGCCTATGTGCGATGTAGAAAATATTCTGGATGGGCGAGACCTCCATGCTCTGATCCATCCACTTGCAGACGTCTGTACGGCTGGAAAGCATTAATATTGCTCCCCATTTTTGTTGCACCGGTAATGTTAGGTTGGGGATGTGAGGGGCTTTAAGGGAGAGAGTGTATACTGGTGGATGACGGGAAGTAGGGGTGGGCCTACTCCAATGATCCCGCTCAAATCTCTACAAAGAACTTCTAATGAACTGCTGCTCTGCTGAAACTGTCCTAAAGAACAATGGTTTTTTTTCCGGCTAAAAAACATAAAAACAAAAAAAAAACCCACTGGAATGCTTGAAAATAGATCAAAAAGATGATTGGAGTAGGACTTCAAAACTATTCATTTTTTTGTGTAGGCTGTAAGAAAAAAATCAAAGCCACACACTGCCTATATAAGAGTTTAAGAAATTCAAATGATCAGAATAAAGTTCTGGAAGAAGCTCTGGAAAAAAAATAGAAAGAAAAAGTAAAAAATAAATAGAGAAGCTGAAGGTTCTTAACGATGTTTTTAGGAAAACCAGCTATCAGAGCATTACAATAATCAATGAAAGTATGCATTAGCATCTCCATGTTGACCCTAGCCAGATTTCTAAGATGATAAAAGCCAGTGTTAATCCCCTGCTTGAAATGTGGAATAAAAGTTAGCTTAGAGTCAAATGTGCTATTAAGGAAAAGTATTGCAAAACTTGAGCCAGTGAAAAGAATTTCACTTAGAATAAACTTTAAATTCCTGTTGTATACATCTTTAATGTGATACATTTCTACATCTCAACCAACGGCCGCTATGATTTGTTTTAGATCCAAGGTTAATAATATCCGGTCCTCCATGCCGGACCATGTTTTTCTGTCCCAGATTCATTGCCTGAAAGCTCACCGCCCTTTCTATCTTTCACTTTGGTTTCAAGGACACACATGGAGAAAACTCTGCGAGGAATTAATTCATCCACTTGCACGTTAGAATCTTTAAAAAGATAGAATCTTAAATCTTTAAAAACATTACAGTTTTAAAAAGCCTATTATAGCTGATGGTTTTATTATTGAGCTTGTTAGGGGTTATTTTTATAGTTTGAAGTTAGTTTTAAATTACTATGTGCTAATATCTATTGAGTGCCGCCAGGAAAGAGCTAAGCCTTCATGCATTTCTGCGGGGTCTGACACCTGAACCTCCATGCCAACACCTGCATCTCTCCTTTCCCACCACCCTGGGAGAGGCGCTGAGAGGAGCTGAACAGGCGGGCGAAGTTTTATGTGCTGGTTCAACTGAGCGATCCCCACTGGTGAGGGCTGCTGACCATGAGTTGGAGGACTCTACGCAGGACGAGCTCAGTCAAGCTCAAGCTGTTCATACCCAACAGCGCCAGATGCTGCCCAATTGCTGCCACCGCTGTGGAGAACCGGGACATTTTTCCAGAGACTGCCCAGCACCCAGTCCCCGATCCAGACCCCAGGCTCTTCCGGGAAACATCAGTGTGGTGAGGCAGTAAGGGGATCCTCACCCAAAACCACAACACCCCTTGGAACCATCTCTCCAATGGTAGGTCGCTGTGGCCAAACACGTGGATTATATTTAGACTGTTTCCATTGGTGGCCAGCCCTGCAGTGCGTTGGTGGACACAGGGTCCACCATCTGTCTAGTCAAGAAGGGACTGTTACCAGGGACTTCAAACTCTTCCAGGGGGTTGGGTTCCTACTGAGACTGCCCTGCTCACAGTGGCAGGTGAGTGAACCATCATGCCAGGGCAGAAATTGTTGTCGGTGGCAGTTGGGGCTATTAAGTCTAAACATGAGTTTTGGGTGGCTGACATCCAAGATGCTTGCATTATTGGGTTTGACCTCCTTGGTTGCTGGGGGGCATGTGTTGATGTCCCATAATCCTCACTTTGTATAGACCCTGAAGTCATCCAACTGTGGTCCGGAAGACGCCACAAGGGGGAGCAACAGACCACTGCACCTCAACACAGCAAACCCGGCACAAAAACAGAGTCACCATCGGCGGCCTCAGAAACTCAAAAGAAGCCATGGGGTTAAAATTGTTGCACCTGACCCTTCTCTAACTCCTGCTCCATCCCCTGAAACAGTTGCAGTGATTGAAGATATGGAGAATCGCAGCAGCGCTCACCTCAGCGGGACACAGAAGGAGCAGCTTGGGTGCTTACAGCAAGAGTTTTGGGACAATTTGTTGCTCGTTAAGAGGACTGCACTAGAACAGGTATGGTCAAGCACCACATTGACACTGGTGAAGCTAATCCAATCCGCCTTTGTCATCACCGTCTGCCGCTAGCAAAGCGCCAGGCAACTGATCAAAGACATGGCAGCTATGACATTATTGACAGCCCCTGGGCTGCACCAGGGGTCATAGTGCAGAAAAAAGGCGGAGGGCGACGTTGCATGTGTGGACTACAGGTGCCTCAACTCAGTGACTCGAAAAGACTCCAATCCCTTACCCCGCATTGATGACGCACTGCAGTATGTGACTGGCTCGTGTTGGTTCAGCTCATTGGATTTACCTAGCGGGTACTGGCAGGTGGAGCTGGCGCTAGCGGGTTGTCTTTAAAGGGTTATCCCAAAAAACCATCACTGCCAATAAAGCTAAAAACTTTTGCTTCCTTACATCTGGTAGAAGTTCAAAAAAGAGAAACAAGAAGAGTAGAATTCTCAATTTTGTCGGTTTACACTCTTATGTGGCCATCTTATTTTGAAGGTTTTTTGTAGAAAGGTTAAATATAAATCTACATAAATTTAATCTTATATTATGTAATTATTTTTGCTTTTTTCATAGAACAGACCTTATAGAAGATCTTGCAACTAAATGTTATTGATCTTTTGAAGTGCTGCATCATTAAAGACCCACTCTGATGAAAATAGCTTTTTTTGTATTTTTACAGGCATTTTTTTTTGATGATGGACACATTAAGCTTAAATTGCATTTCTGAGTTTAGCTGTATTCAAATTGTGGTGAATTAGGAGTGGAAACAAAAAAAGTTGCTTGAAAAAGAGCCTATGTGTGATGTAGAAAATATTCTGGATGGGTCACCAGCTCCATGCTCTGATCCGTCCACTTGCAGACGTCTGTGGGCTGGAAAGCTCCATAATTGCTAATGTTAGGTTGGGGGTGTGAGGGGCTGTAAGCTAATGGGAGAGAATGTAAACGGGTGGATGATGGGAAGTAGGGGTGGGCCTACTCCGTAGCAATAGTCCCGCTCACAACTCTGCGAAGAACTTCTATTGAACTACTGCTGCTCTGCTGAAACTGTCCTAAAAAAATAGTTTTTTCTATTTTGGCTAAAAACTGCATAGTTAAAAAAACAACAACTTATTCAAAACAATTACTTTGTTTGTGTAGCCTGTAAGAAACACTGATTATATAAGAGTTTAAGAAATTCAAATTATCAGAATAAAGTTTGGTTGGTTAAATGTTTATTAAGGATTCAATCATGTGAGTTGAAGAGTTATACAGGAACACTACACTAAACAATCAAATCAGTCTTTATATAGGACTTTCATATAGAACATAACACAAAGGGCTTTACACCAGAACACATAAAATTGAAGCCCCCATTGCCCCATCCCTGACCCCCACAGAACCCCTAATCCCATTCATGCCTCCAACCCCCTTAAATGACGGAGATGGAGACAAACATTTGGGAAAGAGGCTGAGCACGAAAAACATTTGTTGGTGTAAATTTTAAGATTTGGAACCTCTCTGTCTGTGATGCTGCATAGACAGCCACATGCAGCCAGCATCACAGGCGGAGAACCTGCATCACCACAAGGTGGCGATACAGGTCCCCATCTAGAGCTGGAGCTGATGAACAGCAGCTGATCCAACTGAGGAAGCTCTGGAAATAAAAAATAAAAATAAAAAATAAAAGTGAAAATAAAAAAAAGAAGCGGAATGTTCTTAATGTTATTTTTTTGGAAGACCAGCTAGCAGAGGGGTACAATAATCAATGAAAGCATGCATTTGCATCTCAGGTTTAGATATGAACCCTATGTTGGTAAAACCTCATTCAGAATCCTCTTCTGGCAGGTTTTCCAGAAACTCCCTGATTTCTGTGCTCATCCTGCTCCTTCCTCTCTCACATATTTTCTGGAGCACTTTGACACTTTGTTTCCCATAGAAACTCCTGTTTGGAATCTCTGCTGACTTCATGTAGTACCGAACAGCCTGGTTCCTGTCGTGACGCTCGAAGTTGAGGTATCTGGCGTAGTTGTAGTATAGCAGCTGCTTGTCTCCGGCATCCAGGTCTCTCCTTTTGAGCAGGTCTTGGAACATCTGGTATGCTATTGTGCGGCCCTGACTCGACTTTGCCTGAACATGTGCCAGGTCAATCTTCTTCACCAATGACGTGTCTGGGTAGAGATCAATGACCTCCTCATGCAGCTGTATGGCTCTTTCAATCGTACGTTGGTCTGCTCGATCAGCTGTGAACCTGAGGACTTTCCATTTGTAGCAGAGTGTGGCACATCTCTTCAGGTAGCGCTCATCAGGATGCCGTTCCAAGGCCTCCTCTGTCAGAACGATGGCCTCATCCAGCGACCCCAGCTGCCTGTGCAGCCTCAGGAGGGGCTTCAGGCCACTGTAGCTGCTGACAGGCTGCAGAAGGATCTTCTGACCCAGCGTCTCCGCCTCATCTTTCACTAATTCTCCTTTTCTGCCTCTTTCCTTAAGCTCCACAGCAGCCACGTACAGATTCTCTGGATCCTGCGCTCGGGCTGTTCTAATTTCCTGCATGAGGTCATCACTCAGGCCTGTGTCACTGTGCTTAGCAGCACTGGAAAGTGCAATCACACGGCTGGACTGCCACTGCACCATGTCTGGCTGCATCTTGAAGGATTTCTGAAAGTAATCTGCAGCCAGCCGCTTGTTATCTTTACCAAACTTCATCAGAGTCCAGGCTTTCTCTGCGTAGATCTCTGGGTGGAGCTCATCCTGGGACGGAGATGGGAATTTACTTTTGAGAGCTTCAACCTTTGACAAGTAATCTTGACTCTTTGTCTCTTCTCCAAGATGATGGTGCAGCCAGGCTAGATTTCCATAGTTCACCATCAGCCAGGGACCCTCATCTTTCTTCCTCAGCCGCTGTAAGTTTTCTGTGGCCTTTCTGAAGAACCGATGGGCTTCTTGGCTAGAGCCTAGCTCGGAGAGGACAAACCCCCACAAGTTGTAAATGGAACCCAACCAGAAATTTTCCTCATGTGTCCCAATGTCCTCAAGCTCATCCCTCTTGGCCAACAGCTGTGATCTGGTGGTTTCCTTGACCCAGGTGAAGTGACACTCCAGGGCCTCCAGTTTGGACAGAGTCGGAGAAGAACTGCTGGACAAGAACAGACAAGACAAAGAGAACTGTTCAGACACCTTCACAGAAACAGAAACGATTACTTTGAGAACTTTTTGTATTTTGACTGATGCCTTATCACAATCTTCCACACCTGTCATTGCATTCCCTTTGACACTCCTTTGTGACACAGCCAGGGGCGGGGCTACATGGGAAAAGGCGGGCACAGCTGCCCTCCATCAAAATGCTTTGCCCTCCCACCACCCTTTTTGAGTCAATATAGTATCATTATTTTCAAATAATAAAAAGAATGACCCGTAAAGCATCTTCAAGGATTAGAAATAGGATCTCTGCTAAATTAACTGCTGTTTTATATTACAACAATGAAACTGTTTGAAATATGTATATTTGATCCTTTCATTTATAATGGTCTTCAACTCTACTGTTTGCCATCCTTACAAAGTCTTCTGTCTCCTACTTGTCCCCCTTATATAAAATGTTCTCTGCTACTGCACATCCTCACCTGGAATCTTCCTCCACAACATTCCAACCTGCTGCTATGGTGACAGCAGTCATGTTGTTTGCTTAGAGACACTGAGAAAGAGACAGGAAGCAGAGCTAGAGGTAGAGATGAAGATGTTGAGGCTTTGTCTGGGAGTGACCAGGACAAATACTGTAGGATCAGGAATGAATCCATCAGAGGAGCAGCTCAAGGTAGATGTTTTTAAAATTGATAACCTTAAGAGAATGCCCAGTAATTATGTTAGCAAAATGTCAATTTTCCTACATGAATACTTTGGGAAGTTTCATTTAAGCCACTGGCCAAATGGTTCCTAAGTGCAGCTGTTTCTGTTGTTCTCCGCTCCTCCAGGGGATGGATCAACACATTTCACACACCAAGGCGCTTGACTTTAACTTTAAGTTAACTTTAAGTACGTCCTGCCAACAACAACTTTAAGCCTTGGAGATTGGACGCACTTTAAATATGTGTGGGCAATGCAGCAATGCACATCTTCTTGGCTGCATGTTTGAGCAACATGAATTTACATCATTTTTTGTGCTGTTCGCAAGTAAATACGTGTAAATAACAGCAGCCTAAACATAACATAAAAAATTAAAAATCTAAACTAATCTAAAATAAAATAACATAGAAATCGCGTACCTCATATCGATCTCCCTGTGTTCTGTAGTTATGAACTCTTCTTTCCTCTCACCGTTCTTATCTGTGGCGCAGCTCCTTCCTTCCGCCTCACTGCGAAGTGAAACAGATCCCGCTACATCTCACTCATGCAGACTCGACTGAACGGTTTTCTATTTTCCAGAATCGAAACTTAACTCTGCTGAAACCCATGAAAGGCAAGTTTGGATTTAGTACGGACTTGGAAAAGCTTTATTCAAAGCAATCTAAACAAAAAAATTATACACATTAACTCTAAAGCATACAGAACCTGACAGAGTGAGAATATTAGTGATACGTTTGTCAAAAAGAGTTTAATTATTTGTTTTAAATGGAATGGGAGGAAGTGAATTTACATAACCCCATTCCTTTTCTTTCTTTTTTTTTTTACTCGTTCTGTCCAACAACTGAGCGAACACATGAGAACTGAAGGCGTTTTATGTTGGACAGGTTTTACTATTACAGACAGAGGTTATGTATCTTCGGATAACCTGGATGTATATTTGCATAAACCCCTTTTTAAAATATATTTGTTATATTTTATCTTTTGAAAATGTATTTTCTTTCTTTAAGCATTTTAACCGTTCCTGTTTTGCTTTACTTCAATTTTTAATTAGGGCCCGAGCACGGAGTGCAAGGACCCTAATGTTTTTCGAATGTTTATTATTATTATTATTATTATTATTCTACCGGAAGAGTCGCCTTTTTGAGGCCTTTAACATACCCCAAAACTCACCAAATTTGGCACACACATCAGGAGTCGCGAAAATTTTCGTATTTTATAGGAGATTGGCATGGGCGCACAAAAACGGCTCGATAGCGCCACCTACAGTGACTGTTGTCCCGAGCCCCCGAATACGCTTTAACGTAGAAGCTTGATTTTAACAGGACATGTTCATCAGATGGAGACCTACAAAAAAGTCTGAGAGGACCCACCTGTCACTCGTACAGGAAGTCTGCTATATTGAGGTCAATATGTCATTTTTGCTTCATTTTGGTCATTTGCAGGCCTCGTTCTAGAACGAACTCCTCCTAGAGATTTTGAAGTAATGACTCCAAACTTTGGTTTTGTAAACTAGACCCATGTCCGATGTTAAATTGTGAAGCTTTTAAGGTTTTACGGTTGTTTGTGACCGTGGCGGCGCGTCAAAAATGGAGGTCGTTTCGAAAACACGGCATGAAAAAAAAAATGGCCATTACTCAGCCAAGCATAATCCAATCTGATCCAAAATTGATATGCATGATTGTGGTCTGACTCTGAACACATCTGCAGTGAAAGAATCCAGAAAAGGTATAGCGCCACCTGCTGGCAACAGGAAATGACATGTTTTACTTGGAGCATCACTGCTCCAAGTAGGATGAGCAGACACACCTCAAAATGATGTCCACCTGTTGAAAAGCCATCGAAGTTTACTCTGATAAAAAGCCATAACGTTCAATGTGGGGGTGTGGTCGTGACAGAGCGGCGAAATTGGGCGTCTCGCCATGCGCACAAAAGTTGCTCTCACGTGCACATTCCTTGTCCAATCTCACTGAAATTCGATGGAGGTGATGAGGCTTCCATTCTGAACCCATGGATATGAAAATCTTGGACGAGCTCCATAGCGCCACCTAGATATTGACAAATACATTTTATGTCACATTCTGAGCTATCTTTTCTCTGTGCTTTGTCCGACGTTCATAAAATTACAACAGGAGATACTCACAAGGGTCTCCTCTCATCGTTTAAAGTTTCATGGGTGTACACCTGACGGTGCCTGCGCAAGCCACCGCCAAACAGGAAGTGATTGATTGCGTTGCAGTCAGATAATTAAAAATTCATAAAAAATCAGCCGTTTGTATCACGAGGCTGAGATTTCACAATGAGATGCCTCTTACATATCTCCAACTTAGATATACAGCACTCGCATGGGTGCACAAAAACGGCTCAATAGCGCCACCTACGATGATTGTTTTTGCGAGCCCCGCCATGTTCTTTAACATACAAGCTTGATATTTACAGGACATGTTCATCAGATGAAAACCTACAAAAAAGTCTCTTGGTACCAAGCTGTCAGTTGCACAGGAAGTCTGCTATATTGGTGTCAATATGTCATTTTTGCTTCATTTTGGTCATTTGCAGGCCTCGTTCCAGAACGAACTCCTCCTAGAGATTTTGAAGTAATGACTCCAAACTTTGGTTTTGTAAACTAGACCCATGTCCGATGTTAAATTGCGAAGCTTTTAAGTTTTTACGGTTGTTTGTGCTCGTGGCGGCGCGTCAAAATTGGAGGTCGTTTCGAAAACACGCCATGAAAAGAAAAATGGCCATTACTCAGCCAAGCATAATCCAATCTGATCCAAAATTGATGTGCATGATTGTAGTCTGAGTCTGAACACATCAGAGGTGGAAGAATCCAGAAAAGGTGTAGCGCCACCTGCTGGCAACAGGAAATGACATGTTTTACTTGGAGCATCACTGCTCCAAGTAGGATGAGCCGACACTCCTCAAATTGACGTCCACCTGTTGAAAAACCATTGAAGTTTACTCTGATATAAAACATATCTTTCAACGCGGGGGTGTGGTTGTGACAGAGCGGCAAAGTTGGGCGTCTCGCCATGCACACAAAAGTTGCTCTCACGTGCACATTCCTTGTCCAATCTCACTGAAATTCAATGGATATGATGAAGTTTCCATTCTGAACCCATGGATATGACAACTTTGGACGAGCTCTATAGCGCCACCTAGTTATTGCATGGGGCACATTCTGCCCTGTATTTTCTCTGTGCTTTGTGCGATGTGCATGAAATTAAAACTGGAGATACTCAGAAGGGTCCTCTCTCATCATCTAAAGTTTCATGGGTATACATCTGACGGTGCCTTCATAAGGCCCCCCCAAACAGGAAGTGGTCAATTGCACTTACTCATAAAACAAAGCTTCATAGCAAATCAGCTGTTTGTCTCAGGAAGCTGAGATTTCAGAGTTAGATGCGTCTTACAAAGCTCCACGTTTGATAAGCAGCACTATAGGGTCTACGCAAACATTTAACCACCTTAATCATCCTATTGTGCTGAAAGCAACTTTTTGGACATTTTGACTCAAACAAATATTTTTATCATAACTTCTGTTTAGGTTATCAGCACCAAAATAAAAATAAAAATATATATGTATAAAATAAACTGGTCAACTCTAGGATTTTATTTTATCTTACATCCTCCAGCCCTTCCTCAGTCTCCCCTGCTGCGGTTGAAGATTTTTTTTTTCATGCTATATGCAAAAGTGTCTGTCCTTAAAGCCAACAGATTACAGCCCCCCCCCCCCCCCCCCAACCCCCACCGACATGCTGCTATCATGTTAAATGGTTAAATGTAGCTTGCAGCTCCAAAAACCAGAAGGAAGAATGAAGCCAAACGGTTCGAGCAGGGCATTGCTCTTGGGGCGGTCGCCCATGCCAGGCGGTCGCACGTGCTCGGGCCCGCTAAATGCTACTTGTAGCTTTAATTTTCTATGTTCTTTAAATGAACATTACTTGGTATGAGGAATGACAACAACTTTATTCAACTGGCAACTTTTTTTGTATAAAACTTTATTGTTCAAAACGTATGAACAAATGTGCATGACAAGAACAATAGTCATAACAATGACAATGTAAGGGGATGGTACATGCATTACAAAGAAATATTACAAAACAGATTACTATACATTGAATGTTCAAAGACAGACAGTTTTCATAAATACGTATGGTCTTTATGTTTAAGCTAGTAGAAATAGAATGTAAATAAGATTCTAATTATTTAATTATTACAGGGAAAAATGGTTGTGATGAAGGAAATTTTGATTTGTGAATACGAAACGTACCAAATAGATTAATTGCCAAATTTATGTTTGCTTTAGGGTTCTTTTCGTGTAGACTAAATATGATATATTCAAATTTAATCTGAAATTGAGCCACATTTGTGATTTATAAACCGTGTACATTCTTTCCAAAAATGTTTAGTAATATTACAATTCCAAAACAGGTGACTTGTTTCTGGGTGTTGTTTACAGAGAGTACAGTTGGGATCAATAGTCTTATATCTTGGCATGAATTGATTCCTGGGTGTAGCGCGGCGCGTGTGACTGAGTCACGTGACGTGGAACTGAACAGCTGAGCGTGCTTCGTCATTCATTTAATGGCGATGCACGCACTTCTTTCAGGAAAAAGCACCGGCGAGACACAAGCCTTGTCAGTCCGTGTGTAAAGCTTGTATGTTTACCTGTTTGTAATCGAGTTGTCCTAATTCATCTGTTGAAGAGGCAGCCAGTAAGAAGAGACTTTATCTAAGCGCTACAATAGCACGATCGCTTGTTTCCTTGTTTGTTTGGTGTGTTGTGTTGTAGAAACAGAGTGTTAGTTAAATAGTAGATTAACTGGTGTTGATTTGAACTAATAATATTAATCTATGTATTCAGATTTTGTATCACATCTAAATGATCATAGCAGGACTTCTCATAATTTACTGTTTCTGGCAGTGGGCACAGGGGGCGGGGCCTTAACAGCTTGAAGGGACTGCTCAGGCTCATAAAAATGAGTCCTGGATAGGTAACACAGCTGAATTTAAATACCCACTGAGGTGAAAATTGTATTTTTACTGGGGGCTTTTCTGTTCATATGTTTGTTTTTCAATGAAAGATCAAAGTTTTTTGTAGAAAGAAGGTTAAATATAAATCTACAAAAAGTTAATCTTATATTATCTAATTATTTTTACATTGTTCAAAGAACAGAACTTACAGGAGATCTTGCAACTAAACTTTATTGATCTTTCAAAGTGCAGGACCATTAAAGATGAATGAAAGATGACCATTAAAGATAATGAAAATTGCATTTTTGGTGTTTTTAACATGCATTTTTCTGATGATGGACATATTAGGCTTAAATAGCATACCTGAGTTTCGCTTTATTATACTTTTGGTGAATTAAGAGTGGACACAAACAATGTGTTTTTAAAAAGAGCCTATGGGAGATGTAGAAATTATTCTGGATGGGCCACCAGCTCCATGCTCTGATCCATCCACTTGCAGACGTCTGTATGGCTGGAAAGCTTCAATATTGCTCGCCATTTTTGTTTTCACTGGTAATGTTAGGTTGGGGGTGTGAGGGGCTGTAAGCTAATAGGAGCGAGTGTAAACTGGTGGATGACGGGAAGAAGGGGTGGGCCTACTCCGTAGCAATAGTCCCGCTCAAAACACTGCGAGGAACTTTTAATGAACTACTGCTGCTCTGCTGAAACCGTCCTAACAAACAATAGTTCTTATTTTTTTATAGTTATTTATTGAACTGCATAATCATAATTTAAAAAAACACTTGAAAATAGATCAAAAGATGATTGGAGTGGGACTTCAAAACAATTCATTCTTTTGGGTAGCGCGTAAGAAAATAATCAAAGCCACACACTGCCTATATAAGAGTTTAAGAAATTCAAATGATCAGAATAAAGTCTTGTTGCTTAAATGTTTATTAAGGATTCAATCATGTGAGTTAAAGAGCTATTCTACAGGAACACTAAATAATCAAATCAATAAATAATAAAAAAAAATGGAAATAAAAGATAAACATTTGGGAAAGAGGCTGAGCACGTAAAACATCTTTTGGTGTAAATGTTAATATTTGGATCCTCTCTGTCTGTGATGATGCATAGACAGCCACATGCAGCATCACAGACAGAGAACCAGCAACACCACAGCAAGGTGGTGATGCTGGTTCCCATCTAGAGCTGATGAGCAGCAGCCGAACCAGAAGGGGGAGGATCCAACTGAGGAAGCTCTGGAAATAATTGGAAATAAAAGTGAAAATAAAAACAGGAGCTTCTTTATGTTATTTGGAAAACCAGCTAGCAGAGCGTTACAATAATTAATGAAACTGTCATGATCTGGTCAGACTCCTCCCCCTCCATCTCAGTTCCAATCCTATCCACCTCCAGCTGTCGCCACTCAACCTCATCAACCCTGCAGTTTAAAAGGAGACTTAACCCCATCATTCAACGCCAGATTGTTGTCCTCTATGGTGACTAGGCCTGGCCTCTCGTCTAGTTTTGCTCTGCTGTTTATCTGCTCTTGTTCTGGCTCTAACTTTGTTCTCCTGCTTCTGGAAACCCTCACCACAAGTGATATCAGGTGGACTCTCTATAATCAACCCCCTCGGAATACGGCGGACATCGCGACCTTTGCTGAATGCTCTAACTCCTCCAGCCTCACCACACGCCACGGCCATCTCTTAATCATCGCCACCTCAAGCTACACCCTCCCAGAAAGAAATTTAAATAAACTCTTCTTACCTGCTGCTCACCAGTCTCGTTTCTGGGTTCCAGCACCTGGGTCCGCCACGTTAAGGATAACATGACAGAAAGCATGCATTAGCATCTTCATATTGGCAAGAGAGAGAAGTGGGCGGACCCTAGCCTGATTTCTAAGATGATAAAAGCCAGTTTAAATCACTTGCTTCATATGTGGAATAAAAGTTCGTCAATGTGCTGTTAAGGAAAAGTATTGCAAAACTTCCGCCAGTGAAAAGAATTTCACTTAGAATCAACTTTAAATTCCTGTTTTATACATGTCCAATGTGATACATTTCTACATCTCAACCAAAGGCACCTAAAATAATAGAAATACCTATATTCCCCCACATAAATGCAAAGGTAAAGCATCTTCAGAGGTTTAGATATGAACCCTATGTTGGTAAAACCTCATTCAGAATCATCATCTGGCAGGTTTTCCAGAAACCTCCTGATTTCTGGGCACATCCTGCTCCTTCCTCTCTCACATATTTTCTGGAGCACTTTGACACTTTGTTTCCCATAGAAACTCCTGTTTGGAATCTCTGCTGACTTCATGTAGTACCGAAAAGACTTGTTCCTTTCGTGACGCTCGAAGTTGAGGTATCTGGCGTAGTTGTAGTATAGCAGCTGCTTGTCTCCGGCATCCAGGTCTCTCCTTTTGAGCAGGTCTTGGAACATCTGGTATGCTATTGTGCGGCCCTGACTCGACTTTGCCTGAACATGTGCCAGGTCAACCTTCTTCACCAATGAGGAGTCTGGGTAGAGATCAATGACCTCCTCATGCAGCTTTATGGCTCTGTCAATCGTACGTTGGTCTGCTCGATCAGCTGTGAACCTGAGGACTTTCCATTTGTAGCAGAGTGCAGCGCATCTCTTCAGGTAGCGCTCATCAGGATGCCGTTCCAAGAACTCCTCTGTCAAAACGATGGCCTCATCCAGTGACCCCAGCTGCCTGTGCAGCCTCAGTAGGGGCTTCAGGCCACTGTAGCTGCTGACAGGCTGCAGAAGGATCTTTTGACCCAGCGTCTCGGCCTCATCTTTCACTGATTCCCCTTTTATGCCTCTTTCCTTAAGCTCCACAGCAGCCACGTACAGATTCTCTGGATCCTGCGCTCGGGCTGTTCTAATTTCCTGCATGAGGTCATCACTCAGACCTGTGTACCAGTATTTAGCAGCACTGGCCAGTGCAATCACACGGCTGGACTGCCACTGCATCATGTCTGGCTGCATGTTAAAGGATCTCTGAAAGTAATCTGCAGCCAGCAGCTGGTTATCTCTACCAAACTTCATCAGAGTCCAGGCTTTCTCAGCGTAGATCTCTGGGTGGAGCTCATCCTGGGATAGAGATGGGAATTTACTTTTGAGAGCTTCAACCTTTGACAAGTAATCTTGACTCTTTGTCTCTTCTCCAAGATGATGGTGCAGCCAGGCTAGATTTCCATAGTTCACCATCAGCCAGGGACCCTCATCTTCCTTCCTCAGCCGCTGTAAGGTTTCTGTGGCCTTTCTGAAGTACTGATGGGCTTCTTTGCTAGAGCCCAGCTCGTAGAGGACAAACCCCCACAAGTTGTAAATGGAACCCAACCAGAAATTTCCCTCATCTGTGCCAATGTCCTCAAGCTGGACCCTCCTGTGCAACAGCTGTGATCTGGTGGTTTCCTTGACCCAGGTGAAGTGACACTCCAGGGCCTCCAGTTTGGACAGAGTCTGAGAAGAACTGCTGGACAAGAACAGACAAGACAAAGAGAACTGTTCAGACACCTTCACAGAAACAGAAACGATTACTTTGAGAACTTTTTGTATTTTGACTGATGCCTTATCACAATCTTCCACACCTGTCATTGCATTCCCTACATAGGGCAAGGGGGAGACAGCTGCCCTCCAGCAAATACCCCCCCACACACACACACACACACTTTTGAGTCAGTACTAGTATCATTATTCTCAAATAGTAAATAGAATGACCCATAAAGCATCTTTAAGCATTAGAAATAGAATAGAATAACTTTATTTCTATAGCACTTCTCCCAGAGCGAGTCACAAAGTGCTTTACAAAGAGCATAAAATCATATCAAAACACAAAAAAGTAATAAAATGCAATAATAATAGTAGTAAAACAAAACACAGTAAAACGTGGTAAAACAAGGACTAAATCAACTAAAAGCTCTCCTAAATAAAAAAGGATTGACCTGAGATTTAAATCTCTCAACTGAGTCGATTTGACGCAACAACAGTGGGAGTGAGTTCCAGAGACGAAGAGCAACGGCTTGAAATGACAGATCTCCGCTGGTCTTAAAGCGGGTTTTTGGAATGCTTAATAGATTCTGGTAGGAAGACCTTAAGGATTGGGCCGAAGAGTATGGGGTTAAAAGGTCAAAGTCAAAGTCAGGTTTATTTGTCAATTTCTTCACATGTGCTTGACATACAAAGGAATCAAAATTACATTTCTCACTGTCCCGTGCGTAGACATAAACAACAGTAAAGTGCAGATGCACTACAAAGAAACAGGCCTAATCTCTAAGTAATAATGAATAATAAAATGTGAAAACAATACATATGTGAAAACAAGGTGCAGGTTGCTTAAAGCAACGTGAGCCAACTGTGTGCATTTACAAGTAGTGTACTGGGAGGTACACTAGTTGTAGGTAAGGTAGTTGGTAGGAATAAATGTTATTTACATGTGCAGTTGCATATGCATATGTCAGATTAGTATGTCAGAGCTTGACCATCTAAGGCTCTAAAAACTAAAAGTAGAATTTTAAAAGCAATTCAAAATTTGACAGGTAACCAATTTAAAGCAGACAACAGACAGAGGAGTGATGTGTGTCCGTTTACTGGTTCCTGTTAAAAGCTTTGCTGCAGGGTTTTGGACAAGCTGAACGTTTAGGGAACGTTTGTTAAAACAGGTAAAAAGAGAGTTGCAGTGATCTAAATGAGAGGAAATAAAAGCGTGGGTAATTGTTTCAAGGTCAGATCGAAACAAAATATTTTTTAATTTTACCACGTTCCTCAGATGATTAAAAACAGTTTTTTACTATCTGTTGTGAGTGACCTTCCAGGGACACAGACCTGTCAAACAACAGCCCAAGATTTCTGAGGCATGACTGGACAGAGGAGCTCAGACACCCAAGGTGCTGTCTGATAGAAGGGATTTTATGTTCAGGGGCAAAAGTAAGCGTCTCGGTTTTCTGGGTATTTAGGACTAAATGATTACTGTTTAGCCATGTTTTAATGCTCATTAAGCAATTCAGCAAATTTTGTAGTTTGTAGTAATCATTTTCCGTGAAAGAACAGTAGAGCGGGACATCGTCTGCATAGAAATGATATGAGATGTGGCTGAATTGATTAATAAGTTTCCCAAGAGGAATCATATATGAAATAAATAAAATAGGGCTAAGTACAGAACCCTGGGACACGCCACAAGTTATTTCTTTAATTTCAGAGCTTGAGGAACCAACGGCCACATTATATGTTCTTCCACTAAGATATGATATAAACCAATTTAAAACTGACCCAGAGAGACAATAGTCATTGTGAAGACGTTCAATTAAAATGTTATGATCCACAGTGTAACAGCAGATTTCAATTCTAAGAGCACGAGGACAGTATACTGGCCCAAATCAGCTGCCATAAGCACATCATTTGAGACTCTTAGGAGAGCTGTCTCTGTGGATTGGTTGTTCTTAAAGCCAGACTGAAAAGAATCGAATATATTGTGTTCTTTCAGGTACATATTTAGTTGGACAGCGACCACTTTCTCCACGATTTTAGAAATAAAAGGAAGCTTTGAGATTTTTGGGATCCGACTGGTCTAAATTAGACTTTTTCAGAACAGGATTTATTAAAGCATGCTTTAAGAACTTAGGGACTGATCCTGAAGTCAAAGAAAGATTAATGAGGTCAACAACAGTAGAACCTATACTCTGGAACACTTTAAAAAAGACAGAGGTGGGAATTGTGTCAAGAGGGCAGGACGAGGGTTTGATTCCAGAGAATGAACGTCCTCCACTGTCACAGGAGAGATATTAACTCTTTTATTTTCTAGATTTTCTCATATCAAAGTACAACAATCACAATTCCCACCTAAAATAAAAAAAAAAACCTCCCAAAAACTAACAAAACAAGGGGAAAAATAAAATATCACTGAGTTTTCTGCAAAAATATAAGATTGTCCAGAAAAAAACAACCAGGAGTGCTCGTCAGCTATAAAATTGCCTTCCTTATTCAGACTTTTTTACATGGTCCAAGAAAGGTTTCCAGGATTTGAAAAAGTTCTGTGTTGAACCCTTTATAGCATATCGAAGGTGTTCCAATTTAAGACAGGAGTGCATGTTCTCCAACCATTGCTTGTTTTTCCAGGATATAAGGATGCGACGTCGAGCCAAAAGCGTAGAGAATGCCAGAGCTGAAGCTTGTATTGCAGTGACCTTGCAGTTTTGAGAAGTGACTCCAAATAGTGCTGTAAGTGGGTTCGGGAGGATCTTTATATTCCATGCTTTTGCTAGGGAGTCGAAAATCACCCCCCAGAAGGCCTGGAGGCTCCTGCATCCCCAGAACATGTGTGTGAGGGTTCCCGTTTCACACCTGCATCTTGGTCACGTGTCGTCTGTCCCTGGGAAGATCCGTGCCAGTTTACTGTTTGATATGTGAAGCCTATGTACAACTTTAAATTGTATCAAACCATGTCTTATACAGATTGAGGATTTGTGGATAAACTTAGTTATCTGCTGCCACTGCGTTCCAGTTATCTCCAATCCCAATTCCTTTTGCCATTGTTTTTTTTTTCATAATCTCTAAAGATGGCGCTGCAGGAGAGATATTAGACCAAGACTCCAAATGGTGAAGGCTCTGAGAGAGTTGAATACTGGCTAAAGGAGGGATGTTTGCTCCAACATCCAAAACCTTAGCTAAGAAACCTTGAAGGAATAAACTGCTGTCAGGCTGAGAAAGCTTTGCGAATTTAGAGGCACAAGGTAAAACTAGGGAATCTAGAGTGCTCAATACAACCTTAGGGTTTTCCCTATTTGTAGAAATAAGTTTGGAAAAGTAAGCTGATCTGGCCAGTCTTATCATTTCCTTTAGAGCACAGTTTAGATCTTTAAGATGCAACCTGTGTGTACTTCCAAATTAGTTGATTTCCATAAACGCTCCACCTTGTGACAAAGCCTTCTGAAGCAGCAGATTTCTCCATTTATCCATGGAAAAGAGATTTAAACACGCATGTGCAGTGACGTATGTATTAGAATATGTCCGATTGGCCGTTCTGCATGTCAATCAAGTTTAAGATACATTTGGTAACCTTTTTTTTTAAAAAAAAACTTTATTGAATGTAAAATTCAATACAAAACAAAAACCTTAAGAGAATGGCCAGTAATTATATTAGCAAAATGTCAATTTTCCTACATGAAGACTTTGGGAAGTTTCATTTTAAGCCACTGACCAAATGGTTCCTAAGTGCAGCTGTTTCTGCTGTTCTCAGCTCCTCCAGGGGATGGATCAACACATTTCACACACCAAGGCGCTTCAAAACTAATCCAATTCTAACTTTAAGTTAACTTTGAATATGTGCTGCCAACAACAACATTAAGCCTTGGAGCTTGGACGCACTTTAAATATGTGCGGGCAATGCTGCAATGCGCATCTTGGCTGCATGTTTGGCCAACAGGAAGTTCCACCATTTCTTGTGCTGTTTGCGCGTAAATACGTCCAAATAACATCAGCCTTAACAAAATAAAATAAATATAATAAACTAAAACTAAACTAAAATAGTATAAAATAAAATAAAAAATCGCGTACCTCATGACGATCTTCCAGTCTTCAGTAGATATGATCTCTTCTTTCCCCTCACAACTGTATCTGTGGCGCAGCTCCTCGGTTTAGTAGCGCTTCCGCCTCACCGCGAAGTGAAACATCTCTCTTCGTCTCGGTCATCGTGCAAAGTCGACTAAATGTTTCTCTATTTTCCAGGATCGAAACTTAACTCTATACTGAAACCCAAGAAAGGACAATGGTGTTAAACCAGTCCTCTCTCGTCGAACAGCTGTCAAGTGAGCCCTCTCTCAAAAACGGTGTGCCGCTTTTTTACATACATTGCGGTAAAAGCAGGAAGGACTTATACCCTCATAATAAACATTTAACTGCAATGTTGTAGTTCTCTTGCCTCCAGAATTCGTTTTTTTTTCTTAAGCGCTCCACCAAACCACCACGCTGTGGATTATATATATATATATATATATATATATATATATATATATATATATATATATACATACACATATATATATATTCTAAGACCTTGTAAAAAAAAACCTTCTAGTTTCCACAGTCATTTCACTTCTCACTGATAGTGTCTCACCTGGTGATGTCACAAAATAAGTTTCAGACAGATCTGATGTGGAATTTCAAAATAAAACCCAATTGAAATGAGGTATTAGGTGTTATTGTCTCATGGTGACAAATCTGTAAAGAGTGCGGGTGTGCACTGACTGCACTCCTGCACTGTGTGCAATATGACCACAGAACCGGTAGATGTTGGTCCGAGTCTTTCTGATACGTACTGGTCACTGTAGAAAGCTGGGTAGCCAATGTCCGGTTGAAGCGCTCCACCAAACCATCACTCTGTGGATGAAGTGGTGTAGTCCTGGTCATCTTCTCTGGCAGGTGCTTGCCCTCCCCCATGAAGAGTCTGCTCTCAAAGTACATGCCTAGGTCACTGTGGAGCTCATTGGGGACTCAGAACTGCGTGAACATCCCCTCCTCCAGGTACTTTCCTGTTGTGGTGGCGCTCTGGTCCGGTCATGCATATGCCTCTGGCCACTTGGTGAAGTAATCCCTGACCACCGGGACATATTAGTCACTAGACTCAGTGAGAGAAAATAGACCAAGAACATCCACACCAACCCAGACGAGACAGTGGTGGACAAAATTGTTGGTACCCCTCAGTTAAAGAAGGAAATTCCACAATGCTGACTGAAATGACTTGAAAAGTAACAAGGAATTAAAATTTATTGAAATTAAATAATGAAAATCAGCCATTACTTTGGAGTTGTTGATTAACAGAATTATATATAAAAAAAAACTATTGAAATAGGGCTGGACAAAAATTATGGCACCTCCATAAAAGACTGAGAACTACTTGCCCAGGGGGTCATGATGAACTCAGGTATGTCCTTTAATTGACATCACAGCTGTTTCCAAACCCATAATCAGTCAGTCTGCCCATTTACAGGGAGACAAATACACTCTAAAAAGAAAAAAGTTGATCCAACCTAATTGAATCACTTCAATTGGTAACACCTAATTGAATTAAGTTTATTCAACCTAAATTTTAATGTTTATCCAACTTAAATTGATAAGTTGATCTAACTTAATTGAATTACTTCAATTGGTAACACCTAATTGAATTAAGTTTATTCAACTAAATTTTTTATGTCTATCCAACTTAATTTGAAATGTTGATTTAACTTACAGAAACTATTTCAATTTTGTTTATACAATTTTATTTGAAAAGTTATTCCAAAGTTTCCACCTCTGGGCCTGTTAATTTTCATATCAATGACATGAATGAACCAGCAATGTATTGCATTACAAGGCAAGAACTCACATGTCACGAACTCTGTCTTTGCTGTTTGGGACTTAGGGTACCTTACTGCACAAGGGGGTTGGTCATCATCCTCTACCAAACTCTAACTCATGGTGCAGAAAGAAATAAACATAACAGTTTAAATTACTAGTTAAAACAGAGTAAAACAGCTGGACAACAAAACACATGGACAAAAACTCACACTTAAACCACAATCTGCCAAGATAGGCAAAGAAAATGGTATCCCATAATTCCTTGCACTGCCTCACGTTATGACATCATTATGCATCGACAGGTTCACACCAAAGTTACACCAACTTAATTGAATTAAGTTGATTGAAAGTAAAATAACTATGTCAGACAACTACGTGTTATTTTTAAGTTAAATGAACTCAAAAAAATGATTTATTTGCACCAAACTAAATAATTAAGTTAGAACAACGTAAAAAAGTACATCTTTCCAACTACAGCCCAAATACTCTTTTTAGAGTGTAGTCACATTGCTGTTTGGTGAAAAGGTGTGTACTACACTGAACATGGACAAGAGAAAGCAAAGGAGAGAATTGTCCCAGGACATTAGAAACACAATGATAGATAAACATTGTAAAGGTAAAGGCTATAAAACCATCTCTAAGCAGCTTGAAGTTCCTGTGATGACAGTGGCACATATTATTCAGAAGTTTAAGACCCACGGGACAGTAGCCAACCTCCCTGGACGTGGCCAGAAGAGGAAAATTGATGACAAATTCAGGAGACGGATAGTTAGAACTGGATCCAAAGAGCCCAGAACAACCTCCAAAGACATTAAAGGTGAACTCCTAGATCAAGGTACATCAGTGTCAGATTATCAAGGCGTTCTGGATAGAAATGTGCTGCCTAGTGTCAGAAAGCTTGGTCTCAGTCGCAGGTCATGGGTCTTCCAACAGGACAACGATCCAAAACACACAGCCAAAAACCCCCAAGAATGGCTCAGAGAAAAGCGTTGGACTATTCTGAAGTGGCCTTCTATGAGCCCAGATCTGAATCCCATTGAACATACTGGAGAAGTTTGCTCATGAGGAGTGGGCCAACCTGTGGACAGGTGCAGAAGGCTCATTGACAAATACAGAAACCGTTTAATTGCAGTGATTACCGCAATGTATGTAAAAAAGCGGCACACCGTTTTTGAGAGAGGGCTTACTTGACAGCCGTTTGAGGGGATCGGGCTGGCTTGACACCAGTGAAAGGACAGTGTTGGATTTGGACTTGGAAAAGCTTTATTCAAAGCAATCTAAACAAAAATTAGAAACGTTAACTCTAAAGCACACAGAAGCTGACAGAATGAGGCTATTTAGTGATAAGTTTGTCAAAAAGAGTTTAATTATTTGCTTGAAATGGAATGGGAGGAAGTGAATTTATATAACCCCATTCCTTTTTTTTTTTAACTTGTTCTGTCCAACAACTGAGCGAACAGATGAGAGCTGAAGGCGTTTTGTGTTGGACAGGTTTTACTATTACACAAAAAGGTTATGTATCTTTAGATAACCTGGGTGTATATTTGCATAAACCCCTTTTTTAATATATTTGTTACATTTTAAGTTTTAAATATATATTTCCTTTTCCTTTCCAAGAAACACTTGTCCATGCCTTTATCTCCTCAAGGTTGGACTTCAACTGCCTTTTTTGGGGGGTTTCCCAACAATAATATAAAATCACTTCAATACATCCAAAACAGTGCAGCCAGAATCCTAAAAGGAGTCAGGAAATATCAGCACATCACCCTTCCTATTTCATCCCGGATTGAATATAAACTTCTCATCATCACTTACAAACACATGGCCGGTCAGACAACTCCATACCTCCAGGAACTCCTCATCCTCACAGACACATACCTGTACCCTCCGGTCATCAGGGAGCTTCCTTCTGCAGGTCCCCCCACCAGGCTCTGTACGATGGGAGGTGGAGCATTTAGTTCTGCTGCACCAAGACTTTGGAACGCCTTGCCTGTTCCTGGTGGATGACTGGAAGTAGGGGTGGGCCTACACCAATGGTCCCGCTTAAAACTCTGCGAAGAACTTTTAAGGAACTGCTGCTCTGCTGAAACGTCCTAAAAAACAATAGTTTTTTTTCCGACTAAAAAACATAGTAAAAAAAAAACACTGGACTGCTTGAAAATAGATCAAAGATGATTGGAATGGGACTTCCAATTCATTTTTTTGTGTAGCCTGTAAGAAAAAAATCAAACCCACACTCTGCCTATATAAGAGTTTAAGAAATTCAACTGATCAGAATAAAGTTTTGTTGGTAAAATGTTTATTTAAGATTCAATCATGTGAGTTAAAGAGTTATTCTACAGGATCAATACTCTAAACAATCAAATCAGTCTTTATATAGCACTTTCATATAGAACATAACACAAAGTGCTTTACACCAGCACACAGAACCCCTAATCCCATTCATACCTCCAACCCCCTTAAATGACGGAGACAAACATTTGAGAAAGAGGCTGAGCACGGTAAAACATTTTTTGGTGTAAATGGTAATATTTGGATCCTCCCTTTCTGTGATGCTGCATAGACAGGAAGATGCAGCGTCACAGGCAGAGAACCAGCAACACCACAGCAAGGTGGCGATGCAGGTGGTAAATGGTAAATGGTAAATGGTAAATGGCGTATCCTTATATAGCTCTTTCTACCCTCTTTCGAAGGCCCAAAGCGCTTTACAGTCACAGTCCCATTCACCCACGCACACACACATTCACACACTGGTGGTGGCTCCCCATCTAGAGCTGCAGCGGCTGAACAGCAGATGATCCAAAGGGGGAGGATCCAACTGAAGAAGCTCTGGAAATAAAAAATGAAAATAAAAGTGAAAATAAAAAAGAGAAGCTGAAGGTTCTTAATGTTGTTTTTTGGAAAACCAGCTAGCAGAGCGTTACAATAATTAATGAAAGCATGCATTAGCATCTCCACATTGGCAAGAGAGAGAAGTGGGCGGACCCTAGCCTGATTTCTAAGATGATAAAAGCCAGTTTTAATCACTTGCTTCATATGTGGGATAAAAGTTAGCTTAGAGTCAATGTGCTATTAAGGAAAAGTAACACAAAACTTCAGCTAGTGAAAAGAATTTCATTTAGAATCAACTTTAAATTCCTGTTTTATACATCTTCAATGTGATAGATTTGTACATCTCAACCAAAGGCAACTAAAATAATAGAAATACCTATATTCCCCCACATAAATGCAAAGGTAAAGCATCTTCAGAGGTTTAGATATGAACCCTATGTTGGTAAAACCTCATTCAGAATCATCATCTGGCAGCTTTTCCAGAAACTCTCTGATTTCTGGGCACATCCTGCTCCTTCCCGGCTCGCATATTTTCTGGAGCACTTTGACACTTAGTTTCCCATAAAAGCAGTAAAACAGAGCCACTCCTTGTTGGCACTCCTCAGCAGATTCATTCTTCCTCAATATCCCAGTTTACATTTGACAGCCAGTCTTGTCCATGTCTTTATCTCCTCAAGGTTGGACTACTGCAACAGCCTTTTTTGGGGGTTTCCCAACAAGAATATAAAAACACTTCAATACATACAAAACAGTGCAGAATCCTAAAAGGAGTCAGCAAATTTCAGCACATCACCCCCATCCTGAAATTGCTACACTGGCTTCCTAACCATCCCGGACTGAATATAAACTTCTCATCATCACTTACAAACACATGGCCTGTCAGACACCACCATACCTCCAGGAACTCCTCATCTCCCTGACACATACCTGTACCTTCCGTTCATCAAGCACCTTCCTTCTTCAGGTGCCCCCCCCCCCCCACAGGCCCCCTCACCAGCTGTACGATGGGAGGCGGAGCATTTTGTTCTGCTGCACCATTGGAACTCCCTTCCTGTTCATCTCTGAACATCACAGACCAGTTTTAAAACTGTTTTAAAGACATTTCTATTTCAAAAAGCCTATTATCGCTGATGGTTTTATTATTGAGCTTGTTAAGTGCTACTTTTATAGTTTGAAGTTAGTTTTGTATTACTATGTGCTAATTTCTATTGACTTTCATTTTTTACATCTGTTTTAGCACCGATCTCCAAAGAGGCGAAGGTAAGGCCTTATTGGATTGAGTTAAAATAACCTTTTTTTTTTACTTTGCTTTAAAAATTGTTTTTCCTCTTTTTGTTGAACAGCCCGTCACTTCGGAGAGACCACCATCAGAGCCAAAGTCAACGTAAGTGAGAGAGAGTGTAAGCTGGTGGATGATGGGAAGTAGGGGTGGACCTACTCCGTGGCAATGGTCCAGCTCACAACTCTGCAAAGAACTTTTATTGAACTACTGCCGCTCTGCTGAAACTGTGTCCTAAAAAACAATCGTTTTTTTTTTTAACTAAAAATTGCATAATTATAGTTTATAGTTTATAGATGATTCAAGGCGCATCACAGGCGGAGAACCAGCAACACCACAGCAAGGTGGCGATGCAGGTCCTCATGTAGAGTCGCAGCGGCTGAACAGCAGCCGAACCAAAAGGGGAGGATCCAACTGAGGAAGCTCTGGAAATTAAAAAATTTAAACAAAACTGAAAATTAAAAAAAAAAGACGCTGAAGGTTCTTAATGTTGATTTTATGAAGACCAGCTATCAGAGCGTTACAATAATCAATGAAAGAATGCATTAGCATCTCCAAGTTGACCCTTGCGAGATTTCCAAGATTATAA
Source organism: Oryzias curvinotus (assembly GCA_023969325.1). Lineage (NCBI taxonomy): Eukaryota > Metazoa > Chordata > Actinopteri > Beloniformes > Adrianichthyidae > Oryzias > Oryzias curvinotus. The sequence goes on along the minus strand of CM043719.1, from coordinate 36,559,021 downwards.
AAGCCAGTTTTAATCACTTGCTTCATATGTGGGATAAAAGTTAGCTTAGAGTCAATGCTATTAAGGAAAAGTAACACAAAACTTCAGCTAGTGAAAAAAATTTCATTTAGAATCAACTTTAAATTCCTGTTTTATACATCTTCAATGTGATAGATTTGTACATCTCAACCAAAGGCAACTAAAATAATAGAAATACCTATATTCCCCCACATAAATGCAAAGGTAAAGCATCTTCAGAGGTTTAGATATGAACCCTATGTTGGTAAAACCTCATTCAGAATCATCATCTGGCAGGTTTTCCAGAAACTTCCTGATTTCTGGGCACATCCTGCTCCTTCCTCTCTCACATATTTTCTGGAGCACTTTGACACTTTGTTTCCCATAGAAACTCCTGTTTGGAATCTCTGCTGACTTCATGTGGTACCGAATGGACCCATCCCTCTCCTGACGCTCAAAGTTGAGGTATCTGGCGTAGTTGTAGTATAGCAGCTGTTTGTCTTCAGAATCAAGGTCTCTCCTTTTGAGCAGGTCTTGGAACATCTGGTATGCTATCTCGCGGCCCTGACTCGACTTTGCTTGAACACGTGCCAGGTCAACCCTCTTCACAAATGAGGAGTCTGGGTAGAGATCAATGACCTCCTCATGCAGCTTTATGGCTCTGTCAATCGTACTTTGGTCTGCTTGATTAGCCGTGAACCCGAGGACTTTCCATTTGTAGCAGAGTGTGGCACATCTCTTCAGGTAGCGCTCATCAGGATGCCGCTCCAAGGCCTCCTCTGTCAGAACGATGGCCTCATCCAGCGACCCCAGCTGCCTGTACAGCCTCAGGAGGGGCTTCAGGCCACTGTAGCTGCTGACAGGCTGCAGAAGGATCTTCTGACCCAGCGTCTCGGCCTCATCTTCCACTGATTCTCCTTTTATGCCTCTTTCCTTAAGCTCCACAGCAGCCACGTACAGATTCTCTGGATCCTGCTCTCGGGCTGTTCTAATTTTCTGCAAGAGGTCATCACTCAGACCTGTGTCACTGTGCTTAGCAGCACTGGCCAGTGCAATCACACGGCTGGACTGCCACTGCACCATGTCTGGCTGCATCTTGAAGGATTTCTGAAAGTAATCTGCAGCCAGCAGCTTGTTATCTCTACCAAACTTCATCAGAGTCCAGGCTTTCTCAGCGTAGATCTCTGGGTGGAGCTCATCCTGGGACGGAGATGGGAATTTACTTTTGAGAGCTTTAATCTTTAACAAGTAATCTTGACTCTCTGCCTCTTCTCCAAGATGATGGTGCAGCCAGGCTAGATTTCCATAGTTCACCATCAGCCAGGGACCCTCATCTTCCTTCCTCAGCCGCTGTAAGGTTTCTGTGGCCTTTCTGAAGAACCGATGGGCTTCTTGGCTAGAGCCTAGCTCGGACAGGACAAACCCCCACAAGTTGTAAATGGAACCCAACCAGAAATTTCCCTCATCTGTGCCAATGTCCTCAAGACGGACCCTCATGCGCGACAGCTGTGATCTGGTGGTTTCCTTGACCCAGGTGAAGTGACACTCCAGGGCCTCCAGTTTGGACAGAGTCTGAGAAGAACTGCTGGACAAGAACAGACAAGACAAAGAGAACTGTTCAGACACCTTCACAGAAACAGAAACGATTACTTTGAGAACTTTTTATATTTTGACTGATGCCTTATCACAATTTTCTACACCTGCCATTGCGTTCCCTTTGACACTCCTTTGTCACACACTGTACTGGGGCTACAAGGAGTTTGTTTTACACCTTTGTCAACATAACAACACCCTAATGCCAGATTTCATTTGAATCTTAATTTGAAATTCCACATCAGATCAGTCTGAAACTTATTTCGTGACATTACCAGATGGGATAGTATAAGCAAGAAGTGAAATGACTCTGTGGAAACTAGGAGTTGTTTTTTTTTTTTTTTTACACAAATGTCAACATTATTGTAAGTTGTCTTCAATAAATGATTTTGATTGGGTCTTATTTTGAAATTCCACATGAGACATATAAATATATATACGGGGAGTGTGTGTGTGTGGGTGGGTGTATGTGTGTGTGTGTGTGTGTGTGGGTGGGTGTATGTGTGTGTGTGTGGGGGTGTGTGTGTGGGTGCGTGTAGGTGTGTGTGTCTATACATATATATTGAATGACAGTTCTTACACTTTGCTTTTACTTTAAAAAGAAGTCCTCCTGCTGTTACTGCAATGTATGGAATCTGTTTTTTAAGAGAGGGCTGGCTTGACACCAGACCACGTAAATACATCAGCCTTAAAATAAAATAAAAAAAACTAAAACTAAACTAAAAGGAAATAAAATAACATAAAAAAATCGCGTACCTCATGACGATCTTCCAGTCTTCAGTACATATGAACTCTTCTTTCCTCTCACCGTTCTTATCTGTGGCGCAGCTCCTCAATTTCCGCACCTTTTTATACGCGCGTCCGCCTCGCCGCGACGGGGAAAGAGATCCCGCTTCGTCTCGGTCATCATGTGACTCAATGTGCGCTCTGGAAGCTGAGAGAACTTTTTTCCCCCAGACTTTATTGACAAACAACATAATACAACAACATGGGGAACTGAAATGTGTACATTGCAGAAAATAAATAAATAAATAAATAAACAAAATTATATATATATATATATATATATATATATATATATATATATATATATATATATATATATATATATATATATATATATATATATATATATATATATATATATATATATATATATATATATATATATATATATATATACAATATATGAGAAAAAGAAACATGAATTTAAAAACCTATGGGGTTTAATACGTTTTTAAATTTTCTAAAATCAAATTAGTTCGTTTTGCCATTTGGTTTTGAAGTTGTTTGATAATATTACAGTACTGATTGGTTTCATTGAAAAAATAAAATGCTGGAATCTAGGTTTGGAGTTAGACCATTTGGCTTTATGAATATAGAATTTAACAATAAAAACTACTGTGTAATAAAGACAATTTTGTAGCGTCCCCTTTTTTTCGAGGCACTGACTGTAATATTGATGAGTCAGGACGACCTCCGATGTTGAACAGGCTTTTAATTATAATACAGACTCGCCATTAACCTTGTACTTCAGCCACATGTACAACACTGCCTCCTAGTGTGTATCTCGCGATAACTAACAACTCGCATACGTCACATCCCCCTTTTTAACAAGTTAGGAAACAACTAAAACATTGGCATTATACTAAAAAATATAACATCCCAACACATAACAACATTTCCTTATAATGCAAAGTAACTGAGATTTACTCTCTGTATCTAGCAGGTAATCTCACTTGTCTACCAGATCTGGTTCTGTAAAAGATGGATTGGTTAGGAGTCTCATTATCATGAGCATCAACAGTCTGTGTGTTGTCATTGTCATTGGGTTGCTCATTATGTTGACTCTCATCATTGTTGTTGTTTTCCTCATTCATACTCTGTCCCTCTGTTGATGGAAAGGTTTTCTCCTCCGTTTTCCTCAGGTGTTTCCTGTTTCTTCTGTAAAGTCTTCCATCAGGCGTACGAACCACAAATGAACGTGGTTGCTCATGCTTGTGGAGAACCACTGCAGGCTGCCATGTTGTTCCTCTCTGCATCCTAACATTCTCTCCTGAATGCAAGTCTGGAAGATTTCTTGTCTGTCTGTCGAAGTAAAGCTTTTGCTTCTCCTGTCGTCGTCTTAGGTGTTTCTGTGCTTGAGCTGATCCCTTTGGAGTGAGTAGAGAAGTGGAAGTTGGTAACTTTCCTTTGAGTCTTCGTCCCATTAGCAACTGCGCTGGGGATAAGCCTACACTTTCCAGTGGTGTATTGCGAAACTCCAGGAGTGAAATATAGGGATCTCCTTTTCCATTTTCTGATTTCTTGAGCAGATTTTTGATTGTTTGTACTGTTCGTTCTGACTGACCATTGGACTGGGCATGTGTGGGACTAGATGTGACATGCCTGAATTCCCAGCTTTCAGCAAAGTCCTTGAACTCAGCACTGTCATACTGAGGTCCATTATCTGAAATCACAACATCAGGTATCCCGTGTCTGGCAAATATTGATGAGTCAGGACGACCTCCGATGTTGAACAGGCTTTTAATTATAATACAGACTCGCCATTAACCTTGTACTTCAGCCACATGTACAACACTGCCTCCTAGTGTGTATCTCGCGATAACTAACAACTCGCATACGTCACACTGACACTCAATCCTTTTTAAAGGTTTTTATTATGGTTACTGTAGGCTGTAACCAACGCCGTACAAAACATTCAGCAACTTCTGAATCGTCAAAAGTGTTTTTCGAGAGGGCTCTTCCCCCGCTTCTCTTCCCTCGTTCTTGTATCAGCCCTTCTTTATTTGGCCCATGGCTGAACCCCATTGGACCAAACTCTGCAATGCCAGGCTGAGCGAAAGACCTGAGGGCCAACCAGGATGTCTGCTTGATGCAATTGAGGAACTCTGGAACTTAGAACGTGACCCAACAGCCACCCAGTCCACTCATTCCGCTACAATATCTTTGTCTACTTTGTCATTAAGATAACCCAGAAAACTTTATTTATCCAGGGAGCGGAAAGAACATCCTTGTGCAAAGCTCGCAGAGTGACGTCACTCTCACTCGGGCGAAACGTTTCAGTTGAGCTCCGCCCAGGTTCCGCAGGCTGCAGCCAGGGGCTTCTCAAACGCTTGTCTCTACTTTCTTGAATCGAAACTTTACTCTGCTGAAACCTAAGAAAGGAAAGTGTTGGATTTGGGCAGTTCGGGGAAGTTTGAAAGCTATTCACAGATTTGGACTCCCGGCTGCAATAACTCTTCTGATAAACGTTCAAATGTGACTGCAAGTATCTAAATCCTTTTGTATTAACACAGAGAGTGAACTACAAATGCATTTCAAAAGAAAAAATATTGGGTTTTTTTTGTCCGCCTTTTAATGAAAACTGTTCTCTTCAAGCTTTGAATGCAGACACAGCGGTGAGGCGGCTGCCAAGGGAGTATGGATTGATATTTCTGCCACCACGTTGCAAACAAAACTTTCTGCAGAAATATCACTCCATAAGGGACCGTCAACAAAGTGCAAGCTCTGTGAAAATACCAATGTGTAAAAATCAACCATCTCTCAAAAATTAGTAAATGTCTACATTTATATGAGCTGGTAATGAAGAATCGACAGCATAGTTTTGTTACAATACATATTTTGTGAGAAAGTCCATCTTTATTTAATTGCATATATTTTTTCAAATTTTAATAACAGAGATATGAAAAACAATAAATGTGCTCAATAGCTCTGAAGATACTGAAGCAACTGTAACCAAATTTTCTGGAAGGAATAACCATGGCCTTATTGTCATTGTTTACTTTGTTTATTTTAAGGACTTTTTTCTATTAAAATATGGATCATATTAGGAAAATATGTTGGAATCAAGACGTCAAAGAAAATGTCAGCTTTTGCAGCTGAAATGTTGGCAATATCATTTAGTTTACACTGGTTGGAACAGAATAGATTTGGTGATGGCGTAATATGCTTAGACTCATTATCAGCATTGATGTCGTTTAAATCTTTTTCTTCCGATTGCAGGTCAGATCTAGTGTACGAAATTCACAAGTCTTTGTTCAAATTGGAAAAATTGAAGATCGGTATTAAATGAAATGGCTGGTTTTCTGGCAAAGCGGAAGCAGGCATTGAAACAGGACGTGGAGATGGAAATTCCATTAGGATGAACAGAGATTAGGACAATTATTAGGAGGCGTATTCTGGAAGAATGGCAGAAGCAATGGGAAAGGGAGAGGAACTGACAACATATTCAGTATACAAGACAAAGTAGGGAAAGGTACGCATCTTAGATCAAACACCAGAGATCGAATCCCTCAGGGTGGCAGTAATCTTTGCTGTTGGTGAAATAATCAGATCCAGTTCTGCTCTATACTCAATCTGAGAGTTTTTCTTTTTAATTCTTTTGAACAAAGATATGCTAAAATCCAAGGAGATATGATGTCATACAGTGGTAGTTTGCCGATTGGTAACTGCCTTATTAAAGAAATGAACTAGTAGCTCAAATAGACTAACACCACAATCCTTCCCACACATGATGTTTTTGGTATTTTTTCTATAGAATCTATGGTTTTATTACTTTCAGAAAATTGTTTTCGATGTTTTACTTCATGGAAGATTAATTGAAAACAATTAGGTTAATGAATTTGCTAACTTCTGTATTTCTCTCTCTATTACATGTCTAACTTACTTGTAAAAGTACATTTATTAAAAACTAAGAAAAAAAAAACTAGTGTTTAATTTCTACTTTTATTCCAATAAGACCTGAAATGCCCCCACTTTTTGTCTCATCATTACTTCAAATAATATTGATCTTATTTGGGTGACCATAAAGAAAATAATAAATAGAAAAGCTGTTTTTTTTTGCATGTATGCATTTACACTTTCTTTTTTAAACATATGGTTTCATCTTAATAAACTGTAGATTTTAGGTCTATAAAATAAGCTCAACTTCTTTTGCAGCTTTTCGTTTGTTTACAAAGGTTTTCATATTTACAAATGCTGCGACCATCATTTATAATGACATTGAGGAATATTGTTATTGATATTACTATCAGAACACCAATTTCAAAAACAATACATGAGCAAAAAAAGTCAGAAGAAGTTGTGTATTTATAACGGGAAAGCATGTAACAGAGGAGGGAACTAAGTTTTCTAAACAGATTCCTCAAATTAAGAGGTCGCATGTTGACCTATGTTCCAAGTTTTTATTTCTGGTTACCACCTGACATTTACATAGAGGGCAGCGGAGTAATATCAAACCTTCTGGCTATTTGACCGGAACTTCTTTTGTTAGGTGTCCATTATCACGTTTTAATTGTACACCCTGCAGCCAATCAGAATCGAGTATTCACCTGGATCTAAAATGCCCTTGTTTTTTATTTTTTAGATGAATTTAATGATAGAATGCTTGAGAAACCATCGTGTAGGCCAGGGGTCGGGAACCTTTTTGGCCGAGAGAGCCATAAACGCCACATATTTTTAAATGTAATTTAGAAAGAGCCATACAATAATGTAGCGTCCCTGTCCCACACTGAGGCACGGAGACTTAACCTCTTTTAAGGTTATTTATTCTGGTTACTGACCGCAGCAAACGCCGTAAAATTAATTCAGCAACTCCTGGATCTCTCCCGCTGAGACGAGAGCTCTTCTCCCAACTTTATATTCCTCTGCTCCTGCTCCACTCCTCCCATTTCCCTTATTCGGCCCATAGCCGAACCCCATTGGTCCAAACTACCTAACAACAGGCTGAGCGACAGAACTGAGAGCCAATCAGATCTCTGCTTGATGCGTTTGCTGAACTCCAGAACTTTTAACGCGGCCCAACAGCAGACCCAACTCAGTCCGCGACAACATGTTTAAAACTAAATATACAAGTGAATGTGAGCATTTGATGTAATTTCAACATTTTTAAAGTACAATAAGTCTGTGGATTCTTTTTAATAACATGGTTATGCTGTTGCTAATAAATGATGAGTATTTCTCGTGGTGGTTTTGCTGATGGTCTAGTCTGGTTGATACGTGGTGAGTTTCAGCTTCATGCTGACGTTCAGACTTTAAACGTGATCGTAGGTCTGAATGTTCTGTAGATGTAGGAAGACTCACATGCAGACGTGGAGACAAACACACACACACACTGCAGTGAGTGACGGACAGCGGGTTTTACGTTTTTACAATCCCTGCGCGATTCACCTGCTGCCTGTGGAAGAAAGCAGAGGGTGGGGGGCACCCCCACCCTCTGCTTTCTTCCTCACATCCCGTCCCCTCATCTGCGCGCTCTTTCTCAGAGACGGGAGCGCGCAGGTTTAGGCACGGCAATTAATAGGTTTCCTGCTGGAATAAACTCTGTGAAATAATAGATAATAGTAAACTGAGTGCTGGCGCAGATTTTTCTCTCCAAGCACCGCTACTACTGCGCGCCCCTCTGGCATCGCATCGCGCATGAGAAGGACTGGTCTAATGAAAAAAAAAAAAATGGTATAAATAAAGATTTGTCTGCGAGCCATACGTGACCATCAAAAGAGCCATATGTGGCTCTCTCGGCCAAAAAGGTTCCCGACCCCTGGTGTAGGCTGTTGTTGTGGACGCGGGGAGCGTAAGTGAATTCTCTTACGCTCTTACGTTGGAACCTGCGCAGTTGACGTACATTACGTAGGCCGGGACTGTTTCCTGTATGTAGGGTACTTCGAAATGGCCGAGCTGGAAGAGGCGGTCGCTGAGCTGCAGCACCGGGAGGACGTCGGTATCAAACGTGAGTTTAGGGTAGCGATTTATTCTTTTGCGCTTTTATTTATTTATTTTGTCTTTATTGGGGCATTGGTAGCGCTTCCTAAAATATGCGCCAGTTCCATTGACGTTGCGCAGAATGAGCGTTTGTCAAAGAGCGACAGCCTCATCGTGCAGCTCCGCCATGGGGCCCAAACACTCAACGGAAACAACAACAACAACAAGCGCGATGGAGGCGCTGCAGGCGGGAGGGGGGGGGGGGACGCCTGCCGCAGGGACGAGAGCAGGCTTCCGCAGTGACAATCGGGGATCTAAGTGGATCCGGATCCTAAAACTTCAGAAAACTGTTCTGGCCTCATCGTGGAGCTGCACCGCGGGGCCGCAGAGCCAGCAGGTTCCGTCTTACTGGTTCCTCGTCAGTATTTGAACAACTTGGTTCTGTTAGAACCTGTTAGAAGTGAGAGTGGGGCAAAAACGAAGCGATTATTATTCACTGAGTTCAAGTGTGTTTTGACCGTTTACAAGTACATAGATACAAATGTTAGTCACCCCCTTTTCACCTGAATGTTTCATACCTGATTGAACCAGGAAACCCAATGCACCGAGGAGGAAATGTGGAGAAAATTGAAATGACATTTTAGCAGAAATGTCCAAAAGGTTATGAGAAAACCCAGAACATCATAGAAAGCAGGATACTCAGGGCAGGTTCTGGACTGCTGGACCTGGTCGGCATTCACTGGACCCCCATTTTTCCTTCAGAACTGCCTTATTCCTCTGTGGCATAGATTCAACGAGGTTCTGGAAACAATCCTTGGAGTTTGGTCCACATTGACATGAAATTATCACGCAGTTGGCTGGACATCCATAATGCCAACTTCCAGTTCCACCACATCCCAAAGGAGATCTATTGGGTTGAGATCTGTGACTGTGGAGAACATCTGAGTCCAGAGAACTCATTGTCATGTTCAAGAAAACCAGTCTGAGATGACTCCAGCTTTATGACATGGTGCCTTATCCTGCAGGAAGTAGCCATCAGATGATGGTACACTGTGGTGTGCCATCTTCATAAAGGGATGGACATGGGACATAGAGGGATGGACATGGTCAGCAACAGTACTCAGGAAGGCTGTGGCGTTGGAACCATGCTCAATTGGTACTAAGGAATCCAAAGTGTGCCCAGAAAATATCCACTATTATACCTCCACCACCACCAGCCTGAACCATTAACACGGGCTGGATGGATCCATGCTTTCATGTTGTTGATGCTAAATTCTGACCCTACCATCCCATCCAAATGTTGCAGCAGAAATACAGACTCATCAGCCAACTTTTTTCCAATCTTCTATTATCCAGTTTTGGTGATTCTGTGTGAATTGTAGCCTCCGTTTCCTGTTCTTAGCTGACAGGAGTGGCTCCTGGTGTTGTCTTCTGCTGCTGCAGCCGATCTGCCTCTAGGTTGGACGTGTCATGTGTTCAGAGATGCTCTTCTGCAGACCTCGGTTGTAGCCAGTGGTTATTTTGTTGCCTCTCTGGATCTCTGGAACCAGTCTGGCCATTCTCCTCTGACCTCTGGCATAATTTTTCTGCCCACATACCGGCTGCTCACTGGATATTTTTCTTTGTCGGACCATTCTCTGTAAACCCCAGAGATGGTTGTGGGGGAAAACCCCAGTTTTGAAGACCACTGGGAACGCTTTTACAATAGATGAAAAGATGATCAGGGTGGGACTTTAAACCCCAAATACAGATGTTGAAATCCTTCAGTTATTTCATTTGTCTATTTGCACAAGTTAACTTGAAATAACAGGAATCACAAAAATGTATAAAGGTTCTGAAGTCATCTGGTTGGTTTCTTTTTAAATTGCAAATCTTGGAAGTGGGAAAAAAAGATGATACAAACCTATTTTGATAGGTAAATACCCCCAAGACTGCTGGGAGAAACTACACTTTTGGTCAATTACAACTTACAATTAATGAGATTCGGAAGAAGAAACAAAATAAAGCAAATCGGAGAAGTTTGTTAATGAGAGCCATAAATTTAACATACAACGATATATTTATACAAAAACAGCCAAAAAATGTGGAATATTTGTAGCACAATTGTAAGGAAAAAAATGAACAGTCTGCATTTTCCAACAGTATGACAGTCATTGTAAAAAGCTAATGTAAGAGTTTTTTTTGCTCATTTGTCTGCCTCTGAAGCTGAAGATGTTGAAGCCACGGAGAACGAAGCTGAATCGAGTGAAGCTGCTGCCGATACCAAACCCTCAACGACTACAGGTACTCTGTCAGTGCTGCTGTGGGAGCGGATTTTCTCTGTGTGGCTTTTAGATGCAGAACCATTTTGAATATGAGGCGATTAATAGTTCCCCCCCCCCCCTATTTACAGAGAGACACATCTCCATCCAGACCAAACTGGAAGGTCTGGAGATGCTCGCTGACTTGAATGGCGGTGAGTTAATCAAAAATCTCTGGTTGGTTTTCCTAAACATCCATGACATATTTTGTGGAAACCACCCACAACTTTTTTTCCTTAATTTTCCTGTCACAATTTACAATTCAATTTTATTTCTAATAATATATATTATATCAATAATAACATTTTCCATAGACATAACTTGTGATTAGTCATCAAGAAGAAGCCCTTTATAGAACTGAAAAAGGAATGTTTGTTTCAAATACTGACATTTCAAACTTAAAAACAAAATGTACTTTGAGTTTTCACCCTTAAATATTATATAATTGTAATCTCACTAAATGTTAGTGTTTCTGCACTATGAGGAACACATAAAAGCCTTAATAATAAATAGATAAAAATGACAGTGTGCCTTATAATCTAGAGCTCCTCATATAAGGATTCATTCTGGTTGCGATTTTGAGACGAACTCGACGCTCTGTCAAAATGTCAGTCTGTTCGTTTAAGAGCTGTTTGGGTGTTATTGTAAATACTTAACGCAGTTAATGTGTAGCAATTTTAGACCTTCGTTTTTTTCCGCGTGTTGTTAACAGGGTTGTGAGTTAGCGTTGTCATAGTAACGTTTGTTTTAGCAGTATCTGTCTGTGTTTTTGCGTGTTGCAGGTATTGTGATGATGCTTTTATGGTGGCTAGCGTGTTACAAACTAGTTCAATAATGACTGTGAATGCAGTTGATAAATTCTGACTGACGGACTTATCTCTGACTCTTTTGTCTCGCTTAATGCACCTTAGAGAAATTAATTTTGGTTTTTATCATTGTTTAAATGTATTTTTAAATGTTAACTCAAACTGACCTTTTTACCTTTTTCAGAAACATTTCTGTGATTTTTCATCTCCTTCTTACTCCAACTAGTATGGGGGGGGTTAGGAAACACTGATCTTAGCAAATAAGGAAAGAATGCTGTCTTACTGATTTTTGTTTGTTTTGTGGAACATTTTCAGTGATCCTTTGTTGTAGCGCAATTCATCTTTTGCTTTTTGTCAGATTTTTCTATGTGGAATTTTGCACGCTTTTTTTTTTAATTAAATATTTTTACAGCCCCCTTCTCTGTGTTCTGCATCCTGATTGGCAGTAGACCAATGTCCTCTGTGCCGTGCCTCTGGTACAAAATGTGTTCACTTTGCCAAATCTACATAAATCTTTTAACGTGATCAGATGTTTTCTATAAACAAGAGAGAAAAGTGTGAAAATGTCAGCCGGAGAAAAGTGAATAAAGTGTTTTGGGGTTGTGTCGTATGTGTTACATGATGCTGTGTTTTCTACATGATTTTGTGTTTCTGTTGTTCCTGATGCTTCATGTCTACATTTATTTTAATGCTTCGTTTAGAGAGGATGTTTGTTTGTTGAGGATCTCTCTCTTTTGGAGAGATTTTGCAGTATTTCAACAAGAAGTCATTTTTCTTTCCCTCCAGCGGGGCGGAAATCGTGTCCTTTGTGTCCTGAGGAGAAATTCAAAGCTTGTTACAGCCACAAACTACGTCGCCACCTGCAGAACCTCCACTGGAAGGTCTTTGTGGAGTTTGAAGGTGGGGAAGCAACTTCATTTCCTGCTCGTCTGGAGTCAGACATCTTGACTGAATCAAGTGGGGGTCCTTCTCAGAGTGTAAATGTAAAGAGAATTCTCAGGACAGACCTTGGCTTTTATACCGTAAAGTATAAAATATGATTATTTCCTTTAATTTTAATGATAAACACTCAATTGAAAGTGTACACACTGAGCTTGGCTATTGGGGGGAAAAGTAGACGGTCAGAGGTTCTGAAAATGGAAAAGTGCATACATTTGTGACACACAGAAGTCCTTTCCTGTTGACTTCTCACCTATGGAGGTTCCCTCCTTTTGTCCTTCACCAGGATTCAGGATGTGCATCTGCCACCTGCCCTGCAGAAACCTAAAACCAAGCATCAGTGGAGATCAGGTCAGGAGACTCTCATATGGGGTCAAATCAGGATCGGATAAAGGGAACGAAAAACCACAATGTCAGTTTACAAAATGCACGGGGAGAACATGCAAACAGAAAGGTTTCCCATTGCTTTTGTGTTTCAGGACCCCCAGCCGGGACTTAAACTAGTGTCTTAAATCTGGTTTCACTTCAAGCTAATCCTGGTTTGACCCCATACCCTTAAACCTAAATGATATTGTTTTCAGTTCAGTTCTTGAAAGTGTTTTTTCACTTCATATAGTGCGACCGCCGTCTGTTATGACCATGCTTTTTGCCGTGTCTCTGGCTACAGGCGTCAGGGAGGCACGTGGCTCACTACCACTGTGTGGTTTGTTCTGTCACCATCGCCCGGAAGACCGACATGATCAGCCACCTGAAGCGTCACGTCAACAAAGGAGAGACGGAGGCCAGCTACTCTGGGAGCCTGGATGTACAATTTGAAGAACCAAGTAGGGGGGAAAAAAGCCTCCGTCAACTGTTTTTTTCTTTCTTCCTTTTAAAACATTGTTTTCCTGACTTTTAACCCATTCACACGTCATTTCTCAAAGGCCAGAATTTTATTTGTACCATTAAAGATCCCCAATTTGTTTTTCAGAGAAGTTCCAGGTTAATTTAGCTCTTTGTGTGGAAAGAAGGTCTGAATGTTTCCCCTTGTCTTTGTGCATCTTCAGCTCCGTCCGGTCAGGCCTACGAGATCATGAAGGAGCTGGGAACCAACGTGCAGCTCCTCCCAAACTACTCCACCCCTCAGAAGAGTGACACCTACTTCAACCGCAAGATGAAGACCAACCGGTGGGGCCCGCGTGAGCCCGCAGGTCAACGAAGCCAGGCCTGCTTCTGAAGCTCTGGTCTGTCTGTTTGTGCCGCAGGCAGCTGGTGTTCTGCTCGCTGGCCGTTCTGGCTGAAGAGAGGAACCCACTGGAGTGTCTGGATGCTTTTGGAGCTACAGGTGAGCAGATATTCATCCGTCCATCTGCTCCTGATTCACAATACTCACAAGTGCGGTCTGCAGGCTCAGCCATGTTTGTGTGCTCTTTAGAAAAAGGTGTCTAAGTAAAAAAAAAGTGCTGTTCGTTTAAGTTAATAATTAATAAAATGATAGTAAATCGCAACAATTTTTGGATTCTCCATCACACAAAATTCACAAAATGAATCAGAATAATTTGTTAATCATAATCGATGCATCTAATAATCAATTTTCCCCCCCAACACCTATTTTCTGGTGCTGGTAAATGAGGAGGCGTCCAATCATGGTCCAGGCATTCTTGGCTTGGCAGCAGCTGGTGGAGGCTAGAAGCTCCAGCTGCTCTGGATTTGATGATCCTCAGGAGTTTAGATGAAAATAGTAGGCGATGGATTACATTTGCACGTTTCTACGTTTCTCAAACCCACTTTAAATTACTTTTAGGCTTTGCTTTGTAGATTTTCAAGTTCCTACCGTTTTTTTTTTTTAAAAAAAATGAGAAAGAAGTAGGCATTCTCTCCGCTGTGGCGGCCCGCAGGCATCATGGGGCTCCAGTGGGCCAAACACCTTCGCAGCTCTGTCAAAGTGACCATAACGGACATCAGCGATACCTGCGTCAAAATGATCAAAGAGAACTGTGAGCTGAACAACATCCGAGTGGACGGAGGCTCCCGACCCCCCCGGGGGAACGACGCCCAACCCATTGCTACCGTAGAGGTCGTCAAGATGGACGCCAACGTCATCATGCACCTACGACCCTTTGATTATATGTGAGGTTTCTACATCTGTAAAGAATTTTTTTTTATTTTTTTTTTTTATATGAAGCTCATTTTTTCTTTGGACTTCACAGACACCTGGATCCTTTCGGAACAGCTGTGAACTACCTGGACGCTGCCTTCAGGAACGTCCGTAACATGGGAATCATCTCAGTGACGTCCACAGACACCGGCTCGCTGTACGCCAAGTCACCCAATGTCACCCAGCGCCACTACAGCTGCCATATTGTTCGCACCGAGTACTACAAAGAGCTGGCTGCTCGTATGGTGCTAGCTTCTGTCGCCAGGTACGTTTTTTTCCACCTTTTTTTATTTTGTTCCGATTTTATGTTGGTAACTTGTGCAATCATTCCTTTCGAAGGAAATAGGTACAAAAAAGACAAAAGACCAGCTTTATCTTAAGCTACGTTCACACCGCGTTCAGTAACATACGTTCAAGCAAACACTTCCAATGAATGGATGCATTCCAAACCTCTCATTCACGCATAGCTACACAAATGTTTACCACTGTTTTTGGGGCGTTGAAAGTTAAACCAGTTGGACTTTGACCAATCAAGGACAAGTATTTGGAAGTGATGTATGGATGCCGTCCCTTTTCATTTACAGAAGTGCCAATGTTATACCCCTGAGAACAGGGGAGAAAGAATCACGAGAGTGATTTATGCGTCTGTCCTTCATGCAGGTGTTTATTGCAATTCAATAGTAACAAAAATAAGAAAACATTTAAACACACTCCTTGAGTAACTTTCAATTTTGATAAAAGATAATAAAATCACAAAATAAATACATAAATAATAAATGCTCCATCAACTGTCACTTTTGAGAAAAGAGCTCACAAAACCACAAAATAAATGCATAAATAAATGTTCCTTCAAACCTCAATTGAAACTGGACACAAGATGGCGGTGTGCGCGTTCACTCAGGAAAAACCAATATGAAATCCGATCACAAATAAAACTGCCAAAGATTTCCAAATTCCACACCAAAGTAACTCTAAGCTAACAATTACACATTTCAATAATATTTTCTGAACAAAACATCAATATTTGGTCACCATTACCTGAGAACAGGGGAGAAAGAATCACGAGAGTGATTTATGCGTCTGTCCTTCATGCAGGTGTTTATTGCAATGAGGAAGAACAGCGAGACTCCCCCTGGTGGTGGGTGAAGTCATGACTAATCATTTCCAGAACATTCCCCAAGACATAACAGTCGATTAGTAGTATCATAAATATAGTCAGCGCTTCAGTAAACTTTTTTTAAAAAAATATATATCAACTTAAAAGTGCAAATATCTAATATCCACCATACTCTCCCCCACTAGAAAAATGTCGTCCCGACATTAAACCAACAAAATAAATCTCAGGCCTCTTAACAATTTTACGCAGTGACGTAACCACATTTCATGTCATTAGGCTGAGGTCCCGTCGAATTTATGCCCAGTCTTTGCATGAACCTTTCCTATTGGCAATGTAATGTTTGTGGTTATCATAAAGCACCTTCACATGCTGAATAAGAGTCTTTAAGTAGAGTCGTCATGTGCGCTCTAGCCAAATGTCATCCATTCATGCTTGCTGAAGTCCATACATACCAGGGAACTGAGCATAGTATGGCTGTAAAGCTGGCAGCCACTGGACCAGTCCTGGGTACCGAGGAAACAGTTGTGGTGTGGGCTGGACACTGTAGCAGGATGGAATGCCTAGCTGGTCATAGGTCATGCGTCTTGGCGGGTGTCTCTCACGATGCGGTCGGTGGGTAGTGTCCACTGCCGGTGTCTCCACTACAACAGTCGAGGGTGGAGAAGGGCTAGATGTTGAGCTGAAAGCCTGACCATCAGCCGCGGAAGTTGTTGCCTCTCTCGTTTCCATCTCAGGCGGTGAATCAACCACATCCAAGTTGTCTCCACCCGGGAGCTCTGGTGATGGTGCAGCGGGCTCTGGTGCTGAAGGCTGATGTTCCACCACTGGGGAGTCTGTTTCAGCTGTAGGGTCTAATGATTGAGTCACTGGAAGCTGAGGTAGTGCTTGATAAAAGAAATATCCATCACCACTATCCTCGTCATCAGACTCTTGAAATTCTTCAACAGGTTGGTCTTTGGTTTGCTGTTTGTGTACTGTGGAACTGTCTTTTTCCGGTTCAAAAGGTAAGTGATCACATGACATTAGCAGGTTTCTGTGTAACACTCTAGACCGTCCTTTACTTCTCTCTGGTTTTACCTCGTAGATAGGGAGGTCAGGCCCCATTTGTCTCACAACTGTGTGAATGGCATCTTCCCAGTAGTCACGTAATTTACCTGATCCCCCTCTTGGTGTCAGGTTTTTAATCAGGACTCGTTCACCCGGCTGCAGTGCAGAACTTGTTACTTTTGTGTCATAATATTTTTTGCTCCTTTCTGCAGATTTTCTAGCATGTTCATTGGCAATGACATATGCTTCATCCATGCCTTTTTTCCATTTCTCAGCATAGTCTCTGTGGTCACTAAAACATGACTCTGAATACAGTCCAAATAGCATGTCTACTGGAAGTCTTGGTGTCCTTCCAAACAGTAGATAAAACGGTGAATAGCCTGTAACTTCACAACGAGTGCAGTTGTATGCATACATTAGTTTGTTGATGGATTCCTTCCAGCTTGTTTTTTGTTTTTCAGTTAGTGTCTTTAGCATCTGCAATAATGTCCTGTTCATACGTTCGACTTGGCCATTCCCCATCGGGTGATAAGGTGTTGTCCTGGATCCAGTTATTCCACTGAGTTTTGTTAGCTGACGGAACAACTGATTTTCAAACTCACCCCCTTGGTCATGGTGGATACGACAGGGGAAACCAAACTTTAAGGCATAGTCATTGAAGATGATATTGGCAGCTGTCTTCCCTGACTTTGAGGTGGTGGCATAAGCTTGTGCAAAGCGTGTGAAGTGATCAACAATCACCAAGATGTACTCATATCCGCCTTTGCATTTGTCCAGATGTAGAAAATCTATGCACACCAGTTCAAAGGGCTGTGTTGTTACAATGTTTGTTAAAGGGGCTCTTGTGTCACGACAGGGCTTTTTCTGCTTGATACAGGAGCACACTTTGGTCACATAGTGCTCAATGTCTGATTGCATATATGGCCAGAAGAAACGGTCACGTACTAAGGATACTGTGCGATCGACGCCCTGGTGACCCATTTTATTGTGCAACTCTTCAAGTACTATTCCCTTGTACTTTTCTGGTAGGACTAGCTGTTTACGAACGGATGTAACTCTGTAAAGGATGCCATCACTATCAAGCACCAGCTTTTCCCATTCTCTGAACAAACATTTTGGCTTAGGACCGAATGCTCTTACCTCTTTGGTGGGAGGTTTTGAACCTGATCGTTTCCACTGGAGTAAAAGACTTATAACTGGATCAGAAGTTTGTGCGTCACTTAACTCTTTCACTGGTATAGCCGGGATCGACACTTCAGCTGACTCACATTGCGCTGTGATTGACATGGCTGCTGCTGACAATGTCCATGTAGCAGGGTACTGCTTTTGGGCTTCAATGGCCTGTATGGTGGCTGCAATGGTGTCAGGAGGCAACTCTTCAGAACAGTTTCTCATTAGTGTCTCTACGTCAAGAGGCATCCTTGATAAAGCATCAGCATCACCATTTTGTTTTCCTGGTTTGTACTTTATGGTGAAATTAAAATCAGCAAGCTCTGCAACCCAGCGTGATGTTGTTGCATTCAGTTTTGCAGTTGACAGAATGTATGTGAGCGGGTTGTTATCACTATACACAGTGAATGTTGGGGCATAGTACAAATAATCCCTAAATTTATCTGTGATAGCCCACTTCAACGCTAGGAACTCCAATTTGCCTGCATGGAAGTGATAGTTTTTCTCCGCTGTTGTTAAAGTGCGAGAACCATAAGCAATGACTCGCAGCTTGCTGTTTTGCTTTTGATACAACACTGCTCCGAGTCCTTTGTGTGAAGCGTCAGTGTGTACGATGAATGGTTGTGTGAAATCCGGAAATCCAAGCACTGGTGGGTGGAGCAAGCAGTCAGTAAGATCCTCCAGAGCACTTTGATGCTGGTCAGTCCACACAATTTGTTTTGTTGAAGGTACAACTTGACTTGCTTTCTTGGGTTTTTGCTTTGTCCCTCTTGTGGTTTCTGTATTCTCTGTGCCTTTGTCTGCTTTTAACAGTTCGTAAAGACAGCTTGCTTTTCTGGAAAAGTCTTTTATGTATTGTCTGTAGTAGGACAGGAGACCTAACATTTTTCTTAGCTGTCCAACATTTTGTGGTCTGATGTCTTTGAGTGCTCGAACTGCTTCAAAATCGGCAGGGTCAACTCTGCTGCCCTCTGCTGAGACAATTCTACCCAGATACCGTACTTCGGGTTTGAACATGTCACATTTACTGGGCTTAAGTTTTATGCCAAACCCTCTGAGTTGTTGCAGTACTTTCCTCACATCCTCCACATGATCTTTGAATGTTTTGCTATAGACCAATGTGTCGTCCAGGTATGGGATACAAATGTTATCACGGAGTCCATCCAAGCATTCTTCCATACACCGTTGGAAGGCGGCTGGGGCATTCATTAGTCCAAAGGGGATACGTATCCACTCATACAACCCCCAGGGGGTCACAAAAGCTGTGAGTGGGCGACTTTCCTCTGACATGAACCCTTGGTGGTATGCTTTTCCCTGGTCTAGAAGGGAGAACCAGGAATTACCCCCGAGGCTGTCCATGATGTCCTGGACTCGCGGTATGGGCTGGCGGTCTGGGTGGGTCTTTCTGTTCAAGTCTCTATAATCTATGCACACTCGCAATGTACCATCCTTTTTTCTAACACACACAACGGGCGAGGAGTATGAAGAGTTGGACTTTCTAACCCAGCCTTGTGCTATCAGATCATGCAAATGATTTTTCATCTCTTGGTACAGTGGGCGTGGCACTGATATGTAGGTGCGTTTTACCGGCTCGTGGTCTTTAAGTGAAATAGTCATGTTTAGGTTCTCAATACAGCCTATGTCATTCTCTGATTTTGAAAATGACTCACATTCTTCACTGAGCATCTGCTTGACAACTAATCTCTGCTCTTCTTGAAGGTGGCTGAGATCTATAGGTGGGTCCCATTTTTCACTGGCGCTACAGGAAATCTGTGTGCTCATGTGATGAACAGTAGCTATAGATGAAGTTTTCTCAAACATTTGGGCTGGTAAAACAGCTGTAATAGTTTGAACTGTACCAACGACTGTACGACCTGAAAGGAGGATATCATGATCAGTTGGGTTTGAGACATCAACTGTAATGACAGGCAGAGAATGTTTTTTTATTTTAACCAGAGTATCAAAAAACTCAAGGTTATCTGGCCAATGAGGGTTTAAATCAGGTTCAAATAACACAGTCATGTCCTCTTTGAAAGGCTGTGCGGCAACACGACACTCGATTTCTAGACGACTTTGTTTGGGAACAGTTATGCAGTTTTTTTTAGTCTTTACTTTAAACTCATCCACTCTGTCTGCACTAACAGCCTTTATAAAAGCTTTTACTTTTTGTCTTTTAAACATGGGGAAAGATTTTCTTACTGTTGGGTATAGTTTTGCTTTCTCAGTCTTATTCAGGATGTACTCAATGACATTATAACCTACAATGGGATGTGACAGGTGCCCACCTTTCATGACCAGCATTGGAATGATCAGTTTTTCGGCTTTATCTGTGTTGGAGACCAGCTGGAAGGTTGTTTCAATCCATCCAAGATAAGGTACGTTGGTTCCGTTTGCTGCAGCCAGAGTTAACTGCTCAGGTGAGTCCACAATCTCTGCAACATCTCTCAACTCTGTGTGCGGCAAATAGTCGGCTTTCCATCTCTCATCAATGATAGAGACTTGTGAGCCCGAATCCCACAGAGCCTGAAGTCTGTTGCCATCGAGGAGACACTCAACGAGACATTGCTTGCCAACAAGTGATGTAACTTTGTGAGGATTGTTTAATTGGGCTGGTGGCAGGGGTACATGGGCAGTCTTAGTTTCATCTCCAATCTTAAACTCATTACATTGTCTCTTGTGTTCACCCCAGTGTTGTCTTTGGCATGCTTTAGTACAATAAAATGTCTTTTTACATGATGAACAACGTCTCAGATTGTTTGTGGGATCCGTTTTTTTACAATGGGAACATTGTTGGGACTTATGGGTGATAGTTAACACTCGTCCCTCTGTGGTAACCTTTGCCCGTTTAAATGGTCCTCTCTTACTGGTCTCGTGCCTCTGAATTTACATCCGGCCTGAAAATGTTCTCCACTCCCACAGAAGTAGCAGTGTGTGCAGCGTTCATGGGCTCCAGTTTGCTGGCAGACATGGCATCTTCTCTGAAGATGAGCTGGGCGGGGTGAATAGTAGCGAGCTGGATGCAAAGTGGCCGGTGGAGCAGGCCTTTGGTGGGGATACGGGTAACTGTAGTATTGCTGCTGGTCCCTAACAGGCTGCATTACTGGTGGCTGGAGGTATCGTGTGCTTGGCCCTGGCTGCTGTAATGTCTCCTTAATTTGTGCTATTTCTGCACTAAGGCCTTTCAGAGAAGCCATCCCTGTTTTCAGCTCTGCTAGTTCTGTCAAAAAATCAGGTGGTATTTTAGCTTTGACCTCTTTTGGTGGACACTTAGCATGCAATGTTTCCTCTGACTGAACCACATTCACATTTGTGGATGACTGTGATGTTAAGCATCTTTTCTTGTTCTTTCTTTCTGTCTCGTTGGCACAAGCTATATTTAATCTTTCTAGTAAAAGCTCATCAGGAGTATTGGAGTCTATCAGGAGGGGCTGTAAATCTATCCTGACACTGTCACTCTGAAGGCCTGTCAGTATTGTGTGCAAGCACATACGCTGGACCAAAGCTGGATCATATTTGAGTCCAGACTCTGACTCTTGAGATGCAAACAGGACTTTCTGCTTTAAGTCTAGAACTCTAATCAGGAAGCTTTGAGCAGTCTCTTTTTGAAGTTGCACCTCTGATGCAAGTTGTTTGTAAAGCTCAGTGGCGCTCTTCTCTTGAAAATGAGAACGCAATATGCGTCGTAGAGTAGGAAGAGTCAGCTGGGCCTTTCCCTCCAGATAGCTGCGTAGCTGTAGACCTGGCAGAATAGCTCTAATGACTGCATCTACAATGTCAAGTTCTGAGTAGCCTCTGCTTAATCCATTTTCGATTTGATGAGCAAGGCTTGAAAACGTCAGTTTGTCCTTTTGGCCTGGTTCACCTATTTGGCCTGATATTTTGAAATCTTTTTGCCAAAAGGTGGGTTGCTGTTGCATATTTGAAGGAAATGGGGTGTTCACCGGACAGCTATTAAGCTGGGGCTGAGGATTAGCCACTATGCTGTTGGTTCCATTAGCTTTCTCTGTTATCGGTAGAGCTACAGTTGCTTGTTCATATGTGTGCCCTGTTTTATCTGGTTCATTAACAAGTTGTTCAGTTGTGCCAACTTCAGTATCTGGGCCGTTAATGATTTCAGTAATTTTGTCTTGAAGTAGCAACAGTTCTGACATGCCTTCATCCTCTAATTCTGTTGTTTCTTCTCTTTCGATGTATAGCAAGATGTGTGTGAGCAGTGAGAGTCGTGTTTTTCTGCTCACATCTATTTTCGCTGATATGCATAGAAACTCACAGATTGATATTAGATTGTCTTTGGATAGGGTGTGCATTTTACCCACAACTTCCTCACGTAATTCTTCCAAAACAGTCGTCATGGCAGTCAACAGGAGGGGGTGTTGCAGGGATGTGTGACACGGAGCTGCTTGGTCTTTGCAATCCCCAATGATCTCTCAGCGGTCTCAGGGAGGGTGGACTCTATTCCAGCTACCAGCACTCCGCTAACAGCCACGCCGTCCTCTCTGTAGTTTGCCTGGGTTGTATTAAGGGGATTTAGCTGGCTTGGACTTCAATGGACAGGCTGTGAACACCGGACATCCAAGCAGCAATCCCAGCGGTGCCTCCAAATGTTATACCCCTGAGAACAGGGGAGAAAGAATCACGAGAGTGATTTATGCGTCTGTCCTTCATGCAGGTGTTTATTGCAATTCAATAGTAACAAAAATAAGAAAACATTTAAACACACTCCTTGAGTAACTTTCAATTTTGATAAAAGATAATAAAATCACAAAATAAATACATAAATAATAAATGCTCCATCAACTGTCACTTTTGAGAAAAGAGCTCACAAAACCACAAAATAAATGCATAAATAAATGTTCCTTCAAACCTCAATTGAAACTGGACACAAGATGGCGGTGTGCGCGTTCACTCAGGAAAAACCAATATGAAATCCGATCACAAATAAAACTGCCAAAGATTTCCAAATTCCACACCAAAGTAACTCTAAGCTAACAATTACACATTTCAATAATATTTTCTGAACAAAACATCAATATTTGGTCACCATTACCTGAGAACAGGGGAGAAAGAATCACGAGAGTGATTTATGCGTCTGTCCTTCATGCAGGTGTTTATTGCAATGAGGAAGAACAGCGAGACTCCCCCTGGTGGTGGGTGAAGTCATGACTAATCATTTCCAGAACATTCCCCAAGACATAACAGTCGATTAGTAGTATCATAAATATAGTCAGCGCTTCAGTAAACTTTTTTTAAAAAAATATATATCAACTTAAAAGTGCAAATATCTAATATCCACCATACCAACTGTCTGAAAATCGATCATGAAGGAGAAATTAATAATTGTGGCGTATCCTCGGCTGGGTTCATCTGACCTCAAGTCTTTTATATATCGGAATAGAATGTGAAAGAAAAAGCCTGGAGCTAGATTCACCACATTTCTCTTCCAATTGTTGGTGGGGGTCATGGGCTGGTAAGCAGTAGAAAAAGAAGAAGAAGAAGGCCCTCCCTGCTTGTCCAGTGTGAACACATTGGGCTAAACAGACGTCCAAAAACCTGCATTTAGCACATTCTTGAACACGCGTCCAATGCCCGATGTGTCTGTAGCTAACGACAACAAGCTTGCGTTTCTGTTTACAAGCTTTAAAATGTTTTTTGAGTGTTCTAAGGATTACATTTTGAATGCATATCTTCCATCACAGGGCAGCGGCACGATGCAACAAAGGCATCGAGGTGCTGCTGGCGGTGGCGCTGGAGCACTTTGTCCTGGTGGTGGTGAGAGTCCTCAGAGGCCCGACGCCGGCGGATGAGTCGGCTAAGAAGTTACGCAAACTGGTCCACTGTCAGTGGTGTGAGGAGAGAGTCTTTCTCAAGCTGGGAAACATGGTGGACGGTGAGCAAGTTCTGCTGCAGCGTCAATGCTTTACGCACACGTTTAAGTAAAAAAAAAAAAAGGGTTCCACAACACAGAGCATCTAATCAAGACTCGGTCCGTTAGTAGTTTTGCAGTAAAACACTTGAACAAAGCAACTTGAACTAAAATCAGTTGGAAAATGAACCTTTAGCGTAATCTCATTCATGCTGTATGAAGATGTCGATGTCTTTTATCACCTGTCGCTAACCCTGTTTACTTTCAGACACTCTGCCCTGTAACTGTCATGGAAGTTTGCCGGGAAAAACCGCCGTGCATCTGGGACCGCTGTGGTAAACACACACACACAAACAAACAAAATGAAGTTTTTAACATGTTTTTGTGGCATTTTTCTCATAATGGAGGACATGTAAAGAAAATTTAAATTGTTGGGAAAAGCTTGTAGTTGTGATGTAGAAGCTACAACCAGCGGAACAGAGGCTCCCTGTTAGCTCTATTCTGATTCCTCCACTTTTAGACAATTAGATCAATTTCCATTTCTTAGTCTAAACTGACATCTGGCTCAAAACTGAAACATTTTTGTTGTACCGGGTTTGAGGGGCTGTAAGCTACCGGGTAATACTAAGAAATGCAATTTTTGCAATTTGTCCTCCATCAGCAGAAAAATGTCACAAGAACATGCTAAAAAACCAGAAACCCTGTTCTCATTGGAGTAGGTCTTTAAATCTGCTGCATCAAAAACCATTTGAATTAATCTGTTTGTTAATTGGAAATCAAATGTTCAAATTCTAAAGAAGCGGAGGAATTTAACAATTCAATTTTATTCATTTTCTACATCTCAGAACGTTGGGTTTTTGTTGTGTCGGTGTGAGAATAATGTGTCTTTGTAGGTCTGGTCCTCTTTTCAACACGGGCTTCCTGAGGAGGATGCTGTCTGCAGCAGTGCAGCACAGCATGGATGACATCCAGCCGCTCGTCAAAACCCTTATCTGCGAGTCAGAGTGCACCATGCTCAAGTCCCTCGTCCACGGGTCATCCGCCTTTACCAACCAGGGTAACCGCCTGCCTCCGCTGAGACCCTTCATGGCGTCTTCTGGGGAGTCGCTGATGCTTGTGTTTTGCGTTGCAGTGGAGTGTGGCGTCGTCATCAAGACCTTACAGGAAGGAGGGGAGGCGGGTCCAACTGATCAGTCGGGTGAGGTCCCTTTCAGTTTGTAAACAGACTTAAAAACTGCATAAAATTCCTCCTAAAAGCATCCTACAAATGTACGGTTTCACAAGATGTGATTCCATCCCTATCCAGCAGAGGGCAGTGTGGTCTTGTTCAGCAACTAGGGAATGAGGCGCAAAGTTTTGAGTCCATTGTTTTATAATTTTGTCCTCAAAATTTTACAAACTCTTTGGTCTTGATGAAATAAGTCTTTTTCTGCAGGAAAGAGGAAACTTGGGGAGGAGTCTGGGAATGTTCTGAAGAAGATAAAACCGGATGTATCTCTGGAGCACCCGCCTTTTTACTACAGCATCCATCGCCACAGCATCCGAGGCATGAACATGCCCAAGTGAGTGACCCCCAACCAGACCTATTCAATTATTTAATGTTTTATTGTTTTATTATTTAATTATTGTGAGTTCTGTTAAAAAGGAAAAAAGTAAAGAAGAAAAACACAATCATTTTAGGGCAAATGGCATAAATAGAGTTTTGTCAAATAAAATGGTAATCTTTAAATAAAATTCAATTTTTAATGCGTTATAGTGTCTATAGAGTCTGATGCTACTCTCACATCGGGCTCAGAAACACGCATTCGAGCAAACGTTTCCAATGACGAGTCGATGTAAACATGTGTTGATGCGTGTTTCAGGCCTCTGGGTGCAAAACTCTCGCGTTCTCCAATTTACTGACAGTTATACGCAAGTTTTTACGTTTGTTTGAGATCTCTACGGACAAAACAGGGCGGCAGTGGCTCAGGCGGTTGAGCCGGTCGTGCAGTGATCGATGTGCCGGCAGTTCGATCCCCCGTTGAATTTCCCAGTGATGCTCAGAGGGACTGTAGGCGTGAACTGGAAGCCACGCCTCCGTCAGTCTGTCCCAGGGCAGCTGTGCCTAAATCAGTATCTTACCAACCCCAAGTATGAATGAGGAGTGGAAAAGCGCAGATAAATACTATCCATTGTTATTATTATGAACCTATGGGTAGCAATCCCTTCAAAACATGGAAAGTTTGAAAATAGATCATGGAAGAGAAATTAGTCTTTTATATATCAGAGTAGAGCTGTGAAAGAAAAAGCCTGGAGTTTGCAAGATTTGTACCGCTTCAGCATTTCACACCAAGCCTCTTTCAACTGTAGGCGGCAGACTTGTGCTAGCATCAATTAGTGGCAGTTCTGTGAGAACACCATATGCCAAAAGCGTGTTCAAAAACCCGTGTTCAGCGCGTTCTTGAACGCTCCACGCATGCCTTACGTAGCATAAGAGTTCAATTCAAATGAAAAATCTCCAGAACATTACTTGCAGTTATTTGCATTTTCTTTGAAAGTTTAAGTAAAGTTTTTAAATTACTGCATTTTTGACTGCAAGTCGCTCAGCAGTGTTAGTTGCCAAAAGATGCATTATAAAGAAGAAGAAAAAGAATCATATATGTCTCACTTTTGGTAGAAATGTGTTTAACAAAATATGGGAACGAGAACAGACATTTCATCTTGAAAGGCAAATCATATTAATGAAATAGATATCAATAATAGACTGAATATCTGCACACTTAACTACTGAAACACACTGATGCGTATTTAGCTTCGTAGGAGGAATCTAGTATGTTAGCGCAACGTATGAACATTTATAACCGTACTCTAAAAAACATTCTAACAAGTCAACTAAACACTTTATATGATTTCAATCCGCCAAACCCGGTGTAAGACTGAACGGCGCCTTTCCTGCTTTACCGTCAGTAGCAAATACTGATACAAAACAGTGCCCTCTAGTGGTTGTTGCTGCTTTTTTTTTTTTTAAGTAGAAGTCGCATTCTCGGCCAAACTATGCAACAAATCGCGACTTATACTCCAAGAAATAAGGAAGCTAAAACAAAGACTTTTTTTTTTTTTTTACTCTTGATGCTTTCATCATTTTTTTGACATTAAAAACATTATTTAATAAACTACCATTTTACATGTAGAATGTTTGGCATTGTCAAACAATATTTACTCTTTTCAGCTATTGTACACTTTCTTACACTTTTCCTGTTATTTTATGCTTTTTAAAAAGATTTCTTTTCAATTGTTGTTCATTCATGTTTTTTTTTTGTTGCTTTCTGCTGCTGATTGAACTTCTAACATTTACATTTTTAAGCTACTTTGATTTATGCAAAATGGATAACGTAGTTTGTTTGCTGCCGTGATGCTCTTGCTCCAGTTGAAATCACATTTTGCATTTACATTTAATCTCCGCTAACGAAAGAATAACGGGGTTGTGAACTTTTCATGTTTCAGTGGAAAACACAGTAAAACTGTTTCCTCTTTGTAACCGATCTTTTTAAAATCCTGTTTGTAGAAATGAATCCTTAAGCAGAACTGCTGAAAAGCTAACTGAAAGTAAGAAATAACGTTAAAGATGTATAAATAAATGACTGCAAAAGCAAAAATGCAAGATAGTAAGAAAATGTGACTTTCCATGTTTGTTTTAATCTATTTTTACGAAGGTTTGGCCTGAATTAGCAGTCATGAGGTTTATCTGAACTTACAGGCTCAACAAGTTCCTCCAGTACCTGACAGAGGCGGGTTTCAGGGTGAGTCGTACGCACTTCGACCCCACGGGGGTCCGAACCGACGCCACCCTGCAGCAGTTCAAATCCGTCCTCACGAAGTACAGCGTCCGCACCTGCACCACCTCCACCACCACCCACACGCACACCCAGACCAGTGTGAGCACAGAGTCGACGCCCTGATCAAAGGGGGCAGAGGAACTGGCCTCCACTGAAACCCGCACTGACCGAGTTTGATCAGGATCGCTGGAACTTTGTTTGATCAAGCTAGAACCTCCTGATCCTGCAGAAGCACATACCTGCTTTTCTGAAGATGCTCTATTTATTCTTCTGTAGAATTCTGCTGTAGGCAGACTTTTGTTATACAGTGTTTTCCCTTTTTTTCTTACAAAAATGAAATAGAATTATTCTGTTCAACCTGCATTTTCTTCTTTTCTGTATGTCTGTCAACCACAGACCCTACGTTTCTACAGGGTTGTCTCGTTTTGCTGAATGAAGCTCAGCTTCTTTGGCATCAGATTGCAGTCTTTAAGCTGGGGTTCATATTAGAAGGGGTGAACTGGCTAAAAACTAAGGATTTAATGATCCATTCCCCCCATATTTCGGTTTAAACCTTGATTTTTGAGTCAAAGTTTTGTTTTAAAAAGTTTAGTTGGACATTTGATTTGTGTATTACAAAAAAAAAAAATGAAAACATTTGGAAAAAATCCTTTTTTAATTTGCTTATAAACAAGAAAAAAATGAAGAAAAATGGTTTAAACTAAGCCTGGTGTAATGTAACAAAACAGTAAATAACTGAAGGTGTGAATGGCGCTGTAACTGTCCCCCCCCCCCCCAACCACCACTCTGGTCTGTCGCCACATGTATCAGCCATGTCAATCATTTAGAAGCCTCACTGACACCCCCCACCCCCTGTCTCTCCTCTGCCAGCCTTGTCAAAGCTGAACGAGAAACATTCATGAAAAAAAAAAAAAGTTTTTCAAAATGGCAGCTTTTCTGGTGGTTTTATTTCCATAGCAACCATTTTGTGTTTGGGCTGCCTGGGGGTGAAGAACATACTTTTTAGAAGAATCTGCAAAGGTAAATCTTTGAATTTCCTTGGCAAAGGAGATATTTTTTTTTTGCTGACCACGCCCATATTCCTAACATGGTCATATCATATGTCTTATCCTTTTGGTCAGCTTTAGCCAGGGATTCATGTATGACCTTTTTAACTTTTAACCAGTAAAAAATGTGGGAGGAATAGGGAAACACCACTTTTGTGAGCTCGCCACACAATTGCTGTTCAAAAATGATATCTTTAATTCCAAACATTTTTTTCCCAGTGATGCTCGAGGATTTAGGCGGAAACAGACCGAAATCCCTTTCAAAGTCAGCATGCAGTAGGGATGCAGCGATTTACTGGTTCCATTTTAAACCAAGAAGGGTGGCATCTCTACTAAAAGCCCCTTTAATCCTGGAGAACCCATGAGCAATTTTCTTCAGGGCTTTTAAAGTTACTTTGACATTTTTCACAAGTTTATTCATTTTGGGTAGCAGCAATTAACAGCAGCCAAAAAAAGTTTTTAAAATAAATAAATAAAAATAGAAAAACAGTGGCAGAATTTGACCCAGTGGGTTCATCCCGGATTTAGATTCAACGGATTTCTTCCCACTGACAGAAAGGCGTTTGACGGACGCCAGGACTTTAGGTGTTGGCTCAGAAAAGCCTTCAGGTTGTTATCAGTGAAAGCTGCCAAAGCCGGCATCCTGGGAGGGGAGGCGATCTGAGGGTCATTGGTGGCATGTTGACCTGGAGATAGGGGAAATTCTTGAGAGACACATTTTCTGCCATCACTGTGCAGTTATCATTAGGAGGATGGATCTCTTCCCCCCCCTCCCCAAATCTACAAAATATTGCCCAAAAGTTAACTTTAAAAAATGGCTTTTAAAATCTAGGTGAAATTTGTGGACCTTTGACTCCACCATTATGACTCCATGAGAGTCTGGCAGTCTTTGGTCCAATGGAACGGCCGAAACTTTTCCTTTTCATCCCTAAAATCTGACCCTTGTGGGTGTGTCCTCATTCAAAGTTTGACACTAGGGATCTACTTTTTTAGGCCTAGTTTCATAAACTCCTTCTGTTGGAACACATCTGACGGATCCAATTGCTTTTTCTAGATGCTTAAATCCAAGCATTATTGGAGACTATGATAATGAAGGTGACCCAGAACTGCAAAAAAATAAAGCCTGTTTCATGGTAACAAGGCGGACATGAGAGGCTTAAATGAATGTATTGCCCCCATATACTGTATTTATTATTAATTCAATCTGCATTTATTTATTTTTTTTGCTCAGTTTAGGTGTTTAAATGCATAGATTTGTCAGGAACTGGGATCGCTGCAGCTAAAAAGCAACAGGGCTGCAGGGCACGCCGTGATGCAGAACCTGATATCCTCCCCCTGTTACTTCTCTGTCCACGCCAACTGTCTGTTTTGTGTTTGAATTAAAAAAAAGACAGTAAGTATAGTGCTGGTGTCTGTGGTTTTATGAAGGGAGGGACTTAACGAAATGACGTCACTTCAAATTCAGTACATTTTCTTCAACAAAATAAAGGTAAGGTGTTGAAATTACATTTTTACCTTAAATAAACAAGTATCCTATTCCAATACAGTACATTCTTTATTTTAAAACAGTGAAGTGAAGTAAGGGATGTTTAAACTATTATAAAATGTAACTATCAGAATGTTTTTCCAGCACATGACTAAAAATGGGAATGTTCAGTAACAGGGTGGAGATTTTGCTGTCTGATTCCAAGAGTCTGGTTATATTATTGCACTGTAATATCCTGTGCTACACCAGTATATATACTTTTATAGTTTCTTTCAGATTAAATGATAATAACGTGTAAATGTATCTTTTTTTTGGTTGAAATTACAAAGCTGTAATGGCACAGAATGCTATGTTCCATTCATCAGCTCCAGAATTCAGCTTTAGCATTACCTGTAGCTGGAGGAGGCGTGAGTTCTGGGAACTTTTCTCTAAGTTCATATTTTTCAGTGTCAAAAGTGTTTAAGTCAACAATCATCAGGAGCCTTGAGGGATGAGAATGGGATCTGTGGCTGAGCGTCACCGAATGAGGCGGAGAAAGAGGAGGAGGAGGAGGAGGGCGTGCTCCTGCTCCTCCTCCGCAGCGCGCGCGGCACATCGGTGTGACACCGCTCGTACCTGACGACTGAAAGTACCTGTGGATCCTTGCCTGTCAGCAGCACCATGGGGGTTTCTGCGTCCAGCCTGCTGGATGAAGCCAAGTCTAACTACATCAGAGGTAAAAGTCTTTGGTAAGGGGCGCGGCGGTGGTGCGCACCGCGCGCTCTGCTGTGCGTTAAACGGGGATTTAAAGCAGAAAAGAAAACAAAGCGGTTTTTAAAAATATGAATATAAGCAGAAACTGACATTCTGAGCTGTTTGTGTTCGTTATTTTACGACAAACGAGTCAGTCTGGAGTTCCGTGGGAGAAACATCTGAGGTTTCTTTTTGAGTTTCTGCCAGGCGGCGCTCAAACCTGTCCGTCTGGTTTGCTTGGTGCTTTTCCACGGACACGACACTGACCTCCCGGTGGCGATTTGACGGGACAGCAGTCAGAGGGCTGCTGTCAGCTCGGTTTGTCTGCAGAGCTCATCGGGTCACTCCAGCTGATCCAGTCCTGCAGGGCAGCGGAAGGTGTCAGGCAGCCAGCGGACGGTGCGCCTTTGCGTTTCCTGCGCAGGTACACCAGCCAACAGGTGTTAGGGCTGTGGATCCCACAGCGATGAAAACAAGTTTCCTGTGGCTCTTGCTAGTTTCAGCTGCAGTGAAACCTGATCTTGTAATCTGCAGGTCTACTTAAAGCAAAAAAGAAAAATCGATCAGAAGGATTTGCGTAGAGATGAAGCCTGCTTGGGGCTTCAGTTTACATCTAATGTCAAAGCTTTGTGAGAACATTTATCTCAACTTCTCCAACATGGTAAAAAAAAATTAAAGTCCAAAGAGTTGCCAGAACTTTACGTTTGTCACTCCTAGTCTTCCATCGTGGACTTGACCTTCATCAAGGGCACCTTATTCTTTGACATAAAAGAACACCTAAAATATTTTACTCATATTTTGAAAACAACAAAAAGATTTGGGTAAGATTATGATTTGGATTGAAATTGGAATTTGAATTGTAAATAGATTTGGATTAGATTTGGGATTGAAATAGGATTTGGACTGGATTAAGATTTAGATTCGGATTGGATTGGAATTTGAGTTCCATTTGTATTTGTATTTGGAGTGGATTTGAATTTGGATGGGGATTTATATTTGATTGGATTTAAATTGGATTTGGATTGGAATTTGAAATTGAAATTTTCAAGCAATCAACCAAAAGAACAATTCTAAAGGTAAACAAAAGAGATATTCATATAGATAGATAGATCAAACTTAAGATGATTAGTTGTTATTTGATTGGACATAAACTATTAAAAATAAAAGGGATACATGTCCGTATTCATTCACATTCACATCTTTCTATTAAGGTCTTCAATTTCAGTAGATTTTGGGCTTTTCTTTGAGGCCAGGGTCGACTCGCTTTTTGCAATGATTCTTTGATAAATTGAGTTTTAAGATGGGGTGGAGCACTGCAAGTTTCTGACTCTTGTTGTTGACCCAGAATGTATATGAAGACTATTTTCTCTTTGGGAGGGAACTTATT
The DNA here is from genome assembly GCA_023969325.1 of Oryzias curvinotus. Classification (NCBI taxonomy): domain Eukaryota; kingdom Metazoa; phylum Chordata; class Actinopteri; order Beloniformes; family Adrianichthyidae; genus Oryzias; species Oryzias curvinotus. The sequence goes on along the minus strand of CM043719.1, from coordinate 36,526,884 downwards.
CAAGAATGTTCCCAAACTGGAAATGATTCTGCTTGTCAAGATTCCAGTCATATAATAAGAAAAAAACACATTCATTATTCAAACATCATCAGATCCAAACACAAGCCACTGTGAACAATGATTGTCCGAGCTGAAAGGAGTGACATGACATGTCATGGTGTCATGTCAACAATCCGGGCGTGGCAGTGCCTGCAGAACTGCTTAAATTCTTTATAAAAACTTGAAACACACAAATTCATAAACCTCAGACAAGAAGAACATGTTATAAAATGGGGGTGTAGGACGTCATATCTACTCAGAAATGTGATTTAGCAGTCACTGGGTGTTTAAACTGGAACCGCACTGAACCCCACCCATTGCTATGAAGGCTCAAACCGCCGGAAGCCTTCAGGGACCAATTTGCTTATTTAAATTATTGTTTTTTTTTACCTCATTTGTATCTCTCATGCCCCTTTTTGTACTTATTTGAGAAAAATAAAGCTAAGTGTATTGAAGAGAAAAAGCAGAGCATTCCTGCAGCTCAGCAGCATCATCTAATAGACCGTGCAGACCACAGAGCCTCAGATCTTTGCCATATTTTTTCTTAAAAAGGACAAAAAAAATGGTAAGTTAAAATAAAAAAATAAAACAGCTATTTCTGTTCCACCCTCCCTGCTCAAAGTTTAACCTCTACAGTCATGCTTTTTGCATGGCCCAGGTCATCTTCAACCTTCAGTGCTGTAAGCAAATAAACAGAAACAGAAAATAAAAGCAAAACGGAATGGAAAACTAAAAAGGCAGATGGAAGTGCAGAAAGGTTTGGTTTGAGTTTGCAGGTAGTTCTCTGTAAGAAAAAAAAAATTAGCTTTTGGTGTCATCTCCAGCTGCTTCCTCTGCTGTTGCCGTGGTTACAGGTTACAGATCTTATGTGTTCACACTGGAAAGATAAAACAGTCTTGGGTTTGAGCGTGAGGCGCTCCTGTAATGCGCCTCACGCTGACAGCATATTTGACGCTGGAGCTGAGCTCAGACTCTTGGTTTATAATGGGTCCCTCTGGGGGCTTTCAATGTCTCCTGCAGCTCATGATGCCGCTCTGTCTGCTCCAGGACTCATCTGGGTTTTTAGGTTAGCTTGTCAATTTTTCCTGGCCGCCACTTACTCCGCATCCATTTCTCATGCTGAAGACATTCCTGCCTGTCAGTGTCCAGCAGTCAAATGAGGGGAGTTGGAGTGTTCGGCAGTTTGTAGGACTCATGAGCTGAGCAGTTTTAAAGGCTCACTCCAATGAAAACTGTGTTTTTAAGGATTTTTACAGGACAAATATATAAATAAATTTACATTTATGAGCATTTCTTTATTCAAATCATGGTGAATCAGGAGCAAAATAATACCATTGGAAAAAGATTGTATTTGTAGTGAAGAAAATATGCTGGGCGGGCCAAAGTCTCCCTGCTCCGCTTCATTCTGATGATCCACTTGCAGACAAATAGATCCATATACATCCTTTTTTTCCTCGTAGGAGCTGACTTCTCGCTCTAAACTGTACGGCTGAATAGCTCCAATATTGCTCGCCATTTTTGTTTGTGCTGCAAATGTAACGGGAGGGGCTGTAAGCTAGCTGGAGAGAGTGTAAACAAAAAGAATGAAGGAATGTGAGGACAGGCTTAAACTCGACCAACACCCACAAGTCAGTGGTGAAATTCTAATGAAGTCCTGCAGCTCTGCAGAAACTATGTCCTAGAAATTGACAGAATAGATCAAAAGATGATTGGAGTGGGACTTTAAAGGTCAGCTTGTCAAGCAATGGAGGTGTTTTATGCTCTCTGATGTCACTTGTTTTCAGCAGCTTACATTGACGCACTTTGCTAGTTTGGATTGAAAGCAGACTGCTGGTGTGGTCCACAGGGCCTCATATTTGTGGGTGGAGATGATGATCTGCTCCCTACCCTGCATGTGAGAGTCCCTATGAACAAAAGTGTTCAGCAAAAACAAAGTCCCATTTGAGTCAGAGGCAATCAGATACTGCTACAGAAACTGTAATATTAGTGCAAAAGAATGAAAGATCAAAATATTATACCAACATCTGAGACTAAAACTCCCCCATCTACCTGCTTTAGCCAGAAAAGTGAGTTTCCAAAATAAGACACAGTGATGCTGTCGCTAGCCTCTATGTATGTTTGGGAGAAAACTCAAACAACAACAAAAACAGAAAAGTTACCAAGAATCCTCACAGAGCCGGAAAATATGATTGAGAAAAGTTGTGGAAAGCTTCAACTGTAGACAAACATTCTGGCTATAAAACATGTGAATGGTGCATAATATTCATGCAACATGTTTGCCAGACATCCTTATGAATATTGAATATTATATTTCAGCCAATAATCTGCATGATGGCTGGACGTAAACTAATATAGTTCACTTTGGACACTGAGCCTTCTTGATTGGGCTTTTACCATCCAGTGTTTCCACTGGGCTGTTGCCACCGGATTTTTACTCACAGTTGGAAGAGGTTTGGTGCGAAACATCAAAGCGGTGCCAATCTGGCTCTGTGCTTTTTCTTTCACAGCTCCATTCCGAAATAAGAAAGACTTGGTGTCATAGAATCACAGCTGGGCACAAACCGCTACAACTAATTTCTCCATGATCTGTTTCCAAATTATTGGCACTAACCGGTACATGTTTTGAAAAGGAGCCATACGACACTACCAAATCTGAGTGCTTGATCGGTTTGTGTTCAACTTTTGACGGGCATTCAATGGCTGCCAGTATTGTAGATAGCCCAAAAACGGACTTAAAAACTTGCGTAGCAACACGTGAACGTGAGACTTACACAGAAGCCTGAAATGCACATATAAGTTTACATGGACTTTTCATTGGAAGTGGTTGCTTGAAGACTCATTTCCAAGCCTGGTGTGAAGATAGTGTAGAGAGTCTGTAAAAGTTTATTCAACTTCTCTTTTGAAACTCTATTTAGGTTGCAGTGATGTCAATAATCCTAGTTCCAGGGAAAATAAGGGAGAAATTGTTTATTTAGCTTCTGGAGTATAGAAAAATGCTGATTCTTTACAGTTAGTAAAACCATTTTCTTGTCAATGTTAGGAATGGAAGTTTGTTAACATGTATTTCAATTCTTTCTCTTTGATGGCAAAAATCCCGATGGTCTCTTAGTCATTCACATGTATTTTGTGTTGTGCTGCCTCCAGCTGCCATTACACAATCATTAAAATATTCAGAGGAGGGAGAAGCTGAAAGGAATCTGGTGCTCAGGCTCGCTGGCTGGAAGTCCACCTGCTGTTTGCTCACGTCTGCTGCTCGGAAGTCCACAGAGAAACAAAGACCTCAAGTCTGTGGCTGAAACCTGTTACCGTGGAAAAATAAAACCAAACAAGGAGACTACAAAACAAAATGAAATGTTTTTAAGACCCACTGAAATGAAAATAGTGTTTTTAACATGTTCTTGTAGCATTTTTCTCTTGATGGAGGACAAATATAAAATAATTTAAGATTAAAACCTAAACAAAGCTCAGGTTTGTGACACAACAACTGTGATAGGTAGGCCAAAGTCTCGCATCTCTGCTCCATTCTGATGCATCCACTTGCAGACAAATAGGTACATTAACATCTTCATTCTCCTCGTCTGAGCTGGTATCTGGCTTTAAACTGTACGACTGGATAGCTCGGTTATTGCTCACCAATTTAGTTGCATCGCTAATGTAATGTGAAGGGCTGTAAGATAGCTCGAAAGAGTCTAAACTTAGAAATGATAGAAAAGTCGGGACAGGCTAGCTCCAATATTGTTTACCTCTTTTTTAATGCTAATGTAAGGTTGGGGTTGTGAAAGAACTACTGTTGCTCTAGAGCAGGGGTGGCTAACCCTGGTCCTCAAGAGCCTCAACCCTTCCTGTTTTCCAGCTCTCCCTAACCAGCTTTCTTTTGATTAGTTGACTCAAGTGATTTCACATCCTGATTGGCTGAACACACCTGATTTAGGTTGTCAGCATCAAGCAGTCCTGGGAGACCTGGGATAAAAGACAGGGTTTAGGCTCTTGAGGACCAGGGTTAGCCACCCCTGCTCTAGAGCCACAGAAAACCACAAGGGGGTTTTGATTTGGCCTAAAAACGACATAATCACAACTAAAAGACCACTGGGAACGCAATTACAATGGATCTAAAGATGATCAGAGAGAGACTCTAAAACCCCAAATACAGATGTTGAAATCTGTTTAAATATATATATATATATATATATATATATATTTTATTGGTTAAAACTGGAGAATTTTTCTGAATAACTCCCTGAAATGCCACTATGTAAAGGTTGCAGGGAGGAAGTTGCCTAGAATGAGTCAGAGCTATCACTCCACCACTGCCAGCAGGTTTCCTGTAGGGTTCCAGCAGCCTAACAACTCAGGGAAATAATGAAACACGCAATCATGCTTTAGACAACCCAAACACCGCTGTAGGGTAACCCTCTCATAAACATTATCACCACATTACTCACAAAACACTAAACAACAGCAAATTGACACTGGAATGGAAAGAAATAACAAACGACACAAACAGACTTTATGCCCTCAACCTAACCTGACATTAGCAACAAAAATGGCGAGCAACATTGAAGTTTTAAGTCAGTTTGTAGCTCAGACGAGGAAAAATTAAGACATACATGGATCTCTTTGTCTACAAGTGGGTGTACCAGGAGGGAGTGGAGCAGGGAGATTGTAGCCCACCTAGAACATTTTCTACGTAACAAATATGATCTTTTTCAAATGGCGGTTTTTCATCTGCTCCTGATTCATCCATCTGTTTTCTTCCATTCATCCGGGACTGGGTCATGGAGTCAGCAGTCTAAGCAACATGGTGACTTCCTTCCAATCATGACCCTCTAGGTGCCACGTGGGCATTGAAGTTGAGGCATTTTCTAGTACCACTCCAAGATACACAGAGAAGGCCAGGTACTCTGAGCTGCTGTTTGGCACATCGGCCAAAACCACAGTCAGGGGCCTATCCTCCATCTAAAGGTGTAGAGAAACGAACCTCGCATCCGGCGGCGTAACAGAATCTTGCAGTTTTTTGCTCATAAAGGGGTTTCTGAATTCACAATAATTTAAATGAAAAAATAAAGAATGTAAAAACACCCAAAACACAATTTTTATTAGAGTGGGTCTTTAATATGAAATTACCTGAATTGCTGGTTTTCTGTTGTTTATTCATTAAAACTTCATACTAAAGATAAAGGGCGTACACCTTCATAAATCCCATTCACTCATGCACACACACAAGCATTAGTAAACTGTCTCAGCTGAATGAACATGACTATGAGGATGATGAAATAGGAATTACTCATAAAGTTTTCGCATAACCTTCTATTCCCTCCATTGTTGTCATGTTTTCGATGACTTCATGGGCGGTGATTCCACATAAATCTACAGGACTGGAAAAATCACCACACTCCTCCTGCTTTCATTAAGCCCTTTTCCTGAAGCAGCAGTCAGAGTTGAGTCAGAGGCAGAAGCTTAGACTGACTTTGATTCCTGAAAACCTTCTATTCCGGTGCTATAGAAAGTGTATTGACTCAGTGTGTCTCAGTGTGGTATGGGAACAGCTCCAGTCAAGACTGCAAAGCCCTGCAGAGAGTTGTGCGCTTAGCTGAGCACATATCAGGGTCTGCTCTCCCCTCCCTGCAGGACACCTACCTCAAACGCTGCAGAAGTAGAGCTGCAAAGATCATCAAAGACTCCACCCACCCCAGTAATCATATTTTCACTCTGCTGCCATCTGGTAAGCGCTACCATAGCCTGATGGCAAAGACCGAGAGACTCAGGAGGAGTTTCTACCCCCAGGCCATCAGGCTCTTAAACTCCAAACGAGTATGCTAATTATTTGAGTCTATGTTTACATTCATGCACATCATTTTTGCGTTTTATATTTTATTTAATTCTACGATACACATTTTTTCTTACTTCATCTTTACATAGCTTTACTCTACTTATGTATATTATGTATATTTTACAGAAATATATTTTGATTCTGATTTCCTGAGCTGCTTTACTTAATTATTGCACTGTCCACGGAGCGGACCTGGCTTACATTTCACTACGGGTTGTATTGCTAAATATAACTTTGTATGTGACAAATAAAAGAATCTTGAATCTTGAATCTCTTGATTGACAAGCCTGATGAGTTTGCAGTGTGTGGCTCTGAAGGTAGAAGACCTCCTTTTCTATGTAGCATACCACAAGTAAGAATTTGGTTAACTGATCAAGTGGAATTATGAGCATAAGGAAGTTTTTTGAATTTTTCTTTAAGTGTTGAAGGAAGTATCCATTGTCCTGTGGCGTTTACACAAGAAGGCTTTTAGCTTATAGCAGACAAGTGTAGAATTAGGTGGAAAACTCAGAGGAAACCTCAATCAGACAGTTTGTAAGGAAAGCATGTTCTCACATGAAAATGCTGTGCTGCAAGTTTCTGTCTGAGCTGACATACAGTATAATGAAACTTGCAGTGGATTGAGCTGCAGTGTGTCCTCTAAACACACAAAGACACCCTTGTAGACGTGTCACAGCCAGGCCCGAGTCTTTGTTCTGCATTTTTCTGCCTTGCAGCGACTCACTTTGTGTCTTGGGTGTTTCAGGGGATGAGTGTTGCTTTTGCGTTTCTGACAGTGGTAAAATGTATTTTAACGCTGAAGTGTGACTGTAGTCAAACTGTTTTGAATGCCCCCCCCCCCTTGCTGTGTTTGGAAACATGAAAACAAGCACTGACATGTTGGCTCCCACTGTGTGCGCAAGCAGGTTGTTTCATTGTTAAGATGAGGGACCTGTTGGTAAGCCCTGCATTATTTATTCATCACAGAAGAAGGATGCTCGTCTAAAATTAAGTTGTTAAGTCTGTGTCTCTGGCTTACACCTGGGGCTAGGTGTGAATAGCATTAGTTTGCACAGTCAGACTTCACCCTTAGAGAATGCTGCCGTGCCAACATTCCAAAGTTTAGGCTCTGAATAGAGATACAAACTTTAAAAATTGCCTAAAGCCACAAAACTCATACAAAAAAGTACACTGCGTACTGAAAATGAAAATTCACATTATTTTTAATTAGCTGATGAGCCACAATGCAAGGGATTAAGTTCTCTTTGGGTGAAAATCTTGACAGTGGACTAAAATTAGAGCACTAGTTAAGAGGCCATATAGAAAGGCAGGTCTGAGAACCTTACAGTAAAAGGAAAACGGTCATAGTGATGGGGAACCTGACAAAAATAAAAAAAAGGATGAAACCACACTATTGTTTTGAGAGCGGGAGGCACTCAGGAGGCATACAGTCATAAACTTTTAATCAATGTTCATGACAAAAAAATCATTCAATGAAAATTGAGACATTTTAATTAAAAGTTAAAAAATTTGAATATGAAGGCATCGTGTCAGCTGTTATTGTGCAAAGCATGTGCACATTTGCAGAAAGTCATCCAAAAATTTCTGTTGATCCATTTTTAAAGCGTTCCCAGTACTATTTTAATTCTGATTATGCCATTTTTTAGCCAAAATCGTGTCATTTTCTTGGACATAGTTTCTGCAGAGCGGCAGCAGTTCATTAGAAAGTTGCCTCTGGTCATAATCCGTTAGCATGGATTAACCCCGTCCCCTCTTTCCATCACCGTTTCTAAGAGCTCTGTGTTCACAGCTATTGATCAGATTGTGTTTTTTTTATCGTCATCTCCATCCTTTCAAAATAAAACCAGATCTGGTAGTTTAGTTTGATACTAATACGTAGGAATAAATATTATACAACACAGCTTTTAATTGTAAAACTTGTAAAACTCATTATCAGCTTGCAAATTCACATCTATCCGTAACAGGGTTTCTTCCCAGGAATATTTTTGATCTTTTCTTGACTTAAAGTCTGCAATAAACAAATTTTAGACTTCTACAGTTCATTCTGCTCTAAAGTATCATCCGTTTTTGAAGGCAGTGGAAGTTTTGCAAGCAAAGATGCATGGTGCTATACCCCAGGAAGCAGGTCAGTGCATGCAGATGCATTAGAGTCACTGAAAGGGCCCACAGGGAGGAGGCTGGGGGGTGGGCCTCCATGTCAAAGTTAAAACTGATTGATGCATGTCAGCATAATTTAAAAAGCATCTTGTTTACATTGTAGAAAGGGAGAAACATTTTGTAATTTTTTTTTAAAATTCACAATGAGCACTACAAACATGGACTTAATTAAATGATACCAAACATAATTAATAAGCTGTATATGTAGCACTTTGAGGAAACCTCAACTGCCGCTTTGTAATAAACTGAACAGAAAAAATATGCATTTGACAGAGCAGTATAAAAATACTAACAAAATTAAAAATGTTCTGTTGTTGTTATTTTATTGCAGCTTTTTTTTAACAGGCAGTCGCTGTTTGGTGCAGTTAATTCTTGTCCATAATGGCTTCAAACTGCTTTTACAGCCTTTAGTCTCCTTCACTTTATGATGCATTTACAGTCTGTGCTCTGCTCTTGTGCTCAGCAGACCTTTCAAATCCTAGTGGGTTTTTCTACAGAGGAGGGTTGTTTACAGAGAAAAGCAGACAGACGAAGCAAAGCTTTTGTGTGTCGGTACAACTATTTTATAGGTGAAAAAACATAGACAGATCTCCAAATTCAAAGTTTTGATGAGGGATTTTAGCCTTGGTCAAACCAAGCTAAAATAAAAGTATTTCAGTCATGTGTTGTTTAAATTTATTAGGCAAATTGTTGCTCCAGATGTTTTGCATGAAACAAAGCAGAGAGTTTGTATGAGCTCACCGAGCGAGCAGCCTGAACTCGGATGAACTCGGCGATGTTCCCCGTTTCGTTTTGGTTCTGTGTCAGAAAACAGAAAGAAAAGCCGAAACACATTTTCCTGTTTTTCGTCCGCAGCTGCAGAATTCATCAGACAAAGCCTGCAGACTTTATTTTGTGACTCACTGCTGCTCCAAAAGGTTTAGCCTCCAACCTGATGCATGCACAAAGCATGCAGGTCACACCACACCATGAGCAAGGAATGGAGAACTGTTTGCTTTCAAAGGGAGGGATCACTGCAGGATGTAACGTGGTTACTTTTCACTGAGGCAGAAAAGCCGTAACCTAAAACCTTCAGTACTAAACAGAACCCTGTTCTTCGACAGAATGAGGAACTTTCTCTCAACTTTGTTTCAGAGCATTTTGACTCGCGTATCGCACAGAGGTTACCATTTTTCTGTTCTACCTCAACAGTTTTAAGAAGAAAAAGACAAAAAGTATATTTTTGTGGGTGTCAACAGCATGTGCAATCGCAATGAGTCTCAATTTCAACAGATGTTTGTTTTTATTTCAAAAAGCTCGACTTTGAAAAAAAAATCTATAAAAACACTAAATAATAGCTAAGAGTGGTAAAAAGTGGTAAAAGTACAAACAAATCCTAAAACATAAAAACTTCTAGAGTTTGGTTTGAAATTTCAGCGTTTCCAATTTACTATAAAGTCGTTTTACACAAAAATGCTACTGATTTGTTAAAGTTAAGATTAAATGTTTTTTTTCTTGACAGTAATTTGCTCTCACCCCAGTCTGGGTGGGGCTCTGCACCCCACGTTGGGGGTCATATTTGTTGTATGCGACAGAGGAAAATGTGTGGTTTGGTTTATTGTTGCTGGAAATTTCCATCTAATTTCAAAATTTTTATAAAACATACTGACAATACTGACTTTTTATCAACAGTTTTGTCAACTTCTAAACTCTTATTGACTTGTTTTTGTCCCGTGTTTTTAATCGTGATTCCCGTCAAACGTCCTACACAAATCAAATCATTTGGTTTGGAATGTTGTTTTGCTGGATTGTGCGGCTTCTTAATGGACCGGCCAGCATTCATTGTCCGGTTGGAAAAAAAGTATTAATGGATTTAGAAGTCACAAAATGGAAACCAAGTAAACAGGAGTGGAAGCAGGATATCCACTCTGCTTTGATTGTTGGCACACAGAAAGACTTCAACTGGGTCAACAGGGACATCAGAGACAGGTTTACCCTTCTTGAGGGCTATTGTTCAGGACTGAGGAAAAAACAAAGGGGTCTCCTGAGATCGCACAAAATTGACTATATGTTCAAAAAGAACAAGATTTAACCCTGAAAGGCTCTGGAAGATCCTTTTAGTCCCATTTATTCATCCGTTTATTCAACATTCATGAACACCAAACGACACAAACCTTTTTTTTTTTCTTTTTGTTCTCAAATTTTGACTTTCAGCCATCACCTCTGTGAAGTTATTCTCACTATACATTTTGGAAGAACTTCTGGGCCCAAACAGAACATAAACTGATTCCAAGCCCACGTTGGGATAATTGAAAGAAGCCTGTCCCAAATCATAAAGCATTTTATTGTTTTTGCATTGACAATATGGATTTGGAAAATAAAAAATGTAAAATCTTATTTAAAACTCAACATTCAACACAATCTCTAATGCAAGGTTTCTTCTTATGTGTAGAATTTTATCAAGATAAAAAACTTTGACTTCTAGAGTTTAAACCCTGGAAATTAATCTAATTGTGTAATATAATTTAAGAATAGTCTTTTCTTTTAGTGCAACTTAATAAAATTCTTTAGCCTTATTTTAAAAAGTAATTTAAAGGACCTGTAACAGATAACTAGAAGGGTTTTCTTGAATGCTGGGGCGTTGTCATGTTGAAACTGACCTATTTTCGTGCCCAGACCTGAAAATGTCTTTTTTTTTTTTTTTTGTTGGCTCTGTAAATCCTGTTTCGCCCACACTTTGAGCATTTCCAGTCAGGTTTAGGACATGCAGTAAAATATGCTGCCATGTCCCGCAGAGATAACGACGCGGCCGTAAACCTGACATCAACACTGACTGTGCTCGGAGGCGGCCTGTGAGGCACATCTGCACGCTCAGGCATGTCTCCACACATCATTTAGAGGAAATTACCTGTTGTAGTTTTGGGTTTCTTGTCTAAAGCCCCATCTTTTCTCTGCTGATGTGGTTAGCCAGGGTGCTAGAATCACAAAGGGAAACAAGAACCTTTGCTTGTGTGAGACTGAATCTGAGAGCATGGTTTGAAAGGAAAAAGGGAAGGACTCTGTTTTAGAAAATGGATTGATAAGCTGACTTGAACTCAGCTTTTTAATCAACTTAACATCTTAGGCTCCACTATCAACATTATTTTAATAAAATAACAGCAAAAACATTAGTGCTTTTATTATTTGTATGTATTTTCATACAAATAAGAACACTAAATGTTAGCAGCATAAGCTGATAAAGACCCACTCCAAGAGGCCCACTAAAAACAGTGTTTTTGGTATTTTTAACATATTCTTGTGGGATTTTTTCTAAAGATGGAGTACATAAATAAAGAAAATTATTCGTTGTGAATCAAGAGGAGACAAAAATATTGTAGTTGTGAGGTTACAGTGGGCGGGGCCACAAGCTCCCTACTCCGCTTGTAGACGACTAGATCCATTTACGTCTTCAGTTTATGCTCTGCTTACCACTTTCGTTTAACTGGTGATGTTAGGTTGGGGACTGTGAAGGGCTGTAAGCTAGTGGGAGAGCTTGCAAAAAGCTCTCATTTATGGGGGGGGCGAGGAAACTAGTTTTTAGAAAACAACACCATTTTTTTTTTACTTTGGCTAAAAATGGCATATTCATAATTAAAAGACCACTAGGACCACTCCTGTCTCCGGCTCGACTCGCGCCCCTGACTGTCCCACAACCCCGGCTGGATGAAGCTCGTCTGCTGGACTTTATATATGTAGTTGTAGAGTTAGATAAGTTAATTCTTCTCTAAGAGTTCTGGTAAATCGCCTGTCTGTCCTGGGGGAGGATCCCTCCTTCATGTGGGCACCTCTGAGGTTTTTAGGAGTTTTTCCTTACCACGAAGGGAGGGTCTAAGGGCAGGGATGCCCGTATAGCTTAGTCAGTTTGTTAGTTCAGTTTAGTATTTTCCTATCTGAACACTATTTACAAAGCCCATCGAGACGACTGTTGTTGTGATTTTGGGCTATACAAATAAAATTGGATTGAATTGAATTAAACTAGGAACACTTTTAAAAGAGATCAAAGGATGATTGTGACCCTGACAGGGATTCAGTTATGAAGCTGGATTGATCTTCTACAGCCAAATAAGCCACACTGCCATTCAGAGTTTAAAGTTGTTTTTGCAGATCTATGCAAAAACGTCAAGCACGAGTGTGAACGTAAACTCCTCTTTGGCTCAGTACAGAGTGATGATCCGGCATGAGTCGTGGCTTTAATGTAGAACCTCAGCTTGGCTTTCAGGAACCAGACTGCACAACACTCTGTGTTGAGAGCTTTTACTCTTGCTTTTGATTTTGATTAAGCTGAATTTCTGGGAAACTTGACATGTTTTTAGGAATTGTTCATACTTGCTTTTATTCCTGTTATCCGTTTTTATCCTTTTATATTTTTATCTATTAATTGTGTTTTTATCTGTTTTAGGAATGATTGTGTTTTTAAGTATGGGCAGCTGGCCACTTAAAATTTCCTTCGGGATTATTAAAGTTTATCTATCTATCTATCTATCTATCTAGTCCGTACGTCCTATCTATCTATCCGTATCTATCTAGTCGTCGTCTATCGATCCTATCTATCTATCTATCTATCGAGCGAGCGAGCGAGCGAGCGAGCGAGCTAGCGAGCGAGCGAGCGAGCGAGCGAGCGAGCGAGCGAGGAGCGAGAGCGAGCGAGCGAGCGAGCGAGCTACGAGCTAGCGAGCGATCTATCTATCCATCCATCCATCCATCCATCCATCCATCCATCCATCCATCCATCCATCCATCCATCCATCCATCCATCCATCCATCCATCCATCCATCCATCCATCCATCCATCCATCCATCCATCCATCCATCCATCCATCCATCCATCCATCCATCCATCTATCTATCTATCTATCTATCCATCCATCTATCTATGTAAGAGCATCCATTTACATGCAAAAAGTCTTTTTGATTAGTCTACAATGTATTTCTCTAAAACTTACAGCTTTAAACTCATTTCTAAGTGTTACATAATATAATTACAGCTTTAGTTTTCATTATCAGGCCAGTTTATTCATACTTTATTTTTCCTTCCTTGTAATTTGAATATTTCCTTTTTAATTAAAAGTTCTTTGATCTGGTTGGATTATCTGTCAATTACGGCTCATCTTTATTGCACCTCTGGGAACAAACTCAAAAATATCCATACTTTAAGGGCTTACTATGTTAGTTTGGGCTTGTTCTGCTGGGAGCAGCTGTGGCAAACAAGTTCTTCTCTTTGCCTCTTCACACACTGGCGTTTGACCTTAGCTTAACCCACTCGGCAGGACATTGAAAGACGAAGCCCCATCATCAAGTGTAGACACGACTGTTGATTTTCTCTTAAAAAAACGTTTTTGTTTTTTTTGGCTTTGGCAAGATTCATGGTCAGACTGAAGACACTAAACATGCTGCTGTAAAGACGTAAAACCACTGACTGTATATGAGAACTGGAGCGAGTGAGTGTGACGAACATAGATACGAAAATGCTAGAACTAGTCATCATGAGTAAGCAGTGATTGGTCCGAGTAGGTCTGAGTCATTGTTTTTATGGCAACAACTCCGGCCAATCAGGAGTGAGCTTGTTGGAAGTCCACACCCCCTTTTTTTTGAGGCATCTTATTGGTCAGTTTATGCTAAACTAATTTTTTTTCCTTTAAACAATCCAAAAATTTTTTTTAAATTAAACTACTGCTACATAAATACTCAGCTACTATAGGTGAAAGTGATACAATTCTTGTTTCTTTCATGTAAACAAATTATTGTTGACATGAGTTTTTAGGAAAGGGGCAGGTGCTCAAGCACCCCTACATGAGTGCACGTGCCTGCCAGGGATGATGGGTTGCTTCATCCAGTTCTCATGCAGTCAATGCGTAAATGTCTCCCTTTATTTTGGAGATCAGGCTAGCTAGAGTACAAGTTTCTTAATTAGTTTGGGTAAAATGATGACTCAGTGCTGAAGTTCTTGAGCAAAACCGGGGTTAGTTGACCTTAACTGTAAAGCCTTCAGATAGAACAGGAATCTGGGGAGTCAATTAAATTTGGAAGCATCTAACTTAGACTCAAAAACAAAGAGCTAATTGATGGGAAATAGAAGTTTAAATCATTCAGTCTCTCAAAAATCTTAGAAATTTGGAAATTTGTGGTAAACTTTGGGTTTAAAAATGAATGAGACCCAATGTAGATACATTGGCAGGATAGTGTATATTTCATCAATGAGCTGCTGCAGGTTTGCGCTCTTAAGTGTATTTCTTTTTGCTGAGCAGTCAACCACAGCTGAATTTACCAAGTGTCTTCTCTGATCAGACACACCCTGCTGTAATCATGGGTCTTGGACATGTTCATGGGCAGCTGGTCTTGGCCCAAAGATCCCTTTTCTTTGGCATGAGTATTGGCATGAAAATGCTTGTGACACACATGTCTTGGAACCCAAATAATTGGGGAGTTTCTTGAGAAATTCCCTGAATTACAAAATGGTAAAGTTGGGTAAGTGTATCTCTGATATCACCCATAGCATACTCGATGCCAAAAAAGGAAGAATCAAGTGGGATGTTGACTAAAGTAATGACTGCTCACCTAAATAGCAATTCTAAAACTGGCAAGACAAAGTAAAGGGAGAGTTTTGTTTGATACACCCATCTGCTATTTTTTATTTGATTAAATAAAGAAACATGTCTTTATTAATGTAAGACACTTTCTAGCAGCCTCAGATTTAGCCAGGGGGGCAGTTAGGATATCAGAGAGGGAAAGTCTGGGAGTTTCATATCCCTCCATACCCCTAAAATGCTTAGAAAACCATGCTATCATCCTATCACTTCATCTAACCATATCTCTGTCTTATAAGTTTACTGTTGAATGCTCTTCCTGACACTGCATTTACCAGGCTTGGGACAAGCACAAGCAGGACAGTGGTTTGTGCCTCGTGGAAGCTGTATCTATCCTATTTTATCTTTTCTCTGTCTGTATGTTTTTTTGTCCTAAATTTATTTGTGTGTTATCTGTTTGTTCACGCTAGCTATTCTGTCTGAATTTAAATCTGCCAGGTCAATGGCTTCTCCCAACCAGGATATACTGTATATAATGCTAGCTATTCTTTCATCCACATGGCCCGCTGTGTCATTTCATGTGGCCCACGAGAGCTTAAAAGTTTTTAATTTCTTAGAATAAAAAACTAAAAAAAAGGAAAAAGGATCAGTGGTTAGCGCTCTTACCTCACAGCATAAAGGCCCCTGGATCAAGTCCTGGCTGGGGGACCTGAAGCAAAATAACAATGGGGGACTTTTCCGTGTGGACTTTGCATGTTCTCCCCGTGCATGCGTGGGTTTTCTCCAGGGTCTCCGGCTTCCTCCCACCGTCCAAAAACATGTTTCATAGGTTAATTGGTCACTCCAGATTGTCCATGGGTGTGAGTGTGAGTGTGAGTGTGCATGGGTGTGTGATATGTGACCCTGTGACAGACTGGCGACCTGTCCAGGGTGTCCCCTGCCTTCGCCCATAAGGGGGTGGGATAGGCTCCAGCAGCCCCGTGACCCTGAAAGGGATGAAACGGAAGAAGATGATGAATGAATTTAAAAAAAATTGGTGTGTATTATTCATATCTTGGGGGAATCAGACTTGAAATATCGGATTGGGCAACTATACATTAGGACTTATATACTGTCGATATAACCTAACCTGACAGAATCAAATTTAAAAAGATTTATGCTAGAGTAACAAGAAAACATGTTTTCTATGCAACTGTAATTGTAATTTTAATAAGTTATAGTAAATAAATAATGAGTAATTTAACATTAAGGAGTAGTTACATTTATTTTTCATTACATGTAGTTACATGCGTAACTTATATCTAGCCCTTTGAGGACAGCCACTATGCTGATGTGGCCCTTGGTGAAAATGAGTTCGACACCCCTGCTTTAACCTTTAGACTGAATAGTCAGAGTTACCGGAGGGATTTAAATGCTTTTTACAACAGATTTTGTATATCTGGGCTATTGGTAAAGGAGCAGATGTGAAACCCACAGCACCTAAACGTCTGCTTTATGTTTCCGAGAATTTAATCAATTTAACTAATATAGAGGTCTTAGGCCTTGGGTTTCTCCCCAATGCTCTGTATGCTTTCATCAGGACCAACTTCAGAACTAAACTTTGTAGTTCTAGAGATTTTACTGTTTTCTGTGTCTTGTGTGTCACAACAGATCAGGTGGAAGCTGAGCTGAGGGAGTTCAATCCATACTACAGGAAGCAGTTCTTTGTGGCCTGGTTCAACAAGGTGAAGGACGACCTGGAACCGAACAAGCAGAAGACCACGCAGCTGCTCAAACAGAGGGTTTGTCTGACCACGCCAACAACTCTCAGCTCAGCAAATGAGGATATTCAACTTAATGGGGTTAGATGGAAAGCACTTCCTCTGCTCTCCCAGATTATAAAGCTCTGAGGGGAAACAAGAGCAGAAAAGATCAATAAACTGCAAGTAATGAAAAAATAATGAATGTACTGTAAAAGAAAGAGGTTGCTGTTGTTGCTCCCTGTCATTGACTCAGTGCGACCTAAAATTTGAACCATAAGCACTCTGGATTTACACTGGTCCGTCTGTGATGCATCTCTGTTGCGTTGCGTGAGTCCGTTTCACAACCGTGAGTTGGTTTTGTCTCTGTTGTGTCTGAGCTCCACCCCCCTCCCCCCGGCTCCCGGAGGAATGGTTTGCCCTGCCACCCTCGTGTGATCAACATCCAAAACTTTGGCAAATATCAGGCCCAATGCCCTCTCTTTCCTCACTAAGTCCTTGAAAAATGCATGTCTTTTTGGTCATATGATGTTGTGTTTTTATACTTCCAAAATTAAACTTTCGTCCTCTGTGGCGTAAATGGATGGTGATGTCATCCGCAGTGTTAACGTGCATTATCAAGTGGGCACACCACCTTAAAATAAAGTATAAAGTTCTATTTTAAAAGTGCAAAGTAAATTTTCATTTTGAAATTCAGACCTGCTTCCCATTTCTTAAGCGTCAACGGACTGAAATAGAAGCTTGCTTTTGGATTGCATTCCAGAGAGTCGGATGTCAGACGCAGACATGGCGATGTAAACAATTCCGAAGGATTAATGAACGTTCTATTTTTTTTGCAGCCCAGACAAACCAGTGGAAATCCGCCTTTATTCACAACTTATGAGTGGGTACGGGCGCTCTATACTCAAAAACTGGGCAAACCTGTATGGTGGCTGGCAGGTCGTAGACCGCTTGGTGATTCCGCACAGTGAAAACGGTCGTGTACATTTTTTTCTGCAGACGTGCTGCAGACGACAGGTCGCTGCAAAGATCTAAACAACATGTAAGGGTGTAGTAGGCATAAGTGCGCGTGACTTCAGTTAACCTTATAAATACTTCACGATACATTTACCACACACACACACATATGTTCCATTTTCAAGATGCCCCTTGAGGTGGTCGCAAAAACCTCATAGAAAATGCGAGAAAAGATGCGGCCACGCCTCTCTTTGACCCTCCACAGGGCCGGACAACCCAGAAACCCACAGCACCTGTAGGAGTCAACCCCGTACAGATGCATGTGACTGAGGCTTTAATTGATGCTGGTTTCATAGTCATAAATTGTTGTTGCCTATTTGAAAACTTCTAATATTCCTCTTTTATGTGGGGAAAATTTGTTTTAAAATGAACGTCATAGAAGTGGGTTTAGGGGCTGTCATCTGGACTTAGTTTTTAAAGTTAGAAGACGTTTCACCTCTTATCCAAAAGGCTATGTCAATTCTGAATTAGTTGGTAAAAGAGCTGGTATATATAATCTCATGGGGGAGGAGTCAGACTCCTATCCAACCTGGATGAATGAGAGTCTTCATAGACATATTTAAAATGAACGGTTTCACAGCTCGATTTCTTCCCATTTTCATCCTTAAAGCCCAATAATTTATCTTTGCCAGGCAGCTCCTGAGGACAGTAAGGTGCTGTATGAAGACGCCATCCTTTACTTTGACGACAGCAGAAAATGGAAGGAAAGGTACGTGGTGGTGAGAGCCAACTACTCCCTGGAGTGTCACGACAGCCTGGAGGTGAGGGCCAACACAAGAAGGAACTTATTTGAAACCACAACGGAGAAACTTCATGTTGCCTGTCTTGTTTTTAGTCTTTTCTAAAAGGGGCTCCTCCTTGCTACAAGCTACTGCCAACAGGGGGCACCGTTCTGACCACAGAGGAGATGTACATGGCCATGGTGGACAAATGCTTTCCTGACGACAGCAGTGAGTCAACCAATATCTGAACGTTTATGAACAGGAAACAATGCAGACAAAAGCTAACTCGCATACAATCGCAATTTTACTCACTCTGTTATTAAACTATTTTGCTGCTTGGGGAGATTTTTGGTATTATTTTGGATCTGCTGCAACCCTGGATTGCAAGAACCACAGTTGCCGTGGAAATCTAAAACTTTAGTTTTGCAGATTCTTCTAAAACTGACCTGTTCATCACTCCCAGGGGACCAAAAAATAATATGGTTTCTATGGAAATAAAATTAACAGAAAAAGCCACCACTTAAAAAGAAAGGTTGGCTTTCATGATAAAAGCTCTGACTAGGGTGCAGCAGGGGACAGTGAGGGGCGTGTAATGACTGCTCAGCCAGTAATGGTGGGTCAGGAGGGGACGGGTTGCACCTGTGGGCCATACAACGCGGTGTGGAGCTTTGATTCTTAGTTTTAAAGTTAACAAGCAACTTTAAACTTAAAAAAATAATAAAGAAGTTTAAAAAAATATTCAGCAATTTTACGCTTCTGCAAATATACTTGGTTTAAAAATGTTTAACATTCATTTATCATCTTTTATTGATATAACAGTTTTATGCACAACTATCTAGGCAATTTATACAAGTTTTTCTTCCATTTTTAGTCATTGTTTTAAATACACAGCAATGTCTTACATTTTTTTTGACTGATTTAACATTTAACTTGGCAGTTTTTGTAGTTAATTTTGTGACGTTCTAGTAAATGTTATGACTTGATTTAAGCTTCTTCAGATAATCTATAGATATGTCGAGTTTAGCTTCAGCTCCTGGGCTTCTTCTTTTCATATGTTTTTGCAGGAAATACAATTTTTCTAGTTTTAGCTTGTTTCTAAAATAATATCCACAGCTAACATTGCTCAACTGTGTGTGCTTTTATTTCAAATCAAAATCTGCACATTGTTAGTGCGTTGGTCAGTCTAAATCAGGCTTTTTATTTGCTTAAGAACAATAGCACCTTGAAGAATCTCAAAAGACAGTTTGTAATCTGTTCTGCAGAAGAGCAGACCCTTGATCAGACATTGGGAAGTCATGACTGACTCTCACATGTATCATGTTTGACAAAAAAAATCATGAAGGCCGTTTGGCACCATGCCTGTTCAGACTTGCCAACTTTTGCTCAGCAGCGGATAAACATCAAGGGCAAAAAACACGAAGAGTCAGTGTGTTGTGAGGAAATACATGTGTATGTAGGTATTCACATGTATTTTAAAGTTATTGGATCAACAAAAGGTGCTATAATTTCAGTCCAGCTACAGATGAACGACTTTCCAGCCATTTAAGCTTTTGTTTTATCCTGAGGGCAACAGCTAAATGTAACATTGAACTTCCACATGACTTTTTATCCTTGTTAAATAATTATAAAATAATCTAATAAAGTTGAATTAGTCATTTTAAATGTAAAGTTTAAATTGTTAGAACTCTTCTACATAATATTTAGGTTTGGTTTATCATACAAACATTTTTTTCTTGCAAATTTTATTTGAATAATTTGTGTTTTAGGTGTCGTACGTGAATGTGAGAGGCGTCTATCAGTGCAGATGAGGTGATAACAAGCCTCCCTTCTTTCATTTTGATTCAGATGTGAAGGAGGATTTCGCGCCGGCTCTGTCAGGGATGCCGGGTCAGTTTCCTGTCTACCTTCGTCTCCCCTACAGGAGGGACTCGTACTTTTGCTTCAGGCTGCAGGCCAAACAAGCCACCTTCATCTCCATCCTGTCAGACTGCATCAGACACCAGAACCAAGGTAACCTCAGGCGCTCTGTCATAAACTAGACCTGAGTTCCTCAGCAGTCATGGATTTATTGTGGGGAATCTCTGTCCTGTGGTTGGAGGCTGTTCCCTTCCTACTCCCCTTCTGACGACAGTCTTCATTCAAGAGCATGACCAGGATCCCTCTGTTAGATGTTGTGTCTCTGCAATGACTTTAAATAATCTTTTTTTTTTTTTTTTTACCAGATTTTCTAAAGAAGAAGACATGTGAAGTTCAGGCCTTCCTCAAAGCCATCCAGCTCTACCGACAGGACAAAGGCAAATACGACGTGTGGGACATGCTGATAGGAAGTGACGTCAGGGTACGTCTGAACCCGCCTTCTGTTCAAATTCTGTCTGCCATGGATTTGCCAAAATATAAAATTAACCAGGGCAGCACGGTGGAGCAGTGGTTAGCACTCTCGCCTCACTGTAAGAAGGTCCTGTGTGGAGTTTGCATGTTTTCTCCTCCCACAGTCCAAAGACATGCTACATAGGTTCATTGATTTCTCTAAATTGTCCTTAGTTGTGCATTTGGGAGTGTTTGTGTGCCCTGCGACAGACTGCCAACCTGTCTACCATTGCCTAACAGTAGCTAGGATGGACTCCAGCAACCCTGTGACCCTGAAAGGCATCTAGTGGGTTAAGAACATGAATGGATGAATACAACTAACCAGCGCTCAAGCGTTAGCTTTATTTGGTTTAAAAAACGAAAAAAAAAAAAAAAGTCTGAGCAGAACTGATGAAGAGGAGAAAATGATGAAATCTTTCACTCACAAAGATCTTTTTCTTTTCCTTAGACTGAAACAGAAACGAAATGTTTGCATACATTTTTGGCTGGTCTGAAACAAACTTCAACTTCTTGTCGGCTGTTTCAGAGCAGAGAAGCATGTGTTTTTTTTCTTGACCTCCATCTGCAGTCTCAGGTTCTTTCATTTGAGAGTTGTTTTGTTCAGCTTCCTGCTGTGTTTTCCTCTCCAGCAGAGCGGGAATCCGCCCACGTCGCCTCTTAAACTGATCCATTGTGCAGTTGTTGCTTCTCACTCACATTGTGCATTCAAATTTCAAGGAAGCGCGAGTCTACTAAAAAATCTGACTCAGCTTGTGAGCCGAAGCAGTTCCTGTTGCTGTGAAAAAAACACACACGTCAGAGCAGAGAAATGGCTGGAATCACCACAATGCTCTCAGCAGAAACAACATAAATGCTTTCAGCCGCTTTTATGAGCGGAGCTGCAGCGATGTCCATCAGCAAGTACAGCTTGTGAGGTCACGGCGCTGACAGGAAGAATGCCTGTGTTTTATGTTGCTGCATGGTTTGGTTCTGTAACTAATCCAGCAACAAGTGCTGCAGTTACATCAACAGGAGATTGAACATCAATACCATTCTCAAAAGATCCATTTATCTCTGTCTGTTTGAAAAATGTATCATGATTGGGGGCAAAATGCTTTAGTGGCATTCAACTTTAGCTTTGAATAAAAAGGCTGTAATCTTTTAGACTACTTTGTTTGGTGGAAATGTGAAGTCTTTTTTCAGCTTTGGTTGTGGTTGTAGACTTAATCTGGTGGCATGTGCATGAAAATTCGTGAAGATCACTCGCACAAAAGTTGATGAGCATGTGGTGCGGTGAAATCTTTGCTCAAAGGTGCAGTAAGAAAGAAGAGTTTCAAACAAAATCTAAACCTTGATGTCCAGGACTGCTGCAGGACATAAAAATACAAATGAGCATTCGATAGGTAAATCATTTTCATTTAGCATTTTACAAACCTCATTATGTTTTTCCGGACTTTTCCACAGTGAGTATAGGTGTTCGCACTCTCTGCACGTCAGCTGTAGAATCCCACAAGTACAGAAACATTGTCAGCAAAGTGCAGTACGTGAGGGGAAAGCTAACCACAGATATTGATGACTGCTGCTTGACCCACTGATGATTATTTTCCTTCATGAACTGGCTTCTGCTGATCGGGAAGTGGCCTTCTGAGAGAGACGGGAACCTTTCTCCTATCCTGTGTGCTCCATCAGCATTAGACAAGTCTCTATCTAGCCTGGATTCTAAATTAATACATAGAAAATGTCCAAATTACTTGAGTATCTTTGGGAAATATGCACCACATTTGATCCCTGTGATTGTTCTAATGATTTAAAATGAACGTTGAACTAATTTGGAATATTGATTTAAAAAAAATGTTCCTAAAAAGTGGTTGAAAATTAATCAGTCAGTTTAATTAATCAATTTCTGAAATTGTCCTTAGCAATAAGCACTAAACTTGAAGTTTATTTTATTAAGTATACTTGAGTATAAGTATAGCAAGTCTGCTTCAGACCATGTACGTGTGGTGTGGGAAGTATACTAATTGAATACTTCTTTTGACTAAATTGGAAAATTTTAAGATTATGATATACAGATTGTATCTAAAAAGTAAACGTAAAGTATTCAAGTATTTAGTGTAGACTAAGTATACTTGTAGTTCACTTAAATAGACTACTCCTTTGCTAAGGGATGTCTAAAAGGGATAATATTCCATCAGCAAAGGAAACAAAAGGTACTTCTCCGGCTTTATTTTGTGAGGGTATTATCCAATCTCACAATGCTTTGCAATCCCGAAAGACTACATTTACAATTAAATCAGAGAAAATTCTGCTGACCGACTCGTAAAAATTGTTCATGCAATAACCTCATGTTACCTCACAGAAACACTTTCTGCAGAAATGAACTCACTGGCCTGATTTGAAAATTCTAGACTTGTGTTTGTATGGTTTTTGATACTTCCTTGTGTATTTCGTGTTGTTCCGAATGACATGTTTACAATCTGCCTTGACGTGGCTGTAAGTGTAGACACACATTTGGAGTTTTACAATGTTGTCATATCTATCAGGTGGGGTGTCGGTTACAAAGCTCAGGTCAAGCTCTATGAATGCAAGGATCTTCTTTTTTCTCTTTCATTTCAGATATTTAGTAAAAAAACAAACAAAAAAATACAAACATAGCACCAATTTGACTTGTGTGGTTTGAGATCTGTTTTTTTGGCAGCAGCAAACAGTTGCTAGACTATTTTAGACCTAACAAGAGCTTTTTTTCTCTTGACTGGATCCAGCAAGCAATTTTATAACTATTGCAAATAAATTTAAGCTTGGCTTGATGTTTTTTGTGTTGGGCCTTGAAAGGACATTAGTTGTGCATTTCTCCTTTATGAATACATAGATTTAAATGAAAATGAGTGTGTGATGGTAACAGATTGCATTGTGGGACTGGGTTCAGGTGATGGCCAACCAGGTGATGGAGCAGCTGCTGCCGTCTCTGGAGAAAGACATGCTGCCTCGCCTCAAAGCCAAGAAGAGTGAGAAGAAGAGAGTTTGGTTTACTGTGAGTCCCTTTGTCTCCACAGAATCAATCAAAGAAGACGCGTTAAACTTTATTTAGGAGGATTAAATGCCCCGTCCTGATCTTTCTCAGACATTGGAGGCTGCATACATTCTGGTCCAGGAGCATTTGCTGCAGAATCTGTCAGGAATGAAGGAGGAATGTCGAGTCTCGGTCCGGAAGCAGGAGGTGCTGATCCACTCTGACATGGACCAGATCCTGAACTCCAGAAAGCAGCTGGAGGAGAAAATCAGAGGTATCTACAGGTTCTGGGAAACTTGATGGTGAAGCAAAGAAGCTGGAGGATGCACCTGATGCAGATTGCTCTTCCAGCTAAAGTCTCAGAACCAGCAGAGAAGCTGTGCTCCGAGTCCATCCAGCCATACCTGGGCTCAGCTCTGGAGGAACTGATGAAACCAATCAGCTTAGGCTTCCTAGAAGGACGGCAGCTGATGGAGACCATGATGGACCAGGTGTGTCAGATTGCCCTGGACAGCGTAGCTGATGAGCAGATTAAGAAGGTGGGTTTCTCTAGAGTTTTCAACTTGTAAGGAAACATGCACCTCAAAGGGTTTCTGTCTGTGAGTCCAGAATCAAGTTTTCTTTTTATCTTCCTCACAGGCTCTGAACAGCATGTCGAGACCAAACCTGGTGAACTGCTACCAGAAGATCGCCTCGCTGGAGGATGAGCTGCAGCAACTGAAGGAGAGATTTGGTTTCTCCAACGTCAAAGGGATGATACAGAGCGCTCAGATCGACCTGCAACAGGTGAGCCAGTCATGAGCCGGCATTTGTGAATGGAAATGAGAACCTTTAGCTGCTAGTCTTTCTATAAAATCAGAAGAGGTTTTTACTTTTAAGCACATATAACCTCGCAAATAAACATTAAACCACATTTACTTCCAAGCCACTGTTTTTACTCACACAAAAAAATACAGAAAAAAAAAATTAAATCAAAAGCAGTGTTATTTGACCTCAAATTCATGAAAAACCACCCATTTTTTTCCCCAAAATGACGGCTTTTCTGTTTGTTTTATCTCCATAGCAACCATTTTATGTTTGGGTCACCTTGGGGTGATGAGCAGCTCTGTGTTCGTTTTAGAAGAATCGGCAAGAGAACATTTTATTATTTCCTTTGCAATGGAGGTTTTTGTTAATCACGCCGACCTTGCTAATATGTTTGTATTGTATGTTATATCTTTTCTTTCAGCTTGAGCCATGAACTCATGTATTAAACAGGGAAATACCAGTTTTGTGCGTTTGTTATGTCAACGCCATTCAAAATCTACAACTTCTACAACTTTTTCTAAATCTACAACTTCTTTTTTCCCAAAAAGATGCTCAAGTAATTTAAGGCAATAGAATGAAAATCCTTATTAGGAGTTTAAATTTACTGAAAGTAATAAAATACCCTTCATTACTTCATTACTATCGGTAATAACCTTTATTACTGAAAGTAATTCCCGAGGTCAAAGGTCTACAAACCTTCGGTTGTGGTTGTAGACTTAACCTGGCAACGTGTGTGAAATTTTGTGAAGATCACCCAAACATATGTTTGCTTTAACCATTTTGTGGCAAAATACAAAAATTGCCAAATTTCATACTTTGCTACAAAAATTGTCACCAAGCTCGAGGTCCTGTAGCCATCCCATAATAATTTCAAAACCATTTTTGGAAATGCCAGACGGGTGTGTTTTGATTTCGTTAGTGGATTCTTTTGGAGTCCCATTAGACGTTTGGGTCCCATTGATTTTTTTTTCGGATAGTTTTGCCTGCTGTGATGTCATCATTTTGCAGTTTAGAACTGCTGTGGGACATGAAACAAAAGAAAATGCAGGTTTGGAAAATTAGGACGCTTCTTAATCTGAGACGATTAAAGAAACTTTCATGCAAGTGAAATAAAAATGTAAAGACCTGGCATCCTCATGCTCAAACATCACACAATGGATTCCATTACCACACTCTGCATAAGTGGGGCCCAGTCGGAGAGAAATGAGGCTTATCAAACAAGACTTCGGGTCTTAATAGGTTAACGATTTTTAATTCGGTTGAATAGAGATTTGTCATTTGACAAAAGGTGGAGTCTGAGGAAACTGATAAATCTCAAACTTCTGGGATCACTGTCTTAAAGGAGTGTTTTCTGCATCTGTCTCTATGCAGCTGATGCAGAATGCCACCTACACGTTTGAGCTGCTGCTCAACAACGCCATTCAGGTACACCACAATGATGCCGGCAGCGCCATCGAAAAGGCCAAACACAGAGTCCTCAAGGTCAGTTTGTAACACTTCCAATCAGAATAGAATCTGTTCATGTTGCAGACGCACTTGAATTCAAGTGTACAGGCAGAGATGACTGAGCTGCTAATATGGTAAACTGGGGTTCATGATAGCTGCCTTCATGAAGGGACGATCCACAAAAGTCTCTCCTTTTTTGAACAAATGAATGTGTATGCAAGTTTTTGTGTTTCCAAAAACATAGTGAATTTTTACTTTGTTAACTTATTTTGAAGAGGATACTGTGGTCTGAAAATAATTAGTTACTTTCAGCTGAATTTTAGATTTGTGCTCCACTTTTTACAGAATGCTTGTCATACTAAGGTCAACCTCTGACCCCAATACTCTTGTAATGACTGTTTTTCCATCATTGCAAAAAATTCAATATGGTGAAAGTTTATGCCGCTATTTTATATCGGAGGTGAAATCCATCTTAACAAAAGTCTTTCTGCAGCAATTCGACTATGACAGCAGCACAGTGAGGCAGAGGATCTTCCAGGACGCTCTGGTTTCCATCACGCTGCCCTTCATCAAGAGAAACCTGGCTCCCACCTGCAAAGAAGTGAGCCTCCAGCCCCTCACTAAGAGTCTGGACACCGACATAGGAGGACGTTTGAACTTTGTTTCTTTATTTGTCAACAGGAGCTTCGGGGTCTGGAACAAACCATTTACTCTGACTACACCGACTTCATCCACGTTGAGAACGTCTATGAGAAAATCCTCATGCAGATCCTGGATGCGGAGGCCTCCAAAGGTACAGACGGACGCGGCAGAGACGGCAAACCCACGCCGAGCCTTCAGTCGCTTTTAACCCTTCCTGTTTTCCCTCCCGCAGTGGTGAAAGAGGCGGCCGACCTCAAGAAGCACAACCTGCTCACAGAGAGCGACCTGGCTAGGCAGTTCAGCCGCTCTAGCCTCTCCTCCACCTCCACCCCCGACAGCCCTGAACTGTCGAAGACCTGCAACAAACAGACCACGGCTCTGTCTCCTTTGGTGGTCAACGGCTTGCCTCCCAGCCCACAGAAAAAGGAGGTGCTACTCAACAACGCAGCTGAAGCACCATCAGAGAAGGTGGAGCAGAACAAAGAGTCCATTAAAGTGGCTGCTGGTCAGGAGAAGGATGTGGAGCCATTCACAAGAGGTGGAGGACAGGTGGAGTCTGGGAAAACTGATGAACTTCAAACTTCTGCTTCAGTAGAAAGTCCTCGAATTAAGACTCAAAACCAGAAGGCAGAGATTTCTGCTCCAACCAAAGACACTCCCTACAGCTGCTGAGCAAGAACACAGTCAAGAACCCGTTACTCTATCAGAACCTGCTGCAGCAGAACCAAAAGATGTGAGCCCTCCAGCTGAAGAACACAGATCCCTGTCTTCAGCCAGCAATGAGAAGACAAACCAAAGTGAAAGCTCGAAAGATAAGTTAGAGGCGCCACCTGGTGGAGCAGATGCTGAAAGCGTTGCTCTACAACTGCAAGTGGAAAAAGCTGAGTCGGGAGCCATCTCAGACCCTAATTCTCTGGACGTGTCTCTTGGAAGCGAGTCGACCCGCTCTGATCCAGAGTCCACTGACGATGTCTCAACGACCTCTGACACCTTGGAGGTGGCCGACCCTCCTGCAAGCTCAGACAAGGCCAAAGCTGAAGACTCTTCTTCCCAAGCCCCGGAAGAAGAGGTGAGGAGTGATGTGGAAGTGAAGGACAATCAATCCAGAACAGACGTAAAAGCCTCAATGACCTCTGACCTCTCAGAGGCCACCAAGCCGCCGGCTTCCTCACAGACAGAGGCGACGGTTGTAGCTGAAAACAGCATAAAAGTGGCGAATATGGATCAGGCGGCTGATACCACGATATCCCCAGCTGACACCAAAGAGAAGGCTCTAGACAGCGTCAAAGAGATCCGCAACCTGGTGATGGAGGTGATTGAGGTGGAGCAGCCTCTGCATCTTTACCCAAATGCATCTGCCCAGGTGGAGTGACAGATCTCCAGGGATTTACATCAGAAGAGCTTCATACGTTTAAAAAAAGTATGCATGAAAAAAAGTATCTAATTTATACACCAGCATATACGAAGCATACGTATCCGCTGCTCTGCTCTGTCACACTTTTAACAAACATTACTGCTTTTTTTTCCTGGATGTTCCTGACAACACAGATGAAGGACGTTGTCTCTTTTAAGTTATGCCTATAAGTGGAACACTTGATTACCTCTGACGGAAGTTGATTTGAGGTTCTCAGTTGAGGATAAAGACGGGAGAGATGATGAGTGTCTGCAGAGTTGAAATAACAAACCAATTTATTATTCTATTTGGCGATTTAATCTATGCCGGCGTGAGGATGCATGAAAACCATCAGGACCTCTGGTCTTTGTTTAAATCCTGCAGCTTCAGATACACAAACAGAAACGAACCAAACCTCCCAAAATGTTTAAATGAAGATTCTGATGTAAGCTTTCACAGAAAATCTTACAGTTCAAGCCACGCCCCACTTTTCTGTTTTAGAAATTTGTTCTGCAGCTTTATTAAAGCATGTAAATGCATAGAGGTCAATAGGTCACCCAGGAGGTCGGGAGAACGTCTAAAGCAGCCTAAAACAAACAGTTTTAAGAATTTTATCATTTAATTTTATTTCATGTTTTAAATGCCACTAAATTCCACTCATCCATCATCTTAACCCGCTGCCCCTTTTGGGGTCACAGGGTTGCTGGTGCCCGTCCCAGCTACTGTTGGGCGAAGGTGGGGTATACCCTAAACAGGTCGCAGTCTGTCAAAGAGATGCCTCTAAATTCTTCCTTTTTATATAAGCATAAAAAACGCAAAAATAAATATAGATTTTTAAGATGTCAAAGAAGAAAAATGCACAGAATTGCTGAGTTCATTACCTCCATGTCGCCTCCGTGTGCCTTTCCTCTCACAATCCGACCTTCTGCAGGAGGATGCGGTTGTCGTAGCAACACTCAACTCATCTCAGAAAAGTGCTTTTTAAATTGTGAAGTTACTTTGATTTATGGAGGCCTTGTGGAAATAATAAAAGTAACAAATAAAATTTCCTAAAACGCAAAGTCTGGTTTCAGTAAGTAAAAAAAATGACTGTTTTTCTTTGCCAGTAAAACAAATAAGGATTTATTGATGGTTCACAGCAATGTTCACATAATTGCATGCAGATGCTTTATGCATCTGTGCCGGATTTGAGACTTTGGGGAAACAGACATCCACAGCATTCCGTGTTTCAGCAGGCACATCAAGGACAAGAATGAAAAGAATGCAGCAGATTATTTTTAACCTGAGCACATTGAAGCATTTTTTTCTAAACAAAACAATCAAGATGCTTTGGATAAGTAAGCAGTGATTGGTCCAAGTTAGTTATTGTTTTTTTATGACAACCACTGTCACCAATTATTGAGGCAACTGATTGGTCAGTTTATAAATTGAATAACTTGCAATATTGAAATAAAATAATCAAGACAAAAAAAACAGGTAGCAGATCAAGAATGGCTATTCGGACAAATACACTGACTAAGTAATAGCTGTTTTTCACATACTTTTGTCCCTAAACACTGATATTCTTTTTTCAAATTTTTTATATCTTCTCTAAGAAGGCACTAACTCCATCACACTGTTTTCAGTATATTTTACGTTTCATGCAAAGCTACATTATTTTGACTTTAAAGTGCAGCAGCAGCATCCAGCATCATACAAATCAGCATCATCCGGGCGGCCGTGGTGCACCGGTAGGGCGGTCGACCCATGATCGTAAGATTGCGGGTTTGACTCCTGCCTTGTACGCCTATGAGTCGAAGTGTCATTGGGGAAGACACTGAACCCCATCTTGCCTCTGGTGGCCAGTGCCAGTGTGGGTGAATGTAAAGCCCTTTGACCTTGTAGGTAGAAAAGCGCTATATAAGTATATGCCATTTAACATACGCCATTACAGTTCTGACCTGGAAGGTGAAGCACTCTGTGCTGCATTCAGGGAGCTGAAAACTGCACAGAAAGCGTAAAGGAAACCGAGAATTCCAGCAGACAACAGACAGGTTGAATATCTCCTGACGTTTAATAATAATTGTCAGAGACATTTAGTTAAATCTGATTTATTTCAGCAAAATTCAGAGAAACTTTGAAGCCCAAGTTTGGATCAGGTTTTCCTTTAGTTTAATTTGAGGTTTGACCAACATAAAATGGTAAACAACAGAGTTTTCTGTCTCAAAACTTTAATTCTACAAATGACTTCGAGCTAAAAAGGCTTTAAATCAATTTTCTAAAAATGTTCTTGCAAATTATAAAGAAATTAGACTTTTTAAAAATAAATTATCTTGTTTAGAATGTGTTTTTGTAAACCTTTAAGTTTGTTTACTCTTCTTGGTCATTGATTGCTTTTTGCTAATTTTCAGGGAATGTTTATCTTCTTGATCCATTTTAACTGATCTGTGAACATTTTTAAGGTTAAAAAACTAAAATAAACAAAAAATACATCTGAAACTTATATTAGATTTTTTTTTTTTTATAAATTATCTCTCTGATTTCATTTATTTATAATTTGCTTAAAATAACTTCCAAAAGGATTTATTCTTAAAGAGTTATAAGCAGGAAAATTGTTTTTCCTTTAAATATTGTAATACTAATAATTATGATTTATTTTTTAGATGCTCAAAGCGCTTACAGTGTGTCCATTGTTCATTCATACTTGGTGATGGTAAGCTACAGATGTAGCCACAGCTGCCCTGGGGCAGACTGACAGAGGCGGGGCTGCCAGTTTGCACCTACGGCCACTCTGACCATCACCGGGACATTCATGCACATTCACACACCAGTGGAGCCACACTGGAGGCAAGGAGGGTGAAGCGTCTTGCCCAAGGACACAACGACAATTCACTGGAGGGAGCGGGGATCGAACCGCCGACCCTTCGATCATTGGACGACCTGCTCACTGCCTGAGCCACTTGTTCTTGAACAGTTATAAAGAAACATGAGGAATTTTTAAGTAACCAGGTCAAGTGAGTTACACTAATCTTAAATGGTTAATGCTGGGAGGGGCCACTAAGTGGCGGTGTTTGTTTAAAAGACTCAAACCTGACCGGCCAGTATGTCGTCACGGGCGGGAGGAGGCAACAATATGGCAGCCTGATGCTCCTAGCTCGGCACATGTGCTTTGGTGAAGTAGGGTTCGACAGATTTTGGTGTAGTACCGACATGGTCTGCACTTTTGGAGTAAAAGAGATTTTATTAGCTGGCGAACTGAAGAGATTTGGAGCTGCTCGACGGCGTGCGGTGAAGACTGAAGTAAGCTGCGCTGTTGATCGAAAGAGCTCTAGTTAGCATGTGCTAACGGAGCTGCAGGACGGCATGAGTCTGTTTTTGAATTTCCACAAACATCTGTTCAGGGACTGTTCAATTTTATTTTGTCCACAATGTGTATTTTTCTAACACAAAAGGGAGACAACGTTGTTTGGCTTGCTTGTGGGTGAGGCCGGTAGGAGCCGGTCCTTTTGCCCTCAGATTTTTAGTTTGAATTTTTTTTTTTAAATTATTATGACATTGTGTGTTTGCACAATACTTTGAACCTGTAAATGATCGGTTGCCTCTATTGGGTTTTATTTTAGAATAAGGCCACTGCCGTTGCCTTTTGGGGGATTTTCCTTATTTGTTTCATTTTGCATTTTCTTTTTTGCTGCACAACCAAATCAAGCCAAACTGAACGCTGTTCATGTTCTCTGGAATAGCTCGGAAATAAATACCCACATTATTTTGGAGCTGCTCTGGTCTGACCTGTTAGTTTATACTTGGCTACATTTATGACACAACTCCAATTTATTAATTAGACAAGGGAGCTTTTTGGACATGAACCTGTTAGAAAAGCTTATTCTTATATCAATATTTTGTTGAGAGAATTTAGTGGTGGGAAAGTTAAATCACAAAGCTGATCTTTCAAAAAATGTCCAAAATAAATCATTTTAGATCTCAATAGTTCAGACAACAAAGAGCACATTAGAACTGACTTCAGGAGTTCTATTTTCCCAGCTGATGCTTGAATCTGTTGGCGTCACATAGCTGGATGTGTCCCTGCCGAGGGTTTCTTTTTGCCAGGGTGCCAAAGCTGGAGCGGAGAAGCTCCTCTGGGTGCTGACGGGTTGATCCGATACAATCCCGGCAGACGCAGTGACATAAAAAGGAAAGAGAGACTCTGCAAACACTAGGTGGCGCTCTTTTACCACACATCCCTTCCCTCTGATGCTCAGACTCTCAGTGCTGAACAACAGAGAAGTTTTCTTCATCTGCACTGGTGCAGGTGTTGGCTGTCCACCACCGGCCTGTAACTAACCGCCTGCTAACGGCTGCAGAGCAGTGAAAACCTGGGAGATGTCAGAAGACGGAGCGCCGTGACGGGAGAGCGTGCAGGAGCTGGACAGAGGGCAGCATGAAAGGCTTGTATCTGCAGCGTGTAAATCAGTTTGTGTGGATCCAGACGGTGGAAGCTGATTTCACGCTCTGTCTTCTGGCCAGCTGCTGGACTTTGTGTGGTTAAGAGGTCATCTTCACAAACCAAACTGACGAAGGGCGCCCTGTCCCTGCTCTTTAACATACAAGCTGCAGGCTTTGCCCCATGCGAGCTTCTATAACACGCACTCCTCCTCCTCTCTGTTCTGCACTCCCCCCTCCTGCTCATTTCTGTGCAGGAAAATATGTCTTTCTCCTCTCCGCACGCTACGCTGTCAGGAGGGATTTGAGGGTGAGGCTGAACGAGGCAGGAGGAACAGAGTAGCTTTGAGTCACTCCTCCTGCCAGCTGATGTGTCACAGATTTTTTGGTTACACCACAGCCTGGACCTGAAAGGCGTCACGATGTTCAATCCCTGCTCTGTCACAGTTTATACAAGACTCAGGTCCAAAACTGTCAAGTGGACGGACACCAAATTACAGGGAAATTTAAGAAAATTTGCTACCGACTCAAAGCAAACGTTAAAAAATGAACAGCTTCAGTTACAAAAGTGAGCAATTGCTGAAAGATCTACAAAAACAAAAAGAGGTAAGGCGACTTTTGATTTAGAGTGGCAGCTCTAAATGACTTGAAAAGTAAAAAAAATAAGCATACGGTTGGTCCATGTCACCAACTTTTGGACCTTTTCGTGAATTTTCTCCTTCAATGTGACTCTGACTCCCCTCACTTCACTCTCTTGATGGGCTCTGATCTCTGCCTGCTGTTGACGCTCATGTTACAGCTCACCAACAGTGGAAGACTGGCCCAGAACCGGGTCTTGCCCCTGATTGGTCTGCACATCACCTCCTGTTACCTGCAAGGCTGCTCTGCTCTTGTTTTCCGACCTTTTCTTTATTTTTTGCCTTACTTCACTGCAGGCGCTTCGTCAGTTCCTGACTGGATCTCAAAGCGTCTATAGAATTTCATCTTGAACTGTTCAGTCTTGGAGTGACAAAGGGGCCCCAAACCGATGACCTCGTTGTGCCAATCTGGTAAAAACCATCACCCAATCTTTTGATGTGTCAGGAAGAATTACCACCAAATTATTCTATTAATATATCTATCATTATATTTTTTATTATTATTTTTTTTATTTATTTCGAGCATGTAAAAAGCATAAAGTAACAAATAAATACAAATATACACACATCTACAGATGTACTCATACACACATTTTTGATTATAATTTTAGTGTCTATGTTTGTGTTTTTAATTGTAAAGTGCTTTGAGCTGCACAAAGTATATGAAGCGCTTGCAAACCTTGCGTTTGGTCTGTATTCAGACTGGAATCAAGTGGACTAGTCTGTTATGGATCAGAGCTTCTGAACAAAACCATGTGACTAAAGATCTCTTCAGTCATTGGACAGGAACTATGAGGGCGGGTCAAAACAACAAGAGAAAGACAGACTTGCTGCCTTTACAATCCTTACAGTTAACTTATGGAAACGTTAAACTTCAATCACCAGTTTTGAACGTCAGGAACAAAACTTTTTACTTGTTACTTTGGTACAGCGGAGGCATGCTGCAAGGCAGTTACTGTCAAGGAGGCATGCCGTGTGTGCTTTAACTCAGAGGATGCTAGCAACTGCAGTGATGACAAGACGTCGGCTATGAAGGTGCGCTGCTAAGTGATTATGACATAGATTGTTGGGAAAACAGTGAGAAGCAATGTGTGCCACGTTTAAAATTGCTTTGCTGGACCTGCATTCATCTGACCACATTTCAGTGAGTTGCTGTGTCTCATGGTTGTGGTTCTGTTAAGGAAACTACAAGGTAGCTTTTAGAGTGACATCCAATAAGAGACAGAAAAGCATTTAAAAAGTGTTTTAGTGGTTTTAAAATAAATGTTCTAACAAGTAAGGAGTTGGACCTCTTTGATAAAATGACAATTGTTGCTTTACATTTGTCCACGCCTCAGTGGTTGTTAAATTCCTGTTGTGTTTACATCACGTGACCACCAGTTACAGTGGCTGTTTTGGTTCAGTCGCTCTGCTCCAGGAACGGGTTGTATTCAGGCTGAGGAATCCCAGAGTGAACCGAAGCTCAGTCCGATAGGAAATGAACCTCCTCAGATGGGTCCAAGAGCGGTTCCTGGTCTCTGACCCATTCCTACTGATGGTGCCGTTCCGCTGCCAATCACTGGCGCCAACCCTCCACAAGAGGCAATGTGGGGTTCATGTCCACACATGGGCGAGCAAGGATCGAATCGAACCTGCAATCTTCTGATCAGAGGTCGTCCGCCCTAGCACTGCACCACGGCAGAGTCTACGTAAACTCTAAATGCTCCTTATGGGCTTTTGCTTTCTAAACTCTTGCATTCACGCATCATTTTGATTCCCAGAATTGGCAACCATTTGAAGATATTAATAATTGCAGTTTTTGTCTGGACAGAACTATATAACACCAGAACTTCCATACATCACATTTTTTATGTCTGTCTATTTGTCCATCCATCCACCCATACTTCATTTTGTCTTTCATTTCATTATCATTATTTTCTTGTGTCTTGTGTGTTTGTTTTTTGTGCAGCACTTTTGGTATTCCTTTTTTCTTTAGTTAGTTTTGGATTTCGGCGGGCCATCACATCTGGGGGCCGTCACAGCCTCCCCCCCATGCCTATCCAGCTTTGAGCAGAGCAGAATGTGGACTAAGACTTGTTGCTTATAAAGCTCATAAAGCTCAGAGTACGGATAAAATCCAATCATAAAGATCCAAACCAGGTTCTGAAAGGACCTTTAAAAATGAGCTGCACTGTTTCACAAAGTGTCATTTGACTGTTATGGTAACCCTGATTACACGGAGCCTAGCGGTGAAATTGAAACATTCTCAGGCTATTCTCCTGCCTTGTGTGGAATACCGGATCGCTCCCAGAGACAGAAAGTGGAGTCAGTTGCTGTCGTCGGATCAGAGGAACTCTAATGTGAATTTGGCCAAATAAAACATGCAGTAGAGAAAATTAATCCACAACATAAAAAAGAAAATTCTGATAAAAAAGACAAATGACTGTAAATCAGCTGTGAGTTGTGGTGGGTAATGACTTTTCTCAGCAGCGGATCAAATGACCTGCGGACGCAGAGGGAGCTCAGTGATAACAGCACTGATTCTGACTCGCTTCAGCATCGTGTTTCACAGTGGAATGGAGTGCCGTCGTGGGGCTTCAGCAACCGTCATGCTGGAGACGCAGAGGACCGAGAGAAGACGGAGGAGCAGCCAGAGAGTGTTTGTTCTCAAAGTGGAGGAGCTACAGCTGAGGAGAGAGCAATGCCTTCTGGGATTGAGAAAGAGCTGTTGACTCAGGCCCGGCCCTGATGAATAACACGAATCAGCGAATAGAGATTCAGAATAACAGAGGGAGAGCGCTGCCCCGGCCGCTGGACGAGCTGAAGGTAAACACCGGCGGACCGGCGTTTCCTGCCTGACAAAGCCAGAGTTTCTGGACGGAGGCAACCTGCACCACTGACAGGCCCCATCATGGCCGCCCGTTCACACTGAAGCTGCACAGTCACTTCTGTACAGTCTATGTGTTGTGACTTTAGGAGCGTGACAGACTCCTGATGGGAATTAACCGTGGAATTTACAGTTACAGAACACGGTGTGTGCAACTTTGACACTGATGGATGTTCTTATTTATGTAAACCTCTTTTAAATATTTCTACATTTTAGTTCCTGGTAAATACAGGAGGTCAGAATCAATGTGGTGAGGGGGAACAAGTGAAAGAAATGACATTAATACCTGTAAATATTATAGCTCTGGACCTGCTCGGTTATCCAAAGGGTGTTGAGGACTCTGAGGTCCGTGTAGAAGAGGCAATGGTGCCGTCAGCTGATAATGATGCTGTCTGAAAGAAAACAGAACATACCTTAAGGCATCCACACTATTGTTCTCCTGCTACCCTTTAATACTTATAACCATTTATTTATTTTAAACGTCTTGAATTATTTATCTATCGGAATGTTCCGGTGGTCCAAGAGATTCCAGCTTGGGACAGATCCATAACAACAATTTATGAATTAGCTCAAACTAAAGTTGGTGTGAGGCTGGACACTAATGGATCTATTTTCAAAGAGAGAGACACGAGCTAACACAACTCAAACACTCGTCTTACCTTTGATAAAAACTTTTTTGGTTTTTCCCAAAAAGATTTGGAAAAAT
Organism: Oryzias curvinotus; assembly: GCA_023969325.1. NCBI lineage: Eukaryota > Metazoa > Chordata > Actinopteri > Beloniformes > Adrianichthyidae > Oryzias > Oryzias curvinotus. The sequence goes on along the minus strand of CM043719.1, from coordinate 36,490,568 downwards.
GTTCTATAGACCAAAAAGACAAAACACAAAATCAGTTCTATTTGAGGTCAAATCCTGTGTAGCCCTGGAGATGATATTCAACAAAGATATATAAATTGTGCCCACAAATGAGTATTTTGTGAGTACAAATTAACATTTTGTGTCTGCAAAATAGTGTTTTTAATGAATTACTTCAAGTATAATTTCTGCACACAAAATAGTAATTTCTGTTCAAAAAATTCCAATTTAAATACAAATATGCTCCCAAAAATGTGTGTTAACAAAATGTTAATTTGTGCACACAAAGTGTTAATGTATGCCCACCTAATGTTAATTTGCGCACACAAAATGCTCATTTGTGCACACAAATTGCCAGTTTGCATAAACAAAAGGCTAAGTTGTTCTTACAAAATGCTAATGTGTTTGCTCATAACACTAATTTGTGCCCACAACATACTTATTTGTGCCGGCAATATAATTTGTGGTCACAAATTATTAATTTGAGGAAAGGGTTTGTGTTATTTTTATTGTCGTATCCAGGGCTCCATAAAATTCAAACAGTATTTCATTAATTAAAAGACATTACACTGCAAAAATAAGGAATAAGTACAAAATGATTAAATAAAAGGAAAATTATAAACATTTTCTTTGAATAACCATCATGAATCAGCCAATGGTTTAAGAAAATGGGCTCTCCAAGAATACTAAAATATTCCAGTGTCTAAGACATGTTTTTTTCAAACAGAATTCTTCACGGTATTTACTCTCATTCTGATGAGTTAAAGAGATTGACTCATTTGACTTGGAAATGTGAAGAACGTTTTGAGAGTTTATGTCAACAGGAACAGTGGTTGCCGTGGTTGCAGCAGCAAGCTGAAACCTGATTAGTTTTAGTGGATGCCATATTTCCCAGAATCCTGAGGTGTAAGGCGGTTTTGCCAGATTTATCTTATCCAAAGACTGACAAACCAGAATTTATTTTAGGACAAAAAACACAACAGAGGAGTTTAAGGTAGACTCAGTGATTATAAGTCAAGCCCACATGGTCACTCCTCCATCACAGTTACAAAGTTATGAAATGTTTTTGCGGTTTTCTCACTTTGACCCTCCTGTTTATTCTAGAGCATCCTCTCCTCTCCATCGCAAATTCTCTTTGAGAGGCAAATTGATCCTGTCTGAATAGAAGCACCTAGATTTAACTTTAAAACTTAAAGTAAAGTAAGCACTGATATACTTTGGGAAAATTGAATGATTGAAGATCAAGAAAATGTGACAGGAAAGATAAGCTGATTGTAGATTCTTCATCTGCAGAGGAGGTGAAGAATGGGTCCGGTCTCCAGTCTGCATTGCCGATGAAGAAATCACAGTCATCATCCCCATCGTCGTACAGGAAGGGTTCAGAAACTTTATCCAGGTTGCTGCTCTGCACCATCTCCAGCCACTGACTGTTGTACCGGCAGAACTTCTCCTCCCAGATCGTCTTGCCCCAGTCCTCGTGTGCAAAGAAGGGCTTTTGAAGTGAGCATAAAAAGATCTTTTATTCATATGTAGGTGCTGACGTGACATATTTAGTTCTTCTTAAATGTATATGGTTTTTCCCATCTAAGTTGAAAAAGTGAACACTAATAAAACCTGCAACCATGTCTATTTTTTTATCCATATATTAAAAACGTATATATAATAAATATCAGATTATTTTGTCGTCCATATTTAAGGTTTAAAAATAAACATAAAAAAAGTTATTTTCTATTGGATTGAATGGTATAGAAATGTAGCTGTAGACATAAATTTAATTAAATCATAGAATTTTGTATAAATGTATAAAATAAGTATAAATGACTGTTGACCATATATACCTTTTTAATTAGTACTTATTTTTGGATTATTTTTTACAATCTCAAGCCTTGTAATTGCAGTAATATTTTTAAAATTTAGAACAGAAAAACACATTAAACAAAGTATTTCTTTTAAAATTAATTAATGTGGGTGGAACTTTGGCTTTAATCGGTTACACATTACTTATAATAAAAAAAGTAATGAAATAAGAATAAAATTTCAAAACAATAAAAAAGTAATGATAGTAAAAAAAAGTGTTTCTGAAAAATGTTTTGGTTATTAATTTACTAATAAATAAATTAAAATAGTAAATACAAATGTAGTAAATAAATGATGTGCTAAGTAATATTTGTAATTATTTATCCATTCAGCCAAGATTATTTAGCTGCTTATTGCCTTGGTGTTACAGGGCTAAAAAGGGATAGCTGATAAATTGTCAGTTATTTGCAAATATATAAATATATATATACGGGTGTGTGTATGTGTGCAAAACAAGTTATAACATAAGTTTTCATTTCAAAAGGTAATCAACTTTGAATTAATTGGCAGGATTGAATACTTACTACAAGAATAAATCATAATTTAAAATAAATTCTATAAAGATATGATAATTTTCAATCAGTATGATAAAAATGTTTATCATTTTTGACTTTTTTTTCCCATTTTCTTCCAGTAGAAGGAGACTATAATCAATTTAGACCGGCATCAGAAGTTTCTACTGAATCCTTCTCACTCCGGCTCGTAAACCTGTGCGTGTGGCGTTTTATTTTTTTGTGTGGGGGCAGCAGAGGGAGCAATAAAAGCGGCCGTTGAGGCAGCGACAACCCGACCTACAAGATTAATCATTTGGACACAAAGCAGAGCCCAGGACCACAACCTACTAACCCCCCTCCCAATGCCGGATTCACTGAGGTCAAGCAGCATCACAGCTCAGCTAATAGTTTTTTTCCCCAAAAAGTCATCAGTTCCTTTTTATCAGCGGAGTTAATGGAGTGATGAGCTTCCCTTCCAGTTTCTGTGGCATTTCAACACATTCCTGAGTAGACAGGCCTGAAGATCAGAGAGCTGAAGGTCTCTGTGCACATGAGCTGTGGCTGCAGCCATCAAAGACAACAGTGGGGGGGGTTTCAAGACGGCACAGCCAATGTGGCCGACATGATTGTGTGACAGAGTATGTTTGTGTCCACAGCTCTGCTTTCTCTCTCCTGGCTGACACACTCCAGAGCCCGCTGGCTGCCTTTCATGCCGCCCGCAGTTTCATGGGTCTCACTGATAATTGAAATGAAACACTTCCTCCGCTGCCCGCCTGTAATCTGCAGCTAATTATGCTGATCTGAGGTCTGCTCCGGATCAGGCGCTGACGGAGAGCTGGCCACACCTGTCAGTCACTCACCAGGTAAGTTAGGAACTTGTCTGATGGCGTTTGAACATTTGACCAATAATCTTTTTTTTTTATTTAATTTTTTTTTAATGAAGCTGCTTCTGCATTGAAACGTTTATCAAAGTTAGTTTTTTTTTTTTTTAAAGAAGCAGTTAGTGTCCTATCATCCATGAGGCAAACTTCTCATTAAGGAGAAAAAAAACCTTTGCTGTCTCCTGTGAACATCTTAAGCTACATTCACACCACCCTCGGCATCGCATGCTCAAGCCACCACTTCCAATGAAAAGTCTGTCTAATCGCCTGTTTTGGACTTTTGTCTTTAAAATGTGTGCATTCACGCGTAGCTGTGCAAGATTCTACAACCGTTTTCAAACTCTATATAAAATGCGTGGCCACTGAACATGCATTGCTAGTCAAACTTTGATCAATCAGGACTCACATTTTGGTAGTGATGTATGGATGATCTTCTCTTTAATTCATGGATGTGCCATGGAAGTTTGTCTTGACAGCTGTTGGGTCTTGGGTATAATAGAGTTAGGATTGTTTGAGGGTATTTTATAAGGATAATGAGTTCAAACAGGTGTCAATACAGGTAACAAATAGAGGATAAAAGGCCTTCTTAAAGAAGAAGTAACAGGTCTGTGAGGGACAGGCATCTTGTTTGTCATTGATTAAAGACTGATTTTACTGAAGAACTTGTCAATTATTTCGTAAAAATCCTACAATGGGATTTCCTGGATTCTTTCCTGGAACCTGGACAGCAGGATCTGCTGCTTGACAAATCTAGGAAAGCAGGAATGACACCGGATTAGGTCAGCATGACAGTGTCCTCATTGTCCATGGAAACAGTGATGATCAGGATCACCACCTCTAGGATGAGGTCGTCCTCAGCACAACCTGGCGTCCAAAATAAAACCATTATCGATGCTTTGATCGTGCTTTCTGAAGAGAAAGAACTGCTGCATGTCTGTTCAGCTAATCTTTCAAAAGAACTCATGAGCACCTTTTAGTAAATTACCAACTTCTAATGGAAGAAATTTTGAAAACTTTTAGTAATACATAAACATGTCTCCTAATATGTGATCAGTTAGAACTTTAACTGCTGCTGATTCTACTTTTTTCACTTGCAGTTTATTAATCAAATACCCAGATAACTCTCTGATGAGAATTTTATATTTATATATCAGTATTTTGGGCTTTTTCAGGCAACTTTAACATCCTTCCACAAACCACTCCAGTCAAGATTTAGGGGACTTCACTAGAATCTCCTGGATGTTTGGATCTCTGTAAATGATGCAGGGTAATCTCTTTAAATTAAACAGGTAGCAGGTGGGAGGAAGGATACTTCTAAAGTACAGATCCAAGAATAATTGAAGCTGCTAGTAACGTCGTATGGTCCGCAGGCACTGTCTTCCCGTGCCCTTGCCATCCCCTTTTGACTAACTAGCTGAATGGCTGCTACACGCCCCTCACTCTCCTCTTCTGCCCCTGCCACCCTGGTTGGAGCTACATGCGACAAATTCATAAAAAAGACTTTTTCAAAATAACGGATCAGTTGGTTTTAGCTCAATAGCAACCATTCTATTTTTTGGTTGCCTGGTAGTGACAAACTGTGTAATTTTTAGAAGAATCGGGAAAAGTACATTTTTGACTTTCTTGGCAGGCAATGTTTTTAGTTGGTTTTGTTGAGTCCGGATTCCTAATGAGTTCATATTGTATGTCAAATCGTTTCATACAGCTTGATCTAATTTACTGGTCCTATAGATATATGTTCACAATATTCTGGTTAAAAATATGCAAACAACAGGGAACCGCCACTTTTGCGAGCTTTAAAGCCAACGATTTCTTCACAAGTAGCTTTCCAATATGCTCGAGAAGATGGAAGGCAATAGATCAAATTCCCCTGGAGGAGTTTGCATTTGTAAAAGGTACTAAAGGTGATTATTTCAAAGGTCAAAGGTCGACAAAGTTTGGTTATGGTTGTAGACCATATGAGTTTTTGTGAAGATCACTCAAAAAAAAGTTTTTTTTTTCACATATTGTACGGAAATGTGAAAATTGCAAACATTTCACACTGCCACAAAACAGCTGTAACACCGTAGGTCAGGGGTCGGGAACCTATGGCTCGCGAGCCACATATGGCTCTTTTGATGGTCACGTATGGCTCGCAGACAAATCTTTATTTATACCATTTTTTTTCATTAGACCAGTCCTTCTCGTGCGCGATGCGATGCCAGAGGGGCGCGCAGTAGTAGCGGTGCTTGGAGAGAAAAACCTGCGCCAGCACTCAGTTTACTATTATCTACTATTTCACAGAGTTTATTCCAGCAGGAAACCTATTAATTGCCGTGCCTAAACCTGCGCGCTCCCGTCTCTGAGAAAGAGCGCGCAGATACGGGGACGGGATGTGAGAGGAAGAAGGCAGAGGGTGGGGGTGCCCCCACCCTCTGCCTTCTTCCACAGGCAGCAGGTGAATTGCACAGGGATTGTAAAAACGTAAAACCCGCTGCCCGTCACTCACTGCAGTGTGTGAGTGTGTGTTTGTCTCCAGGTCTGCATGTGAGTCTTTGTCACATCTCCAGAACATTCAGACCTACGATCACGTTTAAAGTCTCAACGCCTGCATGAAGCAGAAACTCACCACGTATCAACCAGACTAGACCATCAGCAGAACCACCACGAGAAATACTCATCATTTATTAGCAACAGCATAACAATGTTATTAAAAAGAATCCACAGACTTATTTTACTTTAAAAATGTTGAAATTACATCAAATGCTCACATTCACTTGTATATTTAGTTTTAAACATATTGTCGCGGACTGAGTTGGGTCCGCTGTTGGGCCGTGTTAAAAGTTCTGGAGTTCAGCAAACGCATCAAGCAGAAATCTGATTGGCTCTCAGTTCTGTCGCTCAGCCTGTTGTTAGGTAGTTTGGACCAATGGGGTTCAGCTATGGGCCGAATAAGGGAAATAGGAGGACTGGAGCGGGAGCAGAGGAATATAAAGTGGGAGAAGCGCTCTGGTCTCGGCGGGAGAGATTCAGGAGTTACTGTATTAATTTTACGGCGTTTGCTGCGGTCTGCAGTAACCAGAATAAAGAACCTTAAAAGAGGTTAAGTCTCCGTGCCTCAGTGTGGGAAAGGGACGCTACATTATTGTATGGCTCTTTCGAAATTACATTTAAAAATATGTGGCGCTTATGGCTCTCTCGGCCAAAAAGGTTCCCGACCCCAGCCGTAGGTCCTGTGGCCATCCCATAATAAATTAAGACATTCCTTTGAACATCATTGATACGTGTGTTTTGCTTTTGTTAGTGGATTTTGACCTTTCATCTAGCCCCAATAGAGATTTTGGCACCAGTCATTTTTTTGATGGTTTCACCCATTGTGATGTCATCATTTTTTGAGGGGCTTATTCATTATGTTAAAAAAATGTATTTTCACCAAATACTAGGTGTGTGAAAAATTATTTTTGAGTTTCTGAGTGTGTTTGTGTGTGGGGGAGTTCAAATGTGCAGTAAGGGAGAAGAGTTGCAAAACAATCTGATCCTTTGTCTCCTGTGAGCCAAAAGAAGAGATCAATAAACTAAATCCAGTTGCTGGTGATGGCAGTGAGGGACTCTCTCATCAGCCACTTTCCCTCAGAGTTTAGCCAAGCACCTTGGTTCCTAAACAGACGAGGACAAACAGCTGGATGTAGAAGGTTCTACTGCTGTCAGAGACCATTTGACCATTTGAGTGTCTGAGACTTTGGGTTGTTGAAACCTATGCCTCTAAACAAATCTGACTTTTAAGTGGTAAAAATGTTGACTCAAAAGAAATAGACTCTAGTCATTTGAATGACATTGCAGGATAAACACTCTAAAAGCAGCCCAGTCAACACCAAGAACTATATAGGATGCAGTTATCAGTGGCCTCCACATTCTCCAATTAAATAAAAAGCATAACAACTTTTTTTGTTTAATATTTTTTTAAGCAGGAACTATCATTAACAAAATCAATATAAATGATCAAATTCTGTGTTTAATAAGATAACATAAGCTTTTATTCTGTTTTAAAAAGCATTGTCTCTCACAATCATTTAATGTACAGTGTTCCCTCGTTTATTGAGGGGGATGCGTTCCATAAATAACCCGCGATAGGTAACATTTATTGAGTAGGATTATAGATGTTTTAAGGTTGTAAGACCCTCACTACACACTTTATACACTATTCTCAGACAGACATTAATACTTTTTCACTTTTCTCTCTTGTTTAGACTCTTAAAGTTTAAACCTTCATAGAAAGATTCGTCTAGGATTATAGAATCAAAACAAAACTTATAAATCTAATCAATACTAAAAGTAGATTTCTTGATCCCTGATCTTGATCCTTGACTGTGCTAAAATGCTAGCTTAGATGCTAAACAAGCTCTGATTAAAGGCAAAAAACAGAACAAAAGTAAAAGATACAAGACAAGAAACAAAACATTATGAATGAAAAACCTTTTCTTCTAGAAACGTCTAATCTAGACTCCTTCAATTAACAAGTTGGCCTCCATATCCACCCAGAGTAGAGCCAGATCCTCAAGATCAAAACCTGCAGAGGCTGTAAAGGTTGGCGACAACAATCTGGACATAGTAAAGACCATCATGTATCTAGGCAGTGCGAGGAACCAAAAGTAGGACTGAACATGTACCTCACTGTCGGGAATCCCAAATGGTAACCACTGAAAGCTCCAATGCAGATACAACATAGAGTGTGAACCACACGATCAAAGATGGCGCCCATTTAAAGTCCCATTCCAATCATCTTCTGATCAATTTTTAAAGCATTCTCAGTGCTCTTTTAGTTATGAATATGTTTTTTAGCCCAATTAATAAACTAGGATTTAGTTTCTGCAGAGCTACAGTGGTTCACTCCAAACTGAGTTTTGGGCGGGGAACGAGAACCAAATGCAGGAACGGACATGTATATATAAACTAGGGCCGAAATATGGACAAAAAAACCCAAAAAAAACCCCCATAAGATTATGCACTGTTCATCAATGTCTGTGAGAAGAATCCTCAAGATGCACTCAAACTCTGGCAAAGATAATAAACCATTCGCCAGAAGAAGATGGGGTTCGATTGGCCACACCCTAAGGAAAACAACATCTAGCTTCACCTGTCAGGAGCTTAGCTATAATTCCCAAGTGAGGAAAAAACAAAGAAGACCAAAGAACACAAGGGACAGCCTCTGTGGTCCTGGACCTCCTGCAGAGGTGAACAGTTTGATTGCTAACTTGAGCTGGTGAGTAGCTCCCAGAACAAGGCACCATGGCTTCTTAGTTTTTTCAGCCTCCATCAGTCTTCGTGTGCGCACGGTGACAGCATTTCCTCCATGAGCTTGTAATCACAGTGAAAGGAGCACATTATGCAAGCAATGCATTGGCTGTGGTGTTAAACTAAAGATGAGACAAAATTCTTTGAACAAATTTACATTAAAGCAGAGATGTGAAATTTCTTGTTCACGGTTTAATTTTTAAATGAAATATGAGGAACTTTTTGACGATTTTGTTAAGCTAAAACAAAGTTATCAAAGCTTTTTTGTCATGTCCCCACTTGTCCCCCCCACCCAACACACATGCACACTAATCTAACATTAAACAGGAAAATCTCTTAGCTGAGAGGTGGTGGTAGGGGGCAGAGGTGTGTGCTTCCCCGCGAGGAGTCGGGAAGGGGAGACAGGGAAAGAAAGACTGGGCCGGGCCTGGGTTAGGTATCACATACCAGAGGCCCTGGACCCCAAATCAGCCCTGTCTAGACTCTCTGGCACCTGCCTCTGCTTATTTACCACAGACAGCCGCTGGAGCCCCCGCAGCGCCACAGCACCGTAGTACCAGTGCATGCAACTAAACATCTACAATTCCTTCACTCCTGGGACTTAAACCCACATCCAGCACCAAAAGGAGACCCCCAATAAAATCTGGAGAGGGGGGTGGGGCAGTTCTTTGCCCTGGGAAAATTAGAAATACAGGCTTTAGAAGGGAAGAAACAGTGAAGGTGTAGCATGGAGATGGTTTGGGAGGACTGTAACAATTTTTGAACTTAACCAAGAGACTGAAAATTATACATATAATTATATATTTTGCAATTACTGTATATTCCGCACTATACAGATTATAAGGCGCATCGCCAATTAATAGTATATTTTCAAGATTTTGTCACATATATACTGTATATACAGTGAGGTCATTAAGTATTTGATCACCCTGTGAATTAGAAAGTTCACCCACTTAGAAAACATTGAGGGGTCTAAAATTGTCATCATGGGTGCATTTTCACATTGAGAGACAGAATCTGAAGAAACATTCAGAAATCACGTACGATTTTTTAAAACAATTTATTTGTATATTAGTGTGACTAATAAGTATTTGATCACTTGAGTTGAGCAACTTTAATATTTGGTACAGAAGCCTTTGTTAACAATTACAGAGGTCAAACGGTTCCTGTAGTTCTTCACTAGGTTTCTACAAACTGCAGTAGGGTTTTTCTCCCACTTTAGGTCTGGAGACTGGCTAGGCCACTCCAGAACCTTGATATACTTCTTACGGTTCCACTCCTTGGTTTTCTTGGCTGTGTGCTTCGGGCCATTGTCATGCTGGAAGACCCAGCCACGACCCATCTTCAACGCTCTGACTGAGATAAGGAGGTGTTTGCCCAATATCTCACAATACAGAGTTCCGTTCATATTCCCCTCTTGCCTTCTCCCCTCCCATCTGCATTCACAAGTTGTATTGCACCCAGTGCGAAGGACTTCCTGAGCCTTTCTGTAGTGCACGGCAGAGAGCAAAGGCGGTCACTGAAGGCCCTACTTTGGTCAGCAAAGACTCCCTGTAGGGGGTGGCTGGTGTTCTTCACTATGCTGTCCAGTTTAGACAGCTTCCTTCACTCTGCCACAGCCCCCACCGTCTCTAGGTTTAGCCCTACCACACAGCCTGAGCCCTCTTGATCAGATGATTCAGTTATCTATGTCCTTTAAGTCCTAACACACCACAGCACAGAAAACAACAGACTGACAAAACAAAAAAAGGAGTTTTGAGCAGACATTAAAAGAGGCCAGTCTTTTTAAGAAGTATAACCTGCTCTGCCCCTTCCTGTAAAAGTAGTCTATGTTTACCCACCAGTTCAGATTCTTGTCCAGCAGGATTCCTAGGTATTTGTAGTTGTCAACTACCTCCGCCTCTGCTCCATCAATGAGGATGGGCTGAACCGTGGCAGGTGTTCGACCGAAGTCCAGCACCATCTCTTTTGTCTTGGTGGTGTTCAGGTGAAGGCAGTTTTGTTGGCTCCAGTGCACAAAGTCATCCACCAGCTATCTGTACTCCCCCTCCTCACTCACTTTGATATATGCCACAATTGCAGTGTCATCTGAGAACTTCTGCATGAGGCATGCATCAGAGTTGTAATGGAAGTCGGTGGTGTAGAGGGTGAAGAGGAGAGGTGAGAGCACTGTCCCTTGTGACCAGTCAGCATGGAGGAATGGCAACTCCCCATTCTGACAGATTGTGGCTTGTTTGTCAGACAATCTGTTATCCATGACACCAGTTGGAAGTTCAAACCAAAGGAGATGATATTCTGCTTGAGAAGGAGGGGCTGGGTTGTAATAATAGCGCTGGAAAAGTACAAAAGAATTCATTCATTCATTCATTCATTCTCTACCGTTTTATCCCTTTCGGGTAACACGGCTGCCGGAACCTATCCCGGCCACTTGTGGAGGAAGGCAGGGGGCACCCTGGACTGTTCGCCAGTCTGTCGCAGGGCTACAAAAGAATATAGAATAAAAGAATACTTAAAAAAATAATTACCATCTTGAATTTAAAAAAAAAAAAAATTAGTACCTCCTATAAATGCTAACCCCTTCAAGGGATTTCATTCACTTCCCAACTCCTTGAGCATTACTGGGAAGCCACATGGAAAAAAATGTTGGTTTTAAAGTTGAAACATTTTGAGCGCTGTTAGCATGGTGAGCTTCAAAAAGGACATTTCCCAGTTGCTAGCATGTATTTGACCAACATACTGTAAAAATGAAATACAAGAATCCTTAGCTCAAGCTGAACGGAACAATGTCACGAACATTATGAACATATCAAGGAACTAGGGCATGTTCAACAAAAAACCTTTGTTGCAAAGGATGTTCTAAAATTTACTTTTCCAGATTCTTGTAAAAATGACATAAACCTGTTTGTTATCCCCAGGGTGGAGATAAGAGCAACAGAAAAACAAACATTTAATTTAAATACATTTATCAGATGCATTTCTGACCAAGGGGACAGGAGCAGAAGGGGGGAGTGAGAGGCGTGTAGTACCTACTGAGCCAGTGAGGGTGGGTCAAAAGGAGGGGGCCTTACAACACCTTTGTAGCTTTGATCTTAACTTTATTTCTGTGTTTAATTGCTTTATATGTCCTTTTTTCTAAAACTATATTATTTTTAACCAAAAGTTTGGAAAACTTGACATAAAAAGGCCAGAGTAAACAGATTGTGCTGATTGTAATGATTTGTTAAGACCATGTTAAAAGTTGGGCAGTATGCATCCATCTACATTCTGAGAAACATGGATGAACTCAATAAAACCACTGACAGCTGGAACCAGAGCTGCCTTCTTTATTACCAGAGTGGAGGAGGCACTGGAGTGAGAGCAGGGCTGAGTGGACCACAAGGTGAGGTCAGAGGTCACATCCTGGTCATGCTGCTGGCTGGCCTCTCCTCCCCTATCTGGCCTCTCCTCCCCCTATCTAGTGCACTAGATTTAGATCCCTCGGAACAAACAGCAGTCTCTCCTAGCCACATCTGGCTGGTATTTACACCCAGTCCTGACAAACATGACACACATTTAACTAATCGCTGGTGATGAGAGGGGCTACCGACCAGGTCAGCTCAATCACGGAATCACAGAAAACGGATACCCTAAACTCAACAAAGTTGTACAAAAGAGCAAACAACCTGAGGGAGAGGTACTGTTTGAATTCATTTAATGTCTGTTTTACTTTTCCGTACTGATGTTGGGAGGAAAACAACATGAAAAAAGTGGAATTGTATAAGAATGACAGAGCAGCACAATGGGGTCAACCTGCATGAATTCCCACGTGAGGCAAACCGTCATCTGCCCCGGTGTTCTGGGGCCAACGTTAGCCAGCCTTACCTGCGGTATGCAGTCTGTGTTGGCAAACATGGACTTGAATCTGTCCTCAATGCTGATGAGGTACAGAATGCACATGCTGCGCCGTCTCTGGGCCTCGTCAGCTGCAACCCAAACAGAGGTGGAGAAGGAAGTCCGCATGAATGACTGCTTGTAGCGTAACGCTCAGCAGGACACCGGTGACCACATCTAGGACGGCTGTGTGTTCTTTAAAAATATTAATGGGCTGAATGGGCGTCTTAACAGCTATTCCAGTCGGAGGTCAATTGGCATTCAGAGCTGAATCAGAGGCAGTCGACTGCAGTTTCTCAGTTTGTTCTGACACTCTCCAGGTACAAATGAAATTAGGAAAATCTCTTTTTTTAGCTTTAAAATGGAACATCGCACACTAGTTTTAATAAAAAAAACAAATGCTTTATTTAAGATAGATGTACACCTCCCCAACTTTTTGGTTCCATGTTCTTCAGATAAGCTCTATTTTACAAATGAAGGAAAGCAAGTATGATAAACTAAACCTAACCTAATTACTTAAAAAACCTAATAAATAACAACTTTTGCAATTTGTCAAAAAAAAAGTAAAAGCTTATGAGTGAATAAATGCATGTTATTATTTTGTCAGTTCTGTATTATTATGTTTTTTGGTAACCTTGGTCTAAATAGATTATGCCTTAGTCACATTCACACACCGTTGGGGTCCGATGGGTTTTTGGATTGACCGGGCCTGTGAAGGGTCGTAGACAAGAGCGACTGCAAACTGTGCTCTGGTTGTCTGAATGAAAAATCCTTACGATCCGCCAGCGTCACTTCACCCTTACTTAACCTTGTCTGTTGTTTAAGTGCTCTCTACGACCTGTTGTCCACAACATGTCCCCAGAAAAAAACGTGCATGAACATTTTCTATCCAGGGGCTCGCCAAGCTGCCTACAATCTAAAGATTTCGTGCAGGCCACCTTTGTGCCCTGTATAGGTTTGCCCATTTTTCAGCCCGTATCCACCCCTAAGGGCTAGTTCTACAAAGTCTACCTAATGCTAGGATGGTGATGAGGGTTGAAACCGTACTGGACACTAATGGAACACCGTTCCATCCCCCCATTTAATCAGAATCTGCCTTTGATGAGGAAAGCTTCCAATCACGAACTTTAATATTTTCTTTCAACTAATGTCTTATAGAGGAATATTAATGACTTAAGTACATATGTATACATTTTAAAAGAGGAAAATAGTCATATGCAGGATATATTTATATATATTTTGTACCTGCTTTTACATTTTTCTTCTTCACTACTTTGTGGAAACATGCTCACTTTTTCAAAATAGACTAAAACAAATGTTTCGCAAAAAAAGACAGGTGTAAAAAAGTCAAATTTAAACAATATTGGTCTAAATAAGTTTATTTGATACTACAAGTACAGTGACGTAAGCATTAAGCTTAATAGTGTCTGCATGGAAAGAACATGTTTGACATTTTTTTTCAAAAACCTCCCAGTCAGTGTAGTGTGGAGCTCTTATCAGAGGAGATACAGGCTGGATGGATTGAGTGTTAGTCCGTCAGCTAGCACCAGGCCGTTATGAGTTTGACCTCTGATCTGACTTTAGAGCTATAGGCAGAAGTGGGAGGAGCTTACGGGAAGTTAAATTAATTCAGTTAAGACCGCCATGGAAAGTGTTAGGAAAGACAATCTCTGTTGGACCACAACATTTAGACCTCCGGTTATCCGGTCAGAAGCAGTCCCAGCCACTGCAGCGACCGTATCGGCGAGTATCAGAACCAGATGGGCTCGGTGAACCGTCGAAGCCGAGGAGAGTGGTTTTCTTGCTGTAATTGGGAAAACAGGAGGCATCAAGTTTACCGCCTCTAATAAGCTGAATTCAAGCTGCTGACTGTAGCATGTGCTTCTCATTAAGCATCCTTTACCTCCAGCGGTACCTTCACAAAACTCCCAAACATGCATACTTCAGACGGGCTGAACTCCTTCACTTTACTGGAAGGAAAACATGGAGGATCCTTTATGAGCAAAGAGAGAGATCCTATTAAATGTTCAAAACAGTGTTGAATCTGGGCGGCTAGAGGTGGTAGGGAGGAGAGGGGGTGCAGTGGGGGCTGTTAAGACTTAACTAGACCGTCCAGGGGCAGTTAGTGGCAGAGCTCAACTCTAATTACACCCCAGTCTGATTTAAACGTCCGTAAAAGTTACACCCGCAGAAGCGTCTGCAGTTGGTGAAAGGGCTGGTTCTGCATTTTCCGGACAAATGAGTGGGCCGGGTTTGGATCTCAGTCGCGCTGCGCACCACAGAACACCGTCAAGTGCTTTTATGGGGCAGCCGTCACACCCTCGCCAACATAATCATCATTAAACCATTTGTGCAGCAGTTTGTGTTTCAGTGTAAGATTTGCATCTATAACAGACAGCGATAATAAAATGGAGTTTGTTATTTCCTGAGGTGACGCCCCCTATTTTGTTTTATTTGAGTAATACCCTTTATTATTCTGCTTTAGTAATTAAAGAAGTTCTATTTATACATTTCAAACATTTTGAATATAATTTATAACTTATTCTAAGAACTGAAAATTGTTGATAAAAACATTTCTTTGAGAACTTTTCAAAGATACAATTTGAAGATTTTAGAAAAAACTTTACTGATCTAGACCACTGGTCTCTCACCTTTTTCAGGCCATAGACGGGTTTAATGTCAGACAATATTTTCACAGACTGGTCTGTACGAGCCTAAAGTGGCCGTCAACATTTTTTTTTAGTTTCCAGTTTCCCTCAACGTTTGAGGTTAAAGTTAATCTTCATCCTCTGAAACAAAAAAACACAAATCAATAAATGGTTCCAACGATATCACCTAGTCATAAATAATCATCATCATATTTATGCTGCAAAAAAAATCATCAGTAATGATGAAGAATTTTATATGAAGATGCATCACATTTGGTTCAATAGCTCTCAAGATATTAAAGATAATTAATTAATTAGCCACATGACTAGTTATCACCTATATAACTAGATAATATTTAACCTTTTTCTTCTAGTTAAGTTGCACTATTTTTACTTAATTTTTCAAGTTACTTCACAGAAGTGCTCTGTTTAATGATTAAATAAAAACAGAAGGCTGATGAAATAAAAATAGTGTAAAACCTGAATCTGTTTATTGTGTTTAAATATATCTATTTAATTTTCACATAAAAGCACAAAATTTGACAACCCATGACAATCCCCCTTCCTCCCTCCTGCTGTCAACAATTGCATAAGTTATAATTGCAGCATATCATTAAGATACATATGTATAACTGTTTTAAGAAGACATCAAAAACAAACATAACATAAAAATTGTTTATAAATACATATATATATATATATATATATATATTTTTTTTTTTGGCCCAAAGATGAAAAGATACAAGTAAATGTGTCACATCCTTTCAAAAACACTGTATTTTAGGACAGAACCAAAACATGTGAATTATGATGGTCTCTGGTGATTTACACTTGTCACATGTTGCATTGGTTTATGGAAACTGAATCTGTTTATTACATTTTTCCATTTTTTAAAATGTTTTACTAAATTGTCGGATCGTGACTCAAAATCCAATGGCAGCTATTTTGAAATGAGCTGGAAAAGCCCTTCAACTGCCCCTAGTGAAATGATGATGAACGGGGCAGAAGACATGGACCGAGTTAAATGCAATGGGTTTTCTAGGAAAGTTTGTGTCATGCTAATGAGATAGGGATTTTTAAAATGTGTGTTTCATATATTGTACAAATGATTATAAAGGGTTAATTTCTTGTAAAGATCTACTTAGAAGAAAAAGTCTGGCTCCATACTGTGGTTTTCAAATGTAGGTTTGTTTGCTTTGGGCCTTTAAAAAGTAACAGTTTTATAGCAGATTTGATATCAGTTTTTTAGAAACTGACATCTGCTTCATGGGAGTTATCATACAGGAGGTGTTGAAGACAAACCTTTCTTTCTCTGCTTTGATCTTCTCCTGAGTTGTCATGAACCCCGGCTGGATTTTCTCTCTGCAGATAAGAGCAGAGCCCCATACAGAGCGCTGCAGGGAAAGGCGACGGCTGGCAGAGGGAGCCGATGATTAATGACGCCTGCGCTCGTATAAAAGAGTGCAGTAAATGCACCCGAACACAGAGTGTCACAACCGTGAGCGGGCCTGATATTTCAGCGCTGAGTTATATTATGCGTGTGTGCCTCGCTTCCTGCACGAGCAACCCCCACCTGCCACTTCCCAACAAAACAGTCCTCCCTAAATCTCCGAAGACCTCCTCCGCCTCGCGGGCCTGCTCCTGCAAAAACAACATTTGTGCAGAGGCTCTGGCATGTTGTTTTAGCAAATATATTACATTAATTATGCTCTGTCACCCAAGCCTCCCCTTGAGAAGCTTCAAAGCCACATCGGGGATGCTGCTGACCGTGTCACACGACCCCGTGGATGAGACGGAAAGCCACTCGCACGCTCTGAGGAGTGAATACACCGAGTTACACAGGCCTCATAATAAACCTACCATAAACTATATTTACCCAACAAGTGGGTTGTAGGGATGTTTAAAAACCTGATATCATATTTTATATTTATATGATTCAGGGTCTAACAAGCACAAGGAAATTACCAAGTGGAGACTGGAGAGTGTGGGAATGTGGCCATTTGGTTGAACAGGAGGCGCTACACGCTGCTCAAAAGGCTCCTGGAGCTCCCAAGAAATTAGTCAGGCCAACTTCTTCACTGCAAATGTTTCCGCCTGGACATAACAGGGGGCTCCAGTTAGTCATATAGCAGTGGGACCCAAACCTCTGCAACAGAGGACACAAGGCCTGGGTCATTTTTAGTACACAAACTTATAAATAAAGGAAAATAACCACTGTTTTTTGTAACGTACATTGTAGTTTTACTGTGTATAAAATGTTCGCTGTTTTTTTCCTGGTAGTTTGTGAATTTGTGATTTTTCTAAAATAAGAGTTTTTATTATTTGTCTTGTCTTTTTAGGCTCCGCCTCTCCGTCCTTCATGTCAGAGAAGCTTCAGGTGTCCCACAGGCAGGTGGAGGTGTTGAGCTGATGACACCCTGACACCTCCCTCTGAAGACTGTGACACACTGAGGGATGAGGTGGTGTTGGTGGCGCGGCGTGTTAACACCCCTCCTTCCTTCTGTGGTCTCCCGCAGCCGCCCGCCAGCCTGCCCGCCACACCACGCAACCTGCTCCCAGTTAAAAGCTGCTGCTACTGTGGCGCGAGGCAGCTGCAGCCTCACCGTCGCAGTAGACCTCGAGCTGCCTAATCAACTGCAGCCGCTGTCAATTACACTGACATTTCTCCTCCATTAGTGACAGCAGCTGGGAGAAATCAGGCTTATCTGACAGAGAAACTCATGTTGCTGAGCAAACAAACCATGGTGACATTGTGTCAGGATGCAATCTCTCTTTCCTGTTCTCAGACAGAAACCTTTTCTAAGTGTTGGCACCACTCTATTTTTTTTTATCTTTTTTTTTTTTTTTGGGTGCATGGTTTAAAAGCCCCCTGAAGACTTTTTTAATCTGAATCAAAGATCCACTGCAGGGAAACAAGCAGATAAAAGAAGCTCCTAAAAGGGTCTGGCTTTGATAGAGACCCAGAAACAGAGATTGGAACCAGGTGGAGCAGGATCTGGGCGGGTGGAGATGCTAAGGTCTCTTTGAGTAAATTGGCACACAGCAGCAGCACAGGTAGCCCTTGGAGACCTTTCATTGAATTGTGATCTGTCCACAAGAACTTTTGATTTGTCAAAAAGGTGTCAAGTTCACTCTTAGGACTCTTCTTGTAGAAAAACACAAGAAGACTCCTGAGAGTGTTGTTTTACTGATGATCAGCTTTCAGGTTTTTTTTCCAGCCGATTATTACACTCCTGACGCTGCAGTCTGTAATAACCTGTCGGTCTGTGAGTTTGCTTATATTCAGTTTTACAACAGTTGCTGCTTCATCACTTTTTCATAAACTCAAGTTTACATAGATTTTCTTGGGAGTTGTCTCTTGAACGTGCGTCGCTGAGGCCTGTCTGAATGTAATTGTTTTTAGTAAAAAAAGTAACAGTTGAAAAAATGTTCTGAATACTGAGTAAAGTAAAAGTCTCAAAATGTCAGGTTTAAAGTCTAAAACGTACAGAATTAGGCTAATAAAAAAGTAAAAGACAAATCAGGTATTTTTTGTACATTAAAATAAAAACAGGAATGAATGAAATAGAAAGTAACATCCTAGTAGGGAGGACTGCACGGTGGGGCAGTGGTGGATCCTTTAAGCGAAAAGGCCCTGGTTCAAATCCCAATTGGGACCTTTCTGTGTGAATTTGCATGGGTTTGCTCCGGCTTCTTCCCACGGTCCAAAAACATGTTTCATAGATTCATTGTTGTTTCTAAATTGTCCCTGGGAGTGTAAGGCCAAATCCGTGATGCTTCACTACCCCTCTGGCTTCCAGTTGTAGGGGCATTTGATGCTGTAGCGGTGTCCAAAAGTGTTTTTTAAGGAGTATCCGTCTGTCTCAGGGCTGGCTGTCCCTCCGCTAGTAGGTTAATCTGCGTTGGGCTTGTGGCCGGAGGAGAAATGCACTTCTTTTTTTTAAACTTGTCCTGTCCAACAGCTGAGCAGACAGATGAGAGCTGAAAGCCTCTTGTGTTGGACATATTTTACTGTTACAATAGAGGTTATGAAATGTTTGACGCACTAGGTGTACAGTACGTAAGGTTTGGACACACCTTCTCATTCAAATGAATGGGAAGGTGTGTCCAAACCTTTGGTCTCTACTGTATATTTAAATAAACCCCTTTTGTAATTTAGACTAAACTTTATTCATCTTACTCATATCTGTAACAGTCTTTTGCTGGACCGGACGGAAAAGAAAAGAAGGGAAGAAAAGCAATCACATCCGCCACCCAGGCCAGAGCCAGCAGGACCGCCACGTGGGCCCCCAAAGCCAGAGAGCGGGGAGGACAATGGGGGACAGAGAGTGAAAGCCCCAGCCCAACCAGGAGACCAGAAACGCATTTCTTCATGTGGGTGTGCTCCAAAGCACAGAGGGTTGCATTTAAATTTGATAACGATTTTTTGTTTTAGCATTTAAAGTTATAAAACCGATATTATTATGTATTTTACAAGTGCAGGGAGCTACGCGCTAACTTAAATGACTATTAACGATGCCATGGAGCAGTAGTGACGTCTGAACAATTTTTTCCATGTATCTCTGCTTGGAGGGATAAATGTAGAGATAAGGAGAAGCCGTAGGGGTAAACAAACAACTCAGATTCAGCCTAGGAGTTTGTGATTGCGGCCCTTCGACGGACTGACAACCTGTCCAAAATGTATCCCGTCTTCGCCCTAAACAGTAGTTGGGTTAGTTTCCTTGCAGCCTTGTGACCTCCAAGGGGATACAGCAGGTTAAGATGGATCCCAGTAGAGCTTTCACTGATGAATATAGTAAGTTAAGAATGCACAGGAGTGGATCTCTGTTCATTTGCAGAATGATGGCACTCATATTGTCTTTCTTACAGCCACATTCACACCACCCTATGCAACACACGTTCAAAGGTCCATTTTTTAATGAAAAGTCTGCAAGTTTTTTTGGAGGGATCTGTTTGCCATCTGGACTATTAGAAAAGGATATAGGCTTTTTTCTTCTGCAGCTCGTCTTGCCAAAGGTCACCCGTCCTCAGCACATGTTTGATAATGTTCATGCAAAGGGCCCCAATTTTAAACTGTGTATCCAGGCTGTGTGGAACTTGGAAAAGTGCAGGAAGGAAGTTAAGAGGGAAGGAGAAAAAAAAACACTTCTATTTCAGGTAAGAGAGGATTTTCAAACTGAAATGCTCTTTAGGATTCCAGCTGGGAGTTGACAGTGAGGTGACCCTGTATGTCACCCCTGAAGCAGATCACAAAGTCAGCTGTCACATGAGAAACATGCCAAGTCAAAACTCATGTCCTTGTTTGACTTCTAATCAGCACAACTTGAACCATTTTACAAGCCAAACAGCATAACATGGAACAGGGATCGTGTTACAGGCATGCACGTGCTCTCGCAGCCGCGATCATTTCTGACAGACATTTACGTATTATTCTAGCAAGAGCTAATTTGAGGGTTTCTGAAACTGAGGAGGCTGCCAAGCTCCTGGAGAAGAGAGACACAATGGCATCTGCGCAAGAGAAATGTGCTGCTGCTCTTCTGATTTACAGGATTCAAAAACATGAAGGTGAGAGAAAATCTAAGCGAAAATAAAAGCACGTCATCTAGAATAAATGTTGTATTCAGTTATGGGGATTTGATGTCAACTCCATTGCATCGTGCATAGTGGGGTTACCTTGACGACTAAATCATTATTGGTATGTAAATGTTGATGATAAATGAGGGTCCTGTACAAAACTGTTCACATCATTAAACCAGAAGAAATGGAAATTAAAGCCACAAGAGCTGCACATGACAAATTCATGGTAATAAACACCATATTGTGTCATTATGGTTTGCTTAGCTTTTAGACAGAGATTTGTGTGTTGAAGTTTCACAATATTCTGAAAAATGTGGGTGCAATAAAAGGAACTGCACTTTTTTAAGAGCGCCGTTCAAAATAGAAATCTTCTAAGTTCAACATTTTTTCCTCAGTTAGGAGGTGGTAAGTTGAAATCCCTAGGAGGAGGTTAAATTCGGTACTAACGTTTTTTTTTCTTTTTGTGTTTTGGAAATAAAAATGGCGGCCTCTTTCAAAGGTCAATAAAACCTTGGTTGTGGTTTAACCTTGTGAAGATGAGGCTGCAGCAAAAATGTCCTTTTCCCATATTGTTGATAAATGTAAAAGTCGCCAAATTTCACATTTTGCTACTAAACGGCTGCCAAGTCGCAGGTCTTTTGGACATCCTGACACGTGTCTTTTGGTTTCATTAGTGAATTTTTATTTTATTTTGTCTTTGTCTGAAGGTTCTAGGCACTGTGAGTTATTTATTTATTTATGTATGGGGGGTGGGGTGGGGGGTTGTCATTAGTACCCGGCACAAATTTGCTGGGTCTTAGGTGTGTGCACATTCTGGTCAGATTTTGAGCGTGATGGGGTCAATTTTTTGCTCAATGCATTTTTTGGAAGATTTTGCAGCCACGTTGAGTGTGTGTCAGTGTGTACTTTCTTGGTGCTACACACTTTACATGTCTGTTTGGGCTCATTCCTTTCTTTTGAGGAACTTTGGCAAACTTTTACAAATGAAAATTTTAACCTTGACATTAACCCCGTCCGTCCGCTAATTTCCCAACATACCATTTCATCCAGGACTCAACGTATTTTATCCTTGAACACAAAAAACAATAAAGTAATTTAAAATTTCTCATTTGGAGTTTTTTACATCACTAGTGACTTTACCGAATTTCCTCTTGTTAAAAAAATACTGTAAGAGCTTTTTTGCAAGAATAGTTGAGTAAACTTGAAAATAAAATATAGTTCAAAAATAAAAGTTTTGATTTAAGACTTCAGGACATCCTAAGACTATTTGTCCCTCTGAACATTTACCTGGATTGACAAAAGAAAATATGGCTGATGGTTGTTGCCAGGTCTACACTTTGCTTCCAACCCTCTGTAAGTACTCAGGCAAGGGCCCCAAGGGCTGCCTCTAGGTACAGACACATGAACACAAGCCAATAAGAACACAAAGAAAGCAAAAACAGGACAGAAAGAGATGGGAAAGAAAACAAAAAGACACAGATGGAGGTTAGCTTAATGGAAGTTGGAGAATGCTATCAGGTTGGAGGATACAAAGGATTTTGAGCAAACCGGAGCTGCTCATATTGACTTAAATCCCAGGATTCGTCTCCCCCTTTCAAACTGGGACCTTGGGCCTCCCAGTTCACACGAACACTTGGCTCTTATCAACTGTGGACCATTGGATAAAGCGTTATAAATTGAGAGAGCAGATGCTGCCTTATGACAGGAACAAATGAGGCTGCAGTACGATGCAAAGGCCGCAGAGGATGATGGCTCCGTGCGGCTAACGGCAAAGTAAGGAGCTAAGCCCTCTTATCTTCCCATATCTTTCATATTTCTGCAAATCTGATGTGTCTCATCTGAGGACATTTTTAGTTGTTTCACTTGTGGTTATTGCCGTCTTCTTGTTTTAACTTTAAGCTGTGTCTTCGCTTTGTCTTTTGGTTTCCACTGCAGCTTTAAAAGATGTCATCCTTAACTTAACAGATTTTTTTTTGTAAATATAACATGCTACATTTAATGTAAAGCATATAGCCTATTTATAATGTTAAGCTTCATTACAGCCAATCTAGGTCATTTTTGGATTAACTTAAAATTTTCAATCTTTCATTTTTAATATTGCTCCGTAATTTATATATATTAAAAAAAGCAAATTAATATTAAATAAGTTACTCATTATTAGCATTTAAAGGTGTATTTTTAGCACTGTCCAGCCTTGTTTTATGTCCTTTTTCAACTGTTTACTGTATCTAATTTTCCATGTAGTAAATAGTTTAATTCTATATCATTGTTCAGTATAATTAAGCTTGTGTGCAGCAAAATTAGCATTGAAAAGAAAAAAATTATTTATTTTCAACATTTTCAAAATCATATATGGAATTTAGGCTTTTTAAGCTAGTTCTGCATTAAGTTTAGTTTTGAATTTTCTTAAAACATTACTCATGACCTTGAAAGGCTTGTATCCAGCTTTTCTGATAATTTTACATTTAAAAACCCACTCCAAAGAAATTGTGTTCTTTGTGTTTTTAACGTGTTCTTGTGGCATTTTTCTGAGGATGGAGGACATACAGTATCTTACCAAAAGTACTCGCACACCCATCCTAATGATCAGAATCAGGTGTCCTAATCACTTGACCTGGCCACAGGTGTATAGAATTAAACAGTCAGGCATGAAGACTGCTTTTACAAACATTACAAACATCCAGTCGCTCCTAAATTTTCCACAGTCAACTGTCAGTTCTATCATAACACACTGGAAGAGTTTGGGAACAACAGCAACTCAGCCACCAAGTGGTAGGTCGCGTAAACTGACAGTGAGGGGTCAGCCGATGCTGAAGCGCAAAGTGCAAAGAGGTCGCCGACTTTCTGCACAGTCAATTGCTACAGAGCTCCAAACTTTATGTGACCTTCAGATTAGCCCAAGTACAAAGAGCCTCATGGAATGGGTTTCCATTGCAGAGCAGCTGCATCCAAGCCACACATCACCAAGTGCAATGTAAAGCATTGGATGCAGTGGTGTAAAGCATGCCACCACTGGAGTAATCATTTACGCTTTTCCATCTTAGAAGTCTGAAGGACGACTCTGGATTTGGAAGTTGCCAGAAGAACGGTACATTTTGGACTGCATTGGGCTGAGTGTAACATTTGGTGGAGGAGGAATTATGGCGCGGTGTTGTTTTTCAGGACTTGGACTTGGCCCCTGAGTTCCAGTGAAAGGAACTCTGGATGCTTCAGGATACCAAAACATTTCGGACAATTCCATGCTCCTAACCTTGTGGGAACTGATTGGAGTGGGCCTCTTCCAAGAGTGTGCACCAGAGCACAAAGCAAGGTTGATAAAAACATGGATGACAGAGTCTGGTGTGGATGAACTGGACTGGTCTGCACAGAGTCCTGACCTGAACTCGATAGAAGACCTTTGGGATGAATTAGAGCCAGGCCTTCCCCACCAACATCAGTGTGTGACCTCACCGATGCTCTTTTAGAAGAATGGTCCGAAAGTCCTATAAACACACTTCTCAACCTTGTCGACAGCCTTCCCAGAAGATTTGAAGCTGTAATAACTGCAAAAGATGGACCAATTTCATGTTGGACTCTATGGGTTACGGTACTTCATTTAATATGTGAGTCAAGTCAGGTGAGCAAATCCTTTTGGTAATATAGTGTGTATAAAGAAAATTAAAAATGAAATTGCATTTCTGAGTATTTCTTCGTACAAACCTTTGTAATTCAGAAGAAGACGAGAAAATTCTGTTGGAAAAAGTTTGTATTTGTTACACAGATGCTACATTTGCATGGCCACAAGCTCCCTGCTCTGCTCCATGCTGATCCATCCACTTGTAGAAGGGGCGTAAACTAGTGAGAGAAAGTGTAAACAGATGGATGATGGGAAGTGAGGGTAGGGTTGTGCCGTGCCAACAGTCCTGACCGCAAATTTCTAATTAACTACTGCCGGTCTGTCCTAGAAAGCAACATAGGTTTTTTTTATTTGGGATAAAAACGGCTTAATATGCTTTTACAATGGATCAAAAGATGATCAGAGTCTTTACGCATTTATGCAGGTCCTTTTAGACTGTCACTTGTTACAGCTTGTTGCACTTTGAGTTTTTCAGCAGAGGAAGATAAATTGTTTAAGCTCCAGCTCTTGAGGTTTCAAGAAGAGATGTGGAGAAAAAGTACCGCTGCCCGAGTTCCTTTAGTTTGTCTGGGCCAGCTGAAAGAGGATTTTGTCCAGAATTTCTTCATGCGGCAGCTCCACGTACTGATCGACGCAGCTGATGCTCGCCTCCACATCCAGCTGAAGGAAAAATTACGAGAGCAGCAACGACATCATTCATCCTTACGACCAAAGCACCTTGGAGTTCAGACTCAAGTATTCATATCAATAGAAATCAGATTATACTTCCACTTCTGTGTACGATGGAAAGGCTTGAGGTGAAATTAGTTTTTTCTTTGAGTTTTCTGTGGGAAACAAATGGATGAAAGCTACAAACAGAGCTATGGTCTCCACTTCCAGTGTTGCCCATAACTGCCCCAAACTTCTATACAGCTGGTGCCATAATTTTCAATTAAAGTGTCATTTTGGTTATTTACCAACTATAATTAGGTATTATGTAAACTCTTTTTTGTTTTGTTTTTTTACAGTTTTTGCAGATAAATGAGTAGATTTTATGTTTCTTTGTTAAAGGAGTTTCCTTATTTGCTTTGTAACCAATGTTTTCTTTTTCCTCCCAACAAGGCCACTAAAAAAACATCTGAACTTTTTCAGTTCAAAACAGTTCTGGGATTTTTCTTGTGTGGCAACCAGAGAATGTACATACATGTAAGTTAAGAGTCTGTCTTTTGTCCGGTAAAAGAAGGTTGTTTATCTTGGTTTGCCAAAAATGTCAGAAGTTTCCTTATTAATGAGAACTTTTTCTTAAGCTGACCCTGTTGTGTTAAAAGTTTGTAAGGTTTGAGTGAATGGACTTTTCAAAAACTGTTTTAAGACATCCACAGAGTAATGATCTTAAAGTTTGATTCTGATCATCTTTTGATCTATTTACAAGCACTCCCAGTGGTTTTCTAACTAGGGTTAAGGTTAGGGTTAGTCATTTTTAGTCAAAATGCAAAATGTAATTTGTTTTTAGGACATAGTATCTGCTGAACAACAGAAGTTCATCAGAAATTCACCTCTGAGTTGTGGGCGGGACTGTTGGTGCAGAGCAAGCCCGCCCCCACATCCCATCACCTATCTGTTTATATGCTCCCCTGCTCGCTTTCAGCTCCTACCACTCCCAAACTGACATTATCAATGCAACATAAATGCAAGTGGATGCATTGGATTGGAGCCCACCTATCGTATTTTCTACATCACCACTACAATCTTTTTCCAACTGCATTTTTTGTCTGCTCTTGATTTACATTTGATTCAAGAAAAACTCAGAAATGCAATTTTAATCTTACATTTCTTTCTATGTCTCCTCCATCGTCAGAAAATGCAGCAAGAACAAAAACCAGTTAAAAACACCAAAAACCCAATTTTCCACTGATAGGCTCTTTAAGGAAATATTTACAAAGTGTTGCCCGACTCAAATCCATAAACTGTAACACTGGCAAGATAGAGTGGTATACAGAAGGAAAAGAAAATTAAACCTGCTCGTCTTTTGGACCAAACCATGTCTGCGGGTGTGATGGATGGCATGACAGAAGACTTAGGTCACGGAAGCTGAGAAGTTGAATCAGGGTGAGGGGATAGGAGAAGTGGATGGAAGATAAGATGGATGTGTGGTGTTTGTTATGCAACCTGGAGATGGATTCAAATGACTTTTTTCTATTTTAATCTCTGGGGAGTTTACCGAGATAATTGTTTTTAGATCATATGTTAATTCACATACGTTTCAGCAACAATTTTTTAGCCTTATATATATTTTATGCACTTAGTAATGAAGTAGTTCCTGTTTAAACTAGAATGCAGAAACCTTCAATATAAGAAAACCTACTGGGAAAAGTCAAAAGGACAAATGGAGGTTTATTCATAAATGAATATAAAATTGCAGATAACTTGGATATTAAATGATTATCACATTTGGATGTGAGTGAGATGAGTAATTCTATAAATCTTCTCTGCAGAAGGCAGTGACCGCTGATGTCAGTCATCTATATTTAGCCTGCCGCTCTTCTCAATATGGCCAATACATATTTGAGTGAAGGGTCAAAAATACACAGTGATTTGTGGTTGTGCAGCTTGTGTCAATTCTTCTCTGCATTTCTCCGACAAATCGGCGGCTAGAACTGGAAATGGGAACAAGTGTCGTTTAATTTAGAGCCTGTGGTGCTTGCGTGGTGACCATAAAGAGCATGGCACTGGAATCAAAAGAAAAACAACAGCATTAGAAGTCAAGCAGCTGTCAAAGCTCCTGTTTCACTTCAGTTACAGCAAGACTCAAATAATATTTCACCAAAATACAAGAAAGGTAACAGGCTGCTTCCTATGGCGACCTCGGTGGCAGGGAGGGTTCAAAAGCAACAATGCCGCTGCTTTTCTTTGTAAGGATAAAAAATACAACTAAATTATTTAGCAGCCAATGTTTATATTTACGTTGCAAACTTTGTCTATTTTAGGTTGTGCAGCATACTCTTCATAAGGTGCATTGTGGATGCGTTAATTGTTTATTTTGCATTTTTTGTTTGCTATTTTTAATTTCAAACAAAAAAAATAATTTAAAAAACTGAATAGCTATTAAACATTTTAAACCCAGGACTAGAACCCACATGTCTCAATTGAAAGGTATTTAAATGTAGAGTATCTAACCCTTGTACTATCCTATGACCGAACCCTTACATTGACGTGTTATCCCTACCATGACAAAGGTGGATAAAGGTGGAGAAGATTTCATGTAATCCATGGACACCAGTGAAGATCACAAATCATTGAAGAATAAAGGTTCAACGCACTGTCGGGTCTAGATGACCCAACTCCCAACGTTAAAGTGCCTAGGATAGCTCAAGGGTTAAATGCATCCAGCTTGGTAAGCCTTAGTCACAACTGTCCTTAAGGTTAGATTTGTGCAGTCTGCGAGTGAATAACTGGCTAACCTGTATGAAATATCAAGTTAGTAGACACTCAGTCACGTAGAGCTGCACATTTTTTTCTTAAGCATACTGCAAGCGACACTTGTACACACAATGGTTAGTAAGGCTGAAGTAGGTGAGTTGCTTGCCGTTAGAGCTGTTCACATGAAAAATGTGTGCTTCTTGTGTGCAATCTGATGGTTAGAAATTTAACAGAGTGTAGTTTTTATGGGTATTCTACACGCACTTGTGCATCGCCTGCACACCTTGTGCTTGCCGCGTTTGCGGGTGGTTATTGAGGAGCCTGTACAAGCACATTAAGGCCGTGTCACACAGCCGTTATGTACATTTTGCACATCTTGCACAGATGAAAATTGGTTATTTGTGAATATACACGACAAGAAGTGGGAAAAGTTGTGGTCTTTATTGGAAAATTTCACGAATGTATTATGAATCAACCACAATAAAACCACTGAAAAAGTATGAATAAACCACACACGTAAATCAACTTAGAACATGAACTGTGTGTGGTTATTGCGTTGTTTATATGCATTTCATTAGTGGTTCATGCATCAATTACATAATTGTAACATGATATGTGCGCTGTATACGCGATGTAAAGGTTATACATTGTAAGACATTCGTTAAAAAGTTGTGGAATGCCCCAAATTTGTGTATACGTCTTCCAAAATTCATGCACAATTATGTAAGATTTACGTAATAATTGTATATAAACTACATAAAATACTAATAAACTGTGTAAATCTCAATCATCCAAAAAATCTGAGCAGCTCAAAACCAAATTCCCGCAAAGACCAGCCAGGTGAAAAGCTCGACAGACATCAGCGCGCGTTGATGAATGACGAATACAGTTAACACTATCACGAAAGACTGAATTTACATATGTGGAAAATCCGCAAATGTAGTAGATGCCCAAGATGGCCATTACTTAGGACCATTGTGAGATAAGGACACCATATGACAGCATCAGCTGCACATCATAGCTGGGTACCATTTACAATTGCATCACAAATACTTCCCAACACACCACATGCCTGACAAATGGTGCATCCCGTTTTCATGATGGCCGTACTAGGCTCAAGGAAACACCTGCGTTCCCTTCAAAATGCGTTCGCTTCTCTCTACAACCCTCCTCGGTCCAAGACAACCCAAAAAGAAGCAGCACCCATATGGGTCGACCCCCCTACATAGGCTACTTCAAGGGAACATTCTTGTTGCTACAACGTAAAAGAAAACTTTTTGGTGTTATTGAAGCTTCTACTTTGGTGGGAGTTCTCCTTATACATCAAAAATAAAAGTCATTTGTTTTAATCTAACTCCAAGAATTTTGATGCTAAACTGCAGGTTTTAAAAGTCAAATTACATTTAATCTAATTCAATGTTGCCATAATTTATTTTGCTGATTTTATTTTAGGGTCTTAATCTATGGAAACAAAAAGTTAACATATTCTCAAAAGAACAGATTTAGAAAACTTAGAACTTAAAAGAATCTTGATGAAAACTTAGAAGATTCAGAAGACTTTAAAGCAACTAAATAACTCGGCTTGGTCCAAACAGGTCTTGGTTTTACAATAATCTGATCCCTGTGGATGAGATGCGTGTTCCAGCGTGAGCCATGAGTGCAAACATAAGACAAATGTTCATCATATGGATCATCGTATGCAGAAATTTGAAGCCTGAACAGTTGCTCCCTTCATGCTCAATGGTAACAGGATATGTTAGACACAAGGCATCTGCTTTCAAGCCCTCCTTCCTTTCCAAAATCAATGCAGCAAGCAGATGATCTGAGACCCTCAGGGCACCGCCTGCTGAATACGATCTCTGCTGACCACTGGGCTCTGCCGGAGTCGTGCTGAACACTCACACAGACCGATATAGCATCAGAGTCCCAACAAGAAGCCTGAGTGTTAAACTTCTTAGTGTTTTCACTGCTGCTGGAGAGCTACTCAAAAATGGAGATTACACTTGAAGAGGACAACACCATGCCTTCTACAAACTTAGAGTACAAAGGTGCTCACCAGGCATTCAGAGACCGCTGGAAAGAGACGGATGACACCATGTGTCGCCACAGCATGTCCTTCCACCTGCACCACACGCTGAGGAGCGAGTTCTTCGCCAGCTACCTGTACCTGGTGGAGAAGATACCTCTGGGTAAGTCACTAACTGTTCTGAATTTTCCATGAATTCCTACGAAACCTGAACAAAACTTTAAGAAAAGTCCCAACACAGAACTTGTTTGCATCCTTCAAGCCCTAAATACATTCTCCTTGTGAAATTAAACACTTATTCTTAGGATAATATTAATAAATGAGCAAAAATTAGAGTTGCAGACTTTATTTCCAGTTGTAATATTTATTTGTTGCAAAGTTAAATGACTACAATATTCTTTGTTTTGCAGGCGTCTCCAACCCTGTTTCTTGTGAGCTACTGGCATACTTGTTTTGCAGCTAACCCAGCTTCTGTAGTTGCTGATTAGCTGGGTTAGCTGCAAAACCAGTATGCCAGTAGCTCATGATGAACGGCGTTGTAGACCCCTTCTAAAGATTTATGGAACATGTGAATTATTTCTCAAAATTTATTATAAATGTCTGAGATCCATCACTATCCCCATTCGGGGTTGACCTGTAAGGGTGATGTGGGTTTTTGGGTTGTCCAGGTCCATGGAGAGTCGCACAGAAGAGCAGAGAAATCTTAAAGCCCACATATTGCAATTAAAAACTGGAACATAAAATTTTAGATGTTCTGCTAAGATCCATCAAAAGACAAAAATGTAAATTTGAAATGTGTTATGTGTCCATGATTACTTCTGTTTCATCATGGTGAACATGCTGTTTTAATAAGAGATCACGCATTATATTTGGGTTCATTGTAAAGATTTAGAGCAGGGGTCGGGAACCAATGGCTCGCGAGCCATATATGGCTCTTTTGATGGTCACTTATGGCTCGCAGACAAATCTTTATTTATACCATTTTTTTTTTTCATTAGACCAGTCCTTCTCGTGCGCGATGCGATGCCAGAGGGGCGCGCAGTAGTAGCGATGCTTGGAGAGAAAAATCTGCGCCAGCACTCAGTTTACTATTATCTACTATTTCACAGAGTTTATTCCAGCAGGAAACCTATTAATTGCCGTGCCTAAACCTGCGCGCTCCCGTCTCTGAGAAAGAGCGCGCAGATACGGGGACGGGATGTGAGGAAGAAAGCAGAGGGTGGGGGTGCCCCCCACCCTCTGCTTTCTTCCTCACAGGCAGCAGGTGAATCGCACAGGGATTGTAAAAACGTAAAACCCGCTGCCCGTCACTCACTGCAGTGTGTGAGTGTGTGTTTGCCTCCACGTCTGCATGTGAGTCTTTGTCACATCTACAGAACATTCAGACCTACGATCACGTTTAAAGTCTCAACGCCTGCATGAAGCAGAAACTCACCACGTATCAACCAGACTAGACCATCAGCAAAACCACCACGAGAAATACTCAGCATTTATTAGCAACAGCATAACCATGTTATTAAAAAGAATCCACAGACTTATTGTACTTTAAAAATGTTGAAATTACATCAAATGCTCACATTCACTTGTATATTTAGTTTTAAACATATTATCGCGCCGCGGACTGAGTTGGGTCCGCTGTTGGGCCGCGTTAAAAGTTCTGGAGTTCATTGAACGCATCAAGCAGAGATCTGATTGGCTCTCAGTTCTGTCACTCGGCCTGTTGTTAGGTAGTTTGGACCAATGGGGTTCAGCTATGGGCCGAATAAGGGAAATGGGAGAACTGGAGCGGGAGCTGAGGAATATAAAGTTGGGAGAAGCGCTCTCGTCTCAGCGGGAGAGATTCAGGAGTTACTGTATTAATTTTACGGCGTTTGTTCCGGTCTGCAGTAACCAGAATAAAGAACCTTAAAAGAGGTTAAGTCTTCGTGCCTCAGTGTGGGAAAGGGACGCTACATTATTGTATGGCTCTTTGGAAATGACATTTATAAATATGTGGTGTTTATGGCTCTCTCGGCCAAAAAGGTTCCCGACCCCTGATTTAGAGTATACGTATTATTATTTTTTCATTTTCAAACTTTACTTTACAATGTAAAGCATTTACAATATTCATGGACTAAAGTTTGAAATCAGAATTCTGTTTTTGAATAAAATGTACTACTTACCGCAATTATGCAACAGTATCTATACCCCCAAAATGATCTTGTTTTAGATTGACACATTTCCTCCTGTGAACATTTAGAACGGATGTCAGGAGATCTTAGAACGTAGAAAGTCATGCACAGTGTTGCACACAGCAAAGGTGATTGTTTCAGCTCATCTCAAGACTGACGTTTTAAAAGTTATCTGCTAAAAAAGATGAATTCACTGGATTTTGAAATCTGCCACTACAATTAAGACGTCTTTTAAGTTAAAAGGGCGTAGTTTCTCTCTTTCAAAGATATTTTTGCTTTATAGTTGTACTTTGTTTTCCTGACAGAAGCACCATTAGAGATTTGGATTGTTTGTGCTATAAGAAAGAACAAACTAGTGAAAAAAGTAACCAACAGCAAAAGAATAATTATGAGTTCCAGTAAATCTTTATTCCTGTGTTTAAGTAATTTCTTTATAATTTTCCCTACATTTCCATTCAAAGCCAAGAATGTTATTTTCATTGAACCAGCTATTTTTATGTATTCTTATCATTGACTAAATAAGAGAATTAGACTAAGTGACTCCTCCCCCTTCATGTTCCAAAAAGCCAAAATCCCATAGACTTCTATAGCGAAATAAACAGCTAGTACTCAGTCATTCTATTTGGTTGGATCTGTATTGCAAAAAAAATACAGTCAATGTTTCTTACGCAGTGGCAATGTTCTGTAATGTGCCTTTTTTTATGTCCATGCAATGCGTGTTTAGGTTTTAAAGAGGGTGAAAGGTTTCCACCAAGGCTGTATAATGAGTCCCAAATATTTCTCTGTTTACAAATCCTCCCCTAGACATCTGTTTCTGTGACAGTGTTGTTCTAATAGCAATCATGACATTGTTTTGTCTTTTTTATGCCATTGTAGAAACGCACAAATCACGAAGAAGAATTTTCATTGTCAGTTCAGTCAAACCTAACTTCAGAGCAGTTAAACGAAAACATACGTCTGCAATAGTTAACTATTTAAAAACCCTCTCTGATGAAGGACATATATAAAGAACATTATTCCACACCAACTGCCCCACCCACAACTCAGAAGCAAATTTCCAATGAACTACTGCTGCTCTGCAGAAACTACAGTATGTCTTAGAAAAAGACACATGTTTTTTGCTAATAACAACTATAAGACCACTGGGAATGCTTTTACAATAGATCAAAAGATGATTGGAGTGGGACTTTAACATAGGAGCTTTTACCAGCAACATCTGAATAGCACAGCTCTTTTGACTACTGTAACTTTTTGACCATTTACGAAATCAACAAAAAAGCCGTCCCGCACTAGCGTCCACTGGTATTAAGTGAATGGTATAAACGGTTGAAGAGTTATGGTTGTCCAAAACATGTCAACACTGGAGCTAAAGCTTCAGTGTTTAAGGGTTCATTAAGTTAAAGATGTTGAAGGTTGAGTTGTCCAGAATTGTGTCAATAATGTCAGAATCAGATGACCAATAAAGTTATACAGGATCTACAAATTGCTGAATGGGGAAGTTGAGTTGAGTTTTCTTAGCTTTTCTCTTCCTCTTGTTGGGATTTTGATAGATTCAAATCTGCGAAGGACCCGATTCATTTGATTTTACCACGGAATTGAAAAAAAGCTGTAACGGTCTGTAAAGCTTGAAGGGCATTCTCTGAAGTAGATCCTCCACTTTGAACGTGATAGATGGTTGGAGAAGGAGGAATGACACCTCCTTGGTGGATGGGGGTGTCTCCGCGCTGCCCTTTCTCCGTCTTTGTCTTGCTCCCTGTTTCTATACTTACCCGTCTTCTGGATGCCAACAGGGGTTTCACATGACATGTAACTCAATCCATGTTCTCCAACCTGGCATCCTGACAAATGTTTCGTAAGGATGAAGACACTTGGATGAAAGTCATCTATCTGCTGCCGCTTCATGTGTTTTGTGTACAGTTCTGGTGCTCTCCAGCTGTTCCTTCTGATGTTTCCAGAATGACGTGGGAGGAGATCATCTGAGAAAAAAAAAACAAAAAAAAACTTTTGTCTCCCATTTCACTGGGGTGTCGGGAGATCTGTTATCAGAGATCCTTGACAAGTGGATGGATAACCCCACCCGCCTCCTCAAACCCATCACAGGAACGTGTCACCTAAACCCCGAAAATGTATCCGTATTTATTTCAGCTCAGTAGACAGAGACAGTGAAAGGCTGGCACCAAGCGCAGAGCTTCTTGTAAAGTGTAGCAATATGTCCGTCACTCATGTAAGGCTCTCCAAACAATAACAGGCTAAGTGTTAATGTGGTCAGAGGAAACCGTTATGGCTTTTAGCTTCCATATTCTTACCTCACCTGACAACATGCATGAATGATGCAGGTGTCACATGACATGTAAGCTGAGTGGTACGGACAAACTTTATTTATAGTTTGCTGCTAATCTGATTATTATGCTATTTCCTCTGGCATTACCTTCACACAAAGAAAGGAAAAGACTATTTTTGCGACCCCAAACATTAAATGTGGTGAATTCGTTGCAGAAACAGTCAGAAAGAATTTTCATAATTCTGCATGAAGCTAAAAAATGCTATCTTTTTTAACTGTTTTAAGATGATAAGGCCAAAAAGGAATCAACAATTCAAAAACTGTTGCTGGAATATTGTAATGATTACATTAAAATTATTCAAGAAGTAAAATTTCTCAATAAAATTAATACAAAAGGAATTATTTGGGCTGATTGCTAAAAAATGTATGAAAAGCAAGGGCAAAAATAATAGTTTAAATAACAGGAGCTGGTCTGTCTGTCCTTACAGTGAAGCTGTTTCCTGTCACGTGTGAGTACATCAAAGGAGAAAAGCAGTTCTACTACAGAGCTCAGAAGTTCTACGAAGATGTGCCGGCCTCAGAGGAGGGCATGATGGGAGATTTTGTGGAGATATCTAACGTCGATCTGGAAGGTTCCCGTCAGTTTCTGAAGAGGTTTGTGGTGAGTGGTCAACAGATAACATCCCCCCCCCCCGAAACATCTGAGAGGCTCACAGAATCTTCACATGCTGCCGCTCATGTCTGCCCGTATCGTCTTTCCCTAAATGAGCATGTCAGAGGTTATTTTGGTCGAGGAATTCATCTGCCCGACTGCACCAAATAATATGTCTCACCTGGCTTAAAGAGCATTTTATATTTGTCCTTTCCCTTCATCTAGTTTGTATTCACATTTGCATTTATGTTTTATTTGCATGAGGATAATAGATGCAGTTCATTTAAGATGGAGGTAATGTTGGAAGGGTAACAGGTTTGGCCCACTGACCTGGTTTTATTCTGGTTGCACTTTACAGTCGCTCCTATTATAAACAACTAACTTGGGATGACATGAAGTCCAGCTCTCAAAA
The DNA here is from genome assembly GCA_023969325.1 of Oryzias curvinotus. NCBI lineage: Eukaryota > Metazoa > Chordata > Actinopteri > Beloniformes > Adrianichthyidae > Oryzias > Oryzias curvinotus. The sequence continues at coordinate 36,455,416 of CM043719.1, read as the reverse complement.
AGGATTTTATGAATGTAAACACGACAAGCTCAGACTTAACGGCTTGGTTCTGATACTATTCTTGTAGTTAACACAACACAGTTTTGATTTGAATTTGATTCGAAATGGTTTATTTCAAGCAATCACATGAAAATAATACACAAAAACAATACAAGCCTCAGTTATACATTCATACAGTGACGTATCAAACTTAGGATAATCAGACATAACATTAAATATTGCTTGAAAGGGAGTGGAAGGAAGCGAACTTATATAATCCCACCCCTGTTCTACCGTAACCATTTTGTTACATGGTTTATCATTATCCCGTTCCTAGCTTTTATCAGACAGAATTAAGAATCCAGAAATATCAATAAAGCACATGACAAAGATACTTAAATTATTATGTGAAAAATAACTATTTTAGAAATCAAACATGGCAAATGCAGATTAGTTATCCAAAATATATGCAGATTACATTACTTATAAAAATCATGTTTATAATTGATAAAAATAATACTATATCAGTAAAATAGACATAACACTGTTTCAAAAACCTTCATAGCAAAAATTGATCAAGTATCAAAAGTTAAAATATGTGCAAATTATGTTACATTAGGAACAATCATGAATCATTTTTTCAATTTTTGGAGCAAGTGAAGTAATATAATTAGAAAATCAATCAGTTTAACCATCTTCAATAATTGATTAAGCTTTTTTTCAGTTCACAGAAATATTGTTTTTTTTTTATTCTAAGAGTGGATTACTCTGTAAAATTTATACTTTACAAACTACTATTACACATTTGAAGAGGATGGTTTTAGCATTGTTGGAAGGGAACTTTTTATTTAACATGTTGCCATTTTTGTGCTGACAGTTTAATATGTTTAGCGATATTCATACTTTTTCTTATTTAGCACAAAATTTTTGAAAGAATTAATTAAATTTAATTACATTTAGTGCTGTCAATTATGTTGAGCCTCTGTTCAAATAAACGTATTCGATTCCATTTAGCTAACACAATTGGTCGTAGGAAAATTAGCTGAAAGGCTGCATTTAGTATCGTCCCTAAACCCGTGTTTTCGGCTTCTGTGTTCAAAACGCTTGCATTCATGCGTAGCTACGCACGTTTTTATGACTGTTTCTGGGCCCTACATGCCAAACCCGTGGTAATTGAATGTGCATTGACAGTTAAACCAGGTCGAACTTTGACCAATGAGGGACTCAGATTTGGTAGTGAAGTATAGATAGCATCTCTTTAAAAGTCACAGAAGTGCCAACTGTTTAAAAATTGATTATGAAGGAGAAATGATTCTGGTAATTGTGGTTTGTGCTCAGCTAGAATTATTATTACGAGATTTGTGTGCGATTGGAAGAAGTTCTGACCAATCGGCATCAACCTTTAATCCCATATCTGTGATTGGCTGGCACATTCGTAACAAGGTGCCCCTCTCTGTTTCGATTACAGAGGAGAAAGAATTTCTCTTGAGAAAAAATTGTTTTAAAACACGTATTTTTCAGTTTCAAGTGCATTTTTTCTTCCAAGTGCAAAATAATTTTTGGAGCACACAAATGTTTTACAGTTAAAACAGTGAGTGTTGTACTTGTAATAATGGCACAAAAATCACTCCTTAATAATAAGGATCAAGACATTAGTCTTTGCACTACATAAAGCTTAAAAACACATATAGAAATACATTGTTTGGTCTTAAAGAAATGAAAACAGCAAACTTTGAGATATTTGATTTGATTTGATTTGAAATGGTTTATTTCAAGCAGTCAAGTAGAAACAATACACAAAAGCAATATAATCATCAGTTATATATTTATACAGTAACTAATCAAACTTAGTATAATTAGACATATTAATAAATATTGCTTGAAAGGGAGTGGAAGGAAGCGATCTTATATTGGCTGTACAGTGGCTGAATTTAGTGCTACAGACAAGTTCTGACTAATATTTTCCTGTGGGTAGCGTTATGTCTACAGTTCTTAATCTGCAGAATCTCCTCATGAATACAAAGATTCAAAGGGAAAACTGTTTTTGGTCAAACCAAACCAGACAATGTGAGGCAGGAAGAGATTCTGAGTCTATTCAGATTAAAGCGATGCATATGCATGTGGAGCAATGTGGCAGTAATTCACTACATCCAGGAACCCTCCAGTAACAGAGCTCCTCGAGGCCCTCATCCTTCATGCAATTACACAATGGGGCCCTCACACTGCGGGGTTGGAATGAGGTCAGAATGTGAAATGAAAAGGAAGAAAAGCCATCCTGATTCAGGAGAGACATCTTCTAGTTCCCCTGTGGTAGAGTTCATTGCTTTGTTGCCCTGAGAAACTGAGGTTGACTTGTTTGTGCTGTCGGTACTTGTAAGCCTTGAGGTCTGACATCTGGTAACAGAAAATATGGCACCCACTGTGACTCATAGACACACCACACAGCAGGGATTGGCATTTAAGTTTGTTGTTTATAGACTACCTCAGCTTTATTATAAATGGCTGTTTTCCACCAAATGACTTTTGAAGTCACTGTATTTAACAGAAATGTCCTTTGGTCGACCGACAGGGTCCCGGTAAAGCTGGGACACATTGTGCTTTGGACTGTGGATCTGGTATTGGGCGTGTGACCAAAGGAGTCCTCCTTCCTGTATTCGAGAAAATGGAGTTGGTGGACATGATGGAGCACTTCCTGCTCCACGCACACGAGGAATACCTTGGTGACGGCGCTGACCGCGTAGAGACGTACTACTGCTTTACCTTGCAGGAGTTCACGCCCCCTAAGAACAAGTATGACGTCATCTGGTTACAGTGGGTGGCATGTAAGTAAAACATGAGACAGGACTTTGATATATAGTGCTAAATGGTGGTTTCTTTGTTTCAGGTTTTTTTCAGTGCGATTTTGCATACTTTATTTTCTTTTTAGTGTACTGTGTTCTGATTGGCTGAAGACCTTGTCAATCAATCTCCTTTGTGCTATTTCTCCTGTATAGTATGCTTTCCAACTTCACATCATCCTTAAAAGACCTACTTTGTAGATTTCACCAATCGCAGGTTGTTTTTTTAGAACGTAACCTCCGTGATAAATGAGAAAAAAGTGGTTTTCTTGAGTGTCATACATCTCATACAGTACAATGCAGGGACGGAAATCTGCTGTGAGAGCAACAATGGATGATAAAAGAATTAGTTTGATGCTTTGAATCTAAAGTAAGTCCACTTTCAAAATGATCCAGTTAGATTCCATTTTTTGGGAAGTTGATTTAGTAATTCCTTCAAACAGAGCATTAAGTTCCTCACCTGAGGTAAAAACACAAGACTCCAGGACAGCTTAATTTAAACCCTCCCACCAGTCAAATCTTAAAAGGATACAAAATTGAAGCCATTACCTCTTATACCAAAGAGTGTTGGAAACATGAGCTAAAGGCCATGTCACACAGCTATTTCGTACATTTTGCGCATTTTCCATAAAGAAAATTTTTGTCTTAACGAATTCCATGTACGTAATTCGTAAGTATTGCTTGCGTTCGTCATTCGTTGATGTCCTTCGAGGTTTTTGGTCTTTACGCAAATTTATGGCTTTCCATGACCGTTGCACGTATGTCAAACAGACTTGACCGACATATACATTTAAAATTATGTACAGTATACGGCGCTCACATCACATTAAAATGACATAACTGATAGATAAATTACAGATGTATTGCATATAATCACAAACGGTTCATGTTCTATGTTGATTTAGGTGTTCTTTGTGTGGTTTATTCGTACTTTTTTGTGATTATAACATGGTTTAATTGTGAGACATCTGTGAAAATTTCACATAAAGATGACTTTTCTTACTTTTTGTCACGTATAATTCACGTATGACCAATTTTCATCAGTGCAAAATGTGTAATAATATGTAATAATGAGCTAATATGTGTGTCATGGCCTCAACAACCAACCATAAAACCTGATGAAATAGTAAGGACAGGATTCAATGTATAATTTTAAGTTCTTCTGAAATCCTAAATTAATTTTCATCGAAACTTTTTTAATAGACCACAAAAAAAATCTTTGTGTCTTTAGGGTTATTTCACGGATGAATGTGTTGTCTAAAAATAATTATTTGTTTCAGGTCATCTAACAGATAAAGACCTCATGAACTTTCTTATTCGCTGCAAGAAGAGTCTTCGCCCCAATGGGGTCATCATCATAAAGGACAACATGGCGCGGCAAGGTTGTAAGCTGGATCCCATTGACAGCAGCATCAGCCGCCATCTGGACATCATGAGGGTCATCATTGCCAAGGCAGGCCTGGAGATCCTGGGAGTGGAGAGGCAGGACGGCTTCCCTGATGTCATCATGCCTGTGTGGATGGTTGCAATGAAGTAGAACGTCATTTTGTCCCATGAATACTTCAAATCTGTGTTTTTTTAGGCCACTTTCACACTTAGATTGACCAGCAGACTTGGTCCGAATGGGCAGCGAATGCTTGTAATTTTCACCTCTTTGTATGGTTTGGCTGACTTTCACACAAGGAGCTCTCTGAAGCAAACTAAAGACCAAAGCGGACCAAACTGCAAGGAATTATTACATAGTTCCAAATGCCGCTCACCTGATATTTATTATTTATATAGCCCAATCAAGAAAAGGAAAAAAGATGAAAAAGAAAAATGGCAATCCCCCTAATCCTCTGATTTTAACAGATTATTAAATCCCTAAACATGGGACTACGTTTCCTAAACTTCCTTGGCTACGTTAATGCGATTCCTGCGTCTCACTGTTACACTGTGGGAAGTTTTATTTTGCTATGTCCAGGATTCTTTGACCGTTTACTTCCTTTACCTTACTTTGGTACATTGTAGCAAACTAAGGTATGGAATGGAGTCCCTCACTCTGAACAAAACCATACTTCAGAGTTCAGGTGAGTTCCTTGTTGCCAAGGAGAGCAGACAATCCAAGCCCTGGAGGGAATCCAACCTGCCTGTCGATGCATCTTTACAGGAAAAGCAAAAGCCAAAGCATACTTCACATGGTTTTTATGCAGTAATGGATGCAAAAGCAAAGGAAACCTGGAAGCATACAAACTTAAATAGGTGATGATTAAACAAAGCTGTTGGGGTGTGGACTAATACACTCAATTATAGCAAAACAGTGGACCGTTTAAGGCATTGGATGTCTACATTTCCCAGCAGTTTTACTGTTAGTTCTTCTTAGTTATTAATATTTAAATAAATGCTAGATATACACACACAGCTTAATTTGAAGTTTATCAAAAATGTTGCCTTAAATAATGAAGCATCTGATTTGATGTCTATTCATTCTTTAACATCAGAGCTGTTAATGGTGACAGGAAATAGCACGTTCTTTGAGTTATTGAAACTCTTCAACCAGTTACACAATTAAGGTACTTTGAAAGGATTCTGAAGCTGGTTTTCTGAACTTTCAGAATGACATTAGCTGCATCAAAAAGTTACAGTAATTCAAAGTGTTGCATAGCGGCCCAAAGCCGCTTCTTTCTGCAAGAGAATCAGCAGATTTGCGTTGATTGCGTAAAGTGTTGCATACCTGCACAACGCTGCTTTCCTCTGCATCAGAATCCCCTAGAATTGTGCTAATTGCACAAATGGTTGAAAAGTTACTGTAGTCCAAAAAATGAAAATAAAATTTTTCCCTTATCTTATTTTGGTCAGACAGTGTTATTAAAGAGTTTTAATGAGCTGTTTCCAGATTAACATAAAATTAATATTAGGGCATTTTGTCCTGAAATTGGTTTAATGGGTCAAGTGTACTGCTGACAATTCATTTTCACTTTTGAAATTACTTTAATTACCAGTAGTGCTCTAAATGTGATGTTTCTTAAGGGCTTTATTTGAGAAACTGATAAAAGCAAGTTACCGGTACAATTGTTTATTAAAAAGCAAATGTTTATTCAATAGTTATTTTCATTTTCAACAGTTTTCAGGACAACTAGGAGCTGGAAACATTTCTGTGCTTTGTTGTCTATGAAAATCTAAATGCCATCAGAAGGAGATTATGGCAGTTAAAAAAAAGACTGCCCCACTGCCATCCTCTGGTTAAACATTGTAAAGGTGAGAAATTCCAATGGAATTTTGAAAACCCAGATTTTCAGAGTGTTTTCTTAAGTGGCCCAATTACCACAAAGACAAAATTTGTCCAAAAAAAAAAAAAGTAACACACATTCTTTTGTTGTTTTTACGGCAAAAATGTTAGTGTTGCAAACACAAACACAATATTGACCGTTCTTCTTTTCCTCATTTGAATCACAATGACTTTCCAGGCATGTTCTTCTGTCCACAATAAAACTTTATGTAAAAACCCTAACTATTGTGATGCTGGAGGACGTACGGCCATGGCCATCACCTGTTTATGTGAACTGGATCCAGTGAGTGTGATCACAAACAGAAAATCAAAATAATTGTGATATGGATGGAGCCAGTAAGCAGTTATTGGTCCAAACAGATCTGAGACATTGTTTCAATTTTAACTGTAGAACCTTCTCATTTGCAGTCAATTGTCAGTGTGGATCATTCTGAAGAGGAATTTTTTTATTGATTTTTTTTCTCTATTTGCGGCCATAAAACTTTTATTTGGTTTGGTGTAAGAAATAAGGGGGAAGTGCCACAAAATGTATTCAAATATGCATCTAAAGTCTTTTTCACGCCAGAGTTCTGCTGTCATTTGTCAATACAGCCATAATTTTTGTGTTTTTTTATTTTAGGAAAAGTTTGGTTTATTGAAATAGTTTCTTGTAAATACTTTTGTTTGTATTTAATAAAGCATTTTATTTGCTCATATGTAGTTTTTCCTCTCCTCTATATGTGAAGTTTTTTTTAATTAAGATTTTAACACAAAAGAATTGACAGAAATTTCAAATTCTGGGGATTTAAGATGTGATCTTAAACTTTTGAAATCAACAAAAACAAAAATTGTAAAATCGCTTTTTGTGAGATTTAGATAGCATTAATTATGATACGTCAGGTATTTTGGTAAGTTGTTGTTCTGAATGTCATCATTTTCACATGACTGTTCAGGGATACCTTATTTACCCACTCTCTCAAATTTGATCCAAACATTTTTATCATGATGTAACTGTAATTTAAATAATTAAATATCAACACATTTCACATTCTTACAATACAGAAAATACCTTTTTTTTTTTTTAGTATAAGTCACATTTTTTTTGCATTATTTGGTGAGGGGAGTGAATTTTTTTTTTCCAGACATAAATAAGCTCATATTTGATAGTTTACCCACTGGTTGCCCTTTAGTGGTTGTTTCCCACTAACAACCACTGGAGGGGGCTGTAGGTGTATAAGTATTTGCTACTGACAGCAAAGAAGAAGAAGAGGCCCTGTCAAAAGAAAACATGGAGCAGAGTCTGATAGTTATCCACCTGAACTTTATGATATTTCCCCTATTTGCATCGAGATATTATTATTGTTGTTTTTATTTTTTCATTCTTTGGACTAATGCGGGACAGCAGGTCTTTAAACTGGGTCACAGAGAGAAACTGAGGAACCGCTGTAAGCTCCATCATTCAGACACAGCTCCGGCAGTCTATAAGGTAAGGAACGCCATTAAAAGACATAAAACAACAAAAACATAATTATAGATGCTTTTGTAGAGCTCTTGAAAATAAATAAACTTGATTTCCCAACATCTGACATGTTTTCAGTACATTGTATATGAGAAATGCAGCAATAAGGTTAAAGATTTGTCAGAAGCTCCTTCCACACGCGATTGGAGCGTGTCATTTGTGTACACATTTTTGGACAAACACAACGCGTCAAAAGAGGATGCGGATGTAAATTTGTTGCAGCATTACACCAAAATGCTATATCCCTTACTTTCTCCCCCCCCTCTCTCTTTTTCTTCTATGTCACACGCCCCCCCCCCCTTTTTTTTTAACATACTTTTCCCCTCTCTCTTTCCTCTGAAAAAAAACAAAAAACAAAACTATATGTATAAAGCATTAAATTAGAAAATAAAACAAAAACAAAAGGGGTTTATGCAAATAAACTATGAGAAGACGCATAACCCCTATTGTAATAGTAAAACCAACACAACAGGCCTTCAGCTCTGATCTGTTTGCTCAGTTGTTGGACAAGACAAGTTATAAAAAAAATGTTTTTAAAGAATTTGACGCGTCTAAAGAGACAGCGGGTTCAAATTTGATGCAGCGTTACACTGGGCTTGGTCGCATTTGTATTATGTATGGGTTTTTTTTCTTCTTTATTATGCATGTTTTAGCTCCTGTAACTTAAAGTCCGGGAAAAAAGTAGTAATTTATAAAAATGAATAGATGAGTTGTCTTCACCAAAAACGTTTTAAAATTAGCAAACTTTTTCCTGCTAAAAGTGTTTTTGAGATTTCATAAAAGAAGAAGCCATTTTGAAATGATCAGGAAAAGCCTTTCTACTGTCCCTAGTGGAATGATGATGCACTGCAACACCGAAAGCATTAACAATCATTTACAACTACAAGTTTTTTAAGGAAGGTTCCTATTATGCTAATGAGATAGGGGTTTAGAAAATACATTTTTCTAATATGACACAGATATAGGGCTACATTTCCTTTTTTTTTTTTTTTTGGTAAATTTGCTTGTATAAAATTAAAATAAATTGCTTTTACTTAAGGCCATTTTTAAACTCAGAAAATAAACATTCAGATGTTTTGACTGGTCTTTTTCTTGTTTAGCGTTTTTTATTCATGGAAACACTTCTCAAAATAAAGATGGATAATTGCAGACCACTATTACAATCCAGACTGGGACCTAAATGAGGCCATTTTTCCTTAAATTTCAAAACTGTGCAGCAAGTCTTCTTCCCTAAGCATGAAAAATCATTAAAGTGATTTTTGTAAGTATCATTGCAGTTATTATGCGTTCCAAACTAACAGTAGAAGCAGCACTTTGTTGAGGCCTAATGGCTTTCAGCTGAGGTGGATGTGAAGGCTTATTATTTCCTGGTTTTTGATGGACAGAGTCTGTTTTCATATCTGCCCTGGCCTCAACTCGGGCCTGTCAGAAGGGTGCACGAATCCCACCTCGGAGTTCCCTCTGTAGTTCGGTAGTGGCGTGCAGATTGTTCCCGCCCGAATCTTTTTCATGAACAGACAGTTTGTCTGTGCTGAGAAAACCCAAAACGTTCAAAGCTTTGCAGGCCTGGCGACGTGCGATGATCTCTGGAGCGCGTTCTTCTCGTCAGAATGGCTCCTTTAAGACGCCAAAAGACCAAACACATTTTCCACATGAATTAAAGATCAAAATGCCCCAAAGTCAAACTCAAAGGTGCCCCCCCCCCCCCCCCCCTTACTCCTCTCTCCCTTAGCAAATAGAAGCCAAATGTGCTGTCACCTTTTCAGGAGTGGTTAGCGTCTCCGACAGTCAAAGCTATCATTTCTAATAGCCCTCAATGTCCTTTGCGGCTGCTCGGCAGCAGTTTGAATACATTAACTGGACTAACATTAATTTGTCCAGTCACATCAGCAGAGCAGAGCAGAGATCTCGGGCGTATCTGAGACAGAGGTGGTGACCAACATCGAGTTCAGGGCGGAGAAAAGCCGAAGCCCCAACCGTCCAACGAAAATATCAGATTGTGGGAAATTGCAAATGATGAGTGTCTTCTAATAGATGTTTCTCAAAGGGAGACTTTGGCTTCTTCTGGTTAGTTTGGAATCCAAGAACTTGTCTGCACTTCAACTGGTTATTTTGAACTGACGGCGGGCGCCCCCAGCCTTTCTCAGAAGCTACACTCCGCTTTAAAGTGAGAACTTTTACAGCAGAAACAACAAGCTTTTTCCTGCAGCTCCATGTTTGTCTTAAAACCTGCTTTAACTACTAATTTTTCCAGTTTGAGTCTCGACTGGTACCTTTCTGCGTGGAGTTTGCATGTTTTCCTCGTGCATGCATGGCTTTTGTCCAGGCACTCTGGTTTCCTCCCACTATGTGTGTGCGCCTGCAACAGACTAGAAACCTGTTCAGGGTGTACCCCATGGTAGCTGGGTTGGCTTCAGCAACCCCCTGACCCCAAAAGAGATTCAGTGGGTTCTGAAGGTGGATGGATGGATGGATGGATAGATGGATGGATGATGGATGGTTGGATGGTTGGATGGATGGATGGATGGATGATGGATGGTTGGATGGATGGATGGATGGATGATGGATGGTTGGATGGATGGATGGATGGATGATGGATGGATGGATGGATGGATGGATGGATGGATGGATGGATGGATGGATGGATGGATGGATGGATGGATGGAATGGAATGTTTTTTTTTGTTGCCAATCTGTAGTCGGTTTTCCTTTATTGTAGATAAGTTCATTTGCCTTCTCAGTCCCATCTTTGTTCAATGTCATTGCTCTGAAAGCTACTGAAGATTATTCCTTATAGTCCGCCCAAATGCCCAATGTTTACCTCCATAGGTTCAAGCGTTGTTTGGAGGGTTAATGTTTTTTTTTTACTGACTTTGTGTTACTTTGTATAAGAATACTTTATAAAAAAGAGTGTTTTGATTTGATTTTTGTTTTGTTTCAAATTTGGTTTGGTTTTTTTTGTTGATTTTTTTAATATTGCTTTGTTTTTTTGTTTTCTTTTTCATTTTGTTTAATTTCATTTTGATTTTAATTTAGTTTTGTTTTTAATTTTGTTGAGTTTTGTTTAAAATTTTGCTTTGTTTTGTTTTTTTTATCTTGGTTTTGTTTCATTTTATTTTATTTTAAAGTAAGTTATTGTCATTTATATGAGAAGTAATAAAAAAAAGACTGTTTGTTTAATTGTATTCATTTTTTCATTTTTTCTATTGTTTTCATTTTTTTATTTGACTTGTTTGGATTTTTTTTTATTTGACAATAAGGAACCTGAGCAAATTTAAGTCCATAAGTGGTCAAAGCTTGACCTGTTTTAACTCTCCATGTGCGTTTTGTAAGTAAAGTTAAAAAACAGTCTTCAAAGTGTATAGTGACGTGTGAACACAAAAGTTTTAAACATGGAAGCCCAAAATGCTCATTTATATGCATTTACCTGTTCTTTTCATTGAAAGTGGGCGTTGGAACGCGTGTTGCCGAGGGCAGTGGGAATGTAGCTTAAGAGCTTCTACTCTGGACTTAGCATTTCATGCATTTAAAGTTGAGTGAAACCTCTTTTTGAAGATTCTTTCAGTGACACAGAGAACCTTTTATTCCTTGGAGAGCTTCAGATTGGAAGAATGCACTTTCTCCTCATTTGTAGTTCTCACAGTAAATCATGTCCCTGCAGACAACACAGAGCTGAGGATTTCTCTGGCTGCTTTGTTGGGGTTTAACTGTCAGCATGTCGCCAAGGGTCTGAAAATAGTCAGCTTTGAGTGTGGAAACTGCTATCAAAGTATTTACAGGCACGGACCAGGTGCTTGTGGCCTTAAGAGTTTAATCTCAGAATGGAGCACTGATGGATGGTGACGCGCCGACTGTCCGAACATCAGCCGAACACGCAATAAAAATCTGCTATTCTTTCTGGAGATGAAAGATGCTCTGTCCTGCTGCCAATCTCCTCGCAAAGCAGCTTTTAGTGAAAATGATTGTTCATTACATACGAAAAGAGGAAATTCTGCACATCTGGAGCTGGAATGGAGGCCATAACATTGATGGAAGAAGGTCTCTGACAGTGCTTATATGTCCTCTTAAATGCATTTCGCTAAGCCAGTGTCTTCAGTTTCCCATAACTCACACAATGATCTTACTGTATGTCTCTTCATCTCAACACAGGTAAGGACTGATATGAGTCATGAAAAATAAATCTGAAGTTATTGTGTTTCTGCTTTTGTATTTTTGCCAGCATGACAATTCTTTGTTTGCTTTAATCAACAGTCTGTTCCAAAGTTTTGTCTCTCCTCCACTCTTCTTCATCTCCAAAGTGTGGCCCTTGCGCCCAGACAACTGCCCATACATTATTTCTAATCCTTCCTTCCTCATGTTGGAGAAAAGGTGTTCAAATTCTGTGTAATACTTATCAGACCATCTCTGGTCTACACTCATGAACATGAGCATGAACATGAACAGATCGTGCAAAGTACATGCAAAGTTCGTACAGAGTAAGTGCTACAATTTAACACGTCATTAAGGCGTAATCAAGGCGAAATTGACGTGTTGATTGCGTTCTGTACATGCAAAGCACGTGATGAGAACATGTCAAGAATGCTCTTATGACACAGGTCATTGTGAACACTTAAACAACAAATAAGGGTAAGAAATGGTGAGATGCAGAAATGTCGTACAGATATTTCTTTAATCAACCCTTCAAAACCTTGCACACTGCACAAGTAGTTCAGTGCTGTTCCTGTGACTAGTGAGACCTCTTTAGTTCCCTTGCTTAGAACCTGACAAATTAGCCTTACAAATTAGGAAATTAGCCAATCAGAGTGTGGTTTGCGTGTGCTTCCAATGGGCACTTGCGTGAAGTATTTGTACGGCTAATTTAAGTTGTGATGTGATGTACAGGTATTGCTGTTGTACGGTGCCCTTACGCCACAATCTGATCATTAATGAGGTGGACGACTGGCTCCCAACTAGACCACAAACAAATGTTGCACACAAGGGGTGTACAGGTGCATGTGGAACACCTGTAGGACATCTACACAAACTACCCTCTGATAGTCTAATTTCCAAATTTCAAACAGCCTGGATGCGCACAAGGGGTGCACATTTTTGGCTTAAACAATCCTTACTTACTCATGAGAGTTATATAAGTGTTCGCTATGACTTGTCGCCCGCAAAATACCAATACAAAAAATGTGCATGAACATTTTCGTCAGTCTACGATATTAAAATTTCCTGCAGGTTATCTGCGTGCCCCATACAGGTGTGACCATTTTTCACCAGCAGGCAGCCTGTATCCACCCGTCAGAGAAAATGAGACTAAGGCAAAAATGATCAACAAATGTTTACAAACAATACACAAACAATTTGTGAGCACACACAGTTTTGTCCTTTTTATTGAGAATCTTACGATCTTGTGTCCATGTTCAGATATAAGATTTATCCAAAGATCCTAAACTTGATTGAAAATTAAAGTACCTGTATCTAAGTTGGATAAATACTTTGCAGGAAGAGTTTAAAGTATTTATGAGTCCAAAGTAATATAATGTCATTAAATGTAAGGTCTTCCAGAGCCATACAATCCTCTGCACATCAGTTCAAAGCAGTTTGGTTCAATAAACAACTCAGTATTTTCTCTGGCTGAAGGTTAGAAGTGTTTCCCAATTACATTTGCTCAACAACCCCCCCCCTCAAATCCCTCAGCATGTTGTCTGACACCATGTGGAGCTGCAGCAACCCCAGTGTCCTTGGAAGCCTCATGCTGGTTCGGATTTCATAACCTTTCAGATCATGGCGTAATGGGTCGAAATGGCTCTCACATGCACATTCCCCGCTGGCAAATTATTTTCCTTTGGGCCAATTTACTCACGAATAAATCTTTTTTTCCTGCATGAGTCAGAGCAGAAACCCTGGCGAGGCTCGGAGCATGATGTGTGTCTGCTGGGAGTGCAGCAACTATTAGATGTGAAAATGTTGTTTTTGTCATTTTGGTGGCTTCATTCAGCTCACGAGAAGTTCTTTTCTTTCTGAAAAACAACATGAGATATGCCCTTTCCCCACCATCTCTAGACTTTTCATGTTTTTAAGAACTTCTTCAGAACAGCGCACATTCATATATGTATTGGCCAAAAATGTTTGTGTTTGGTGAAAGCTATGACTCACATGCGACGCATTCATGGGAAGAAGGGTAAAGAAACCAGCCTCGCTGCTGGAGCCGTTAGCAGCTCCAGTAAATCTACTGGGAGCTGAGAGGCCGGGCCGTTCAGCAGCAGGTATTTCCTGTCTCTTGATCTTGGGAGGCAGAGCTCATTTTTTGCCAGCGGGGTTTTTTGGCCTTCATGATAATCAGTTGTGGTTTGATTATTTTTCTGTTTTTCTGTGTTACAAAGCCATCTTAAATGCCTCATGTCACGTGCTTGAAATCTTTGAGCATTTCCACATAAAATAAAACAAACAAACAACAAACATTTTTCGTATTTAGCGCCATTAGTTTAAGATGCAGCTTTTGCTGGAAGTCCACCAGAGATTTATCATATTTACTTTACAATATGCCTCTATGTAAAGTAAAATTTACACAGTTTTTTCAGTCACTGTATGTCAACATAGCTATCAGCTTTAAATGTACGCAGTTTGACAATAGAAAAGGAAAGTAGGCTCTAGTTTTCAAATAATGCAACTTTTAAAAGCACACAAATAAGACTTAAAAGGCTCAATGACCTGGAAGATTTCACAAATGTTTAAAGGCCCTATATCATGTTTCCTAAGCTTTTTAGAGTAAATATATCATATTCATATATTAATGTATATGATAATATATTACCTTTGGCACACTAAAGAGAAAGTTTTTTGGGAAATTCGCGAGTTAATTACCTGGAAGTAAGACAACTCAATCTCTGAGGCACCGGCCTTCGCTCCGTGTGACTCATTTCATGACGTCAACCTAGAGTCGGCCTCGGCAGCGTGTTTGTGTCTCCCCCACGAAAACAAACAACATCTGAACTTTTGCAAAGATGGATGTGCATACTGTACATATAAAAGGAAAGAGATTTAGCGGATCACCGCTAGCTCCACGGAGAAAGGGAGTGTTTGTGTTGGTCTGGGCAGCGCAAACGCTTCCTAATGGGGCTGTTCCCCATTTGTCTGTCCTAATGCGAGGACCCTCTCGTTTTCGTTTGTTGGAAGGGAATGGTCCTCTGAGTGCAGATTTGAAGAGGAATGCTCAGAAATGCGTGAATGGATCAAAATACCACTTTGGGGTGTCTTTACTTGAGTAATTAACATTACAAAACACTTAAAAACGTAAAAAAGTTGATTTTGCATGACTTAGGCCCTTTAGCAAAAATTCATTTTTGACTTAAAATAGTGCCTCTAAAGAAAGTAAAAAAATCCTATTTGTCGAATTTCTTTTTTTTTTTTTTTTTTGTCATGATTTGACAAACTTTTATTTTGGTTTCAATCATTTGAATACAGTATCTTGTAAACACAATGCTGTCCAATATACATGTGGATTATTTGTAAATGTTAGCAACTCTACCTTGACTCTAATGTTAAAAAGTCCAACTTCACAAACCAATTAAACGTATGTACACTCTGGCTTCAGAAGCTTTTCAATGTTCATTGCATTCTCATTTCATCTTTTTAAATCAGCAGTTTAGATTTTGCAAAAGCTTAAAATTTCGGCATTTTATGGCATTTCTTTTAAATTGGTAAGTGTGGGTGAACCCACACTTCAGGCTTCATGTTTGATGTACAAAATCCAAAGGGTGACATCATGCAAGTAAACAGTTATACCTCTGTTTTATATTTAAGAACACAAGAATTGATATTGATTAAAATTAGAATAATAAGATTTAAACAAGTAACATTCTAATTTGTCTGTAATTATTAATAATGAAGGTATTAATTACGATTAATGGGATAATTTGAGACCCCAAATTAAAATGTCTCCAAAGTTTTCTAAAAAAAAAAAAAAAAAATTGGAATCATTTTTATATGAACAAGTATTGTTGGTAACGCTTCTAAAATGTTGTAAGATGACAGAAAGGTCTTATTTTGTAATACGTAAGGTTTATTTATAAGAGAAAACTACAAGCTGAAGTTGGAAAAGAATAAGATACATACACACTATTTTAAGAGGAAAACATCTTTTTGATGTGTGTGTTTTTTTTTTTTTTACTTTGTGGTTGGTAACATTTCTAGGGAAATTTATAACCATAAAAATCTAAATATGTTGGTGTTAAGCTGTTGAAAAACTAATAATAGTCCTGAGTGAATGTGGGCAATGTATTAGTGGACTCTTCTTGAGTTTGAGTCTTTTCTTCACAAAGATAGGACCCTTCCAGCATCTCATATGTTTCCTTCATCTTCTCAACCTCAAGCATTTTGGGAAAAAAACAGGATGTGAACTGTAGGACCACACGAAAGCGCTTTATGATGAGGGACACATTGTTCAATTGTGTTCCTGGCCTCGTATAGCAAGGGGGAACGTTGCAACACCCATGCGGCTAAGATGTGAGAGAAAACTTTATTGGACTCACATGGGCAACATTTTCAGGCAAACCCAACAGTAATAGCCCCAAAGTTGGGGGAATGTCAGAGATTATTCTTACGTTTTTCTGTGATTCCTTATAAAGACCATGTGTATAAAAGTCATAGATGCTTAGAAAGTGGATTAAAAAGTGAAATATTTTTGTTCAGGGGAATAGCAAGTGAAGATTCATCTGTAAGTTTGATTTAAAGCAGAAATTAAATCTGCAATTAGTACTGATTGGCATTCACCCTTGGGCCTGCTCTTTACCCTGTAAAGCCCCTACATCAAAGATTTGAAAGAATTTTTTTTTTCAAATTAAGATGTTTTTTTTAAACTTTTTGTTAGATCCCATTTTGTATGATAAGACATTAAAAACCACAAAGACGCTAAAATGATTAAATAAAGTGCTACCTGGTTCACAGTTTTAGCGGCCCACAGCTGCTTTTGAATAAGTGCTAAAACAGCAAAGAGCAGCTGATTTTCCAGCCAGTAAGGCGTACATACGGCAAATATTTGCGGTATTAGTACTGGACCGTAGCGGCTTACCCTCAGCCATGGGGACATCACACTCACTCCATCCAGTTCTCTTATACAGTCAATGGTTGTAACCACACCTGGATTTAGTTTGCGTTTTCCAGGTAAACACATCATGCCCAAGCTCATTCTTTTGATTACTCATCATCAGATCCTTTGCTATTTACCTTTGATTTGACAGCATGTGTTATAACAAGTTTTAGTTTCTAACATCTTGCTTTTATTGTGCTTCTTGATTCTACCACCAACTACGAAACATGACACTTACTCTTTTTTATATTTCACTTTAGCTGCCCTATGTATTATTTAACTGGTATAATGCATTAATAGCATTGCTCATTGTGATTCTTCTCCTTTTTAGCTTTCTCTGGTCTTCAACCTTTTTAACCTTTAGTTATAACGTTAAAAGTCCATGGAGCAGGTAGGAGTTCAGAGGTCAACTGCAGGGATGTGGCTGTTTTCATTTTCGTCCAACAAATAGCTGCTGTTCATGTGAATGAACACACACCAGGAGGCGGAGGCCTGAAGAGCACGGGCAGATGCTGTCACACTGACATTTTCAATCGTTAGAATATTTATGGCGTGAGGAAATTTGCTGTTGTGTGTACAGAAGCCAACACGGAGCCTGATGCGAGTCGAGTGATCCTCACCCAAGATGGCAGCTGGAGTCAAAAAGCCCAGAGAAATGCAGCCCTGACCCATCACTCTCTGATGTTTACAGGAGGAATGTGGGCAGCTACTAATCTGAAACAAGTTGGGGGTGATTTTTATTAACTTGGCCGTGAAATATGACTTTAATAATGGTTGCAAATGGCAGCGTCTGGGGGGAATAACTCACGGATGCAAATGAAAAAATAAAAAGAAACAAGTTAGAATTCCAGTATTGGGATCAGCCTCCTCCAAAAGTCACAAGATGAGAAAATACTTGTGGGTGCGGCGACTGTAGGCTCGACGAAATCCAGCTCCATAAACTGATGATTAAGGAGATGTAGCTGCGGCGAGGCCTAATCCTGAACTGACGCTTGGCCTTGGTTTGGCGGCTCGCAACCTCAATTGGAAAAGGACGAGACACCCGTCTGAGGAGGGGTTTTAACGGGCACCGCTGTTTGGTTAAACGAGCCGCCGCCCGAGCCTCATTCCTGAACTGTGGTCAGGGTTGTAAACACACCATTTCTCTGTTTTTGTTTTGTTCAGCTTTATTTAAAAAAACGTGTAAAACAATCTAAAAATATTGCTCTAACGAGCATTTAATCAGGTCAGGCAGTTTTCTTGTTTGGAGCCTAAATGAGGGACATTCATCAACATTAGAACAGAGACACCTCCCGGACAACATGAAAAGCACATGTTGGGAAAGTCCCCCCCCCCCCCCCCCCCCCCCTCATAAAATCCTCCTCCTCCTCCTCCAGCTGAGCCTCGATCCTCCTCTTCCTGTGAACAGGAGTCCTCTGTGTGTGGAGACAAACACACAGCAGCCTTTGATTCTCCACAGAAAACATCTCTCCCAAAGAGGGATAAGAGTTTCACTCTGCCCCAGCCGATATGTTAAGAGATGTTGTTCATTGTCACATGACATTAGAAGCACTGATAGACTCTCCACCCCCCACCCCTCCCCTCCGCCGACTCATACTACCAGCCTCCACATCTTGCCTGCAGATGTGGCAAAACCGCAAACACTTCAAAGTGCCTCCCTTCAGACCAACAGCGCACCCTGACGCCAACTGTAAATGTCCTGGACACAGTGCATGGAAAATATTAACCCCCCCATCCCCACCCTACCAACACCACCTTCTAACTCAGCCGGGCTGAACCAGGAGGGTGGGGAAAGAGGCAGACATCTAAAAGGTCTCCTAAAAACCCCTTAATGACTCATCATTCTGCTGCACTACAAGGGGAGAGTCATCTCTGCCGTCTGAGAGACAGAAACGCAGGAATGCTGCGGCCTCTGCAGAGCCGACGGACACATCTGCAGGCCACGCACTGTCTGCGACAGATCATCACCTGCAGTCACACGCATGAGTCCCATGAAAACACCTTCTGCTGCTAAGTGGAATCAGAACAGAAAGGGTCTTCCAGGGTGAATGTTCTTGTTTGTCCAAAATACCTAAAAGTATCTTTTTAACATTGTTATGATAATGACGTCATTTCCAAGAGGCTCCACCCCACTCTACTTTAGCCTAAAGCCACATTCACACGGGATATCTGACGCTCGTTCAGGAGCCCTCAATAGGGGTTCTTGAATGCGCATTTAGCCCATGGTCTTCTCAGGGAGGGCGCTTCTTCTTATTATTCTACTGTTTACTAGCGCATGTACGCCAATTCAAGTGCAATTCTTGCATTTCTTTTAGTATTTTCAAGAGCTGATTTTCTATTTTACTGTTTTGAAAAACAACATTGTCATTTCTTGTTATTATAGCAAAAGTATTTTTTCCAAGTATATATGCTTAAAAATATTCTCAAAAAAGATTTTTTTAATTTATTTATTTTATTATTATTGTGTTACATTTTTTCCTTTTTCTGTGATTTAAAAAATATGTTTTCATTTTCACAATGATAAATCACACAAATAGTTTAACTGATTGTGGATAAAATGAATACAATAGGTGAAAATGTATTTCTTATCAAGTACACTTTTGCTGTATGCACGACTGCATCCACATCCTACATGGGGGTTATGCATATGGGGTTGCGTGCACACGTGCTAACTGGATGATGTGCATGCAGCTTTGTGCAGTTTCTCAAGAAAGATGAAATGCGCTGCCGCCCTCCCAGAGGGGTTCCTGGAAAAGCACGAAAACTGAGTGATTGGAAACATGGCAGCAACTCCTCTGATTCCACATCTCTGGGAACTTTGACCTTCAGCAGAGAAACCAAAATAAAAATCCCCTTCTTACTGGGAAGCCTGCACAACAGGAAGATGGGGTTGTGGAGGAGAGGTGGGTGCAGGGTAGAACAATGAAGCCTCTCACGGTGACTCCATATGGGTAACTTTTGCACAGATTAAAGCTTTTGTTATGGTCAAGTAAGAGGGAACAGAGACGATTTGCAAGGTTGCCAAAACTTGTAGGTTTTGTCTGGATGATGCGCGACACTGAGAGCGGAAAATCAAACCACGGCCACAAGGGAGATGTGGCGAGGAACAATCTCTCACCACTGAGAGGAATTGTCCCTGCTGTGGTCTCGCTTCAGCGAACACACAACAACGTGCAACTGTGAACGGACAATACCGAATGCAGGAAGACTGTGTCACACCAGATCATCAAGTCAATGTGACAGTGGAACCACCAGGGTCTCATTGTGATGGGACTTTATTACAATTAGGACCAAGTCTCCAGAGGAGGTGAAAACATGGATGTCACCACAAAAATATGTTAACGCAGAGTTATCTGGCCAAAGAGAAATAGTAAAAAAGCACACCAGCAAGGACTTTAGAAACAAAAACAAGATTTCTGCTGACATTACTTCTTTCATAGGAAAAATACTCGTGAGCCATGACTGTGCTGAGCAGCATGCTATCATGCTACCTAGACACCCAGAGTCCCTGATTGGTCAAAGTTCAACTGGTTTTACATTTGGCACACGCTCAATCGTTACATTTTGTACAAAGAAAACCGGACTTAAAACCATACAGTGGTGGACAAAATTGTTGGTACCCCTCAATTAAAGAAAGAAAGTCCACTATGCTCACTGAAATGACTTGAAACGTTCAAAAGTAACAATAAATTAAAATTAATTGAAAATTAAATCATCAAGATCAGCCATTACTTTTGAGTTGTTGATTAACAGAATTATTTAAAAAACAATCTAATGAAATAGACCTGGACAAAAATGATGGTACCCATATCTTAATATTTTGTTGCACAACCTTTTGAGGCAATCACTGCAATTAAACGGATTCTGTATTTGTCAATGAGCCTTCTGCACCTATCCACAGGTATTTTGGCCCACTCCTCATGAGCAAACGGCTCCAGTTGTCTCAGGTTTAATGGGTGTCTTCTCCAAATGGCATCTTTCGGCTCCTTCCACAGATGTTCAATGGGATTCAGATCTGGGCTCATAGAAGGCCACTTCAGAAATGTCCAACACTTTTCTCTGAGCCATTCTTGGTTGTTTTTGGCTGTGTGTTGTGGATTGTTGTCCTGTTTGAAGACCCATGACCTGCGACTGAGACCAAGCTTTCTGACACTAGGCAGCACATTTCTATCCAGAATGCCTTAATCTGGAGATTTCATTTTACCTTGTACAACTTCAAGACACCCTGTGCCAGATGCAGCAAAGCAGCCCCAAAAAAGAACTGAGCCTCCTCCTTGTTTCACAGTAGGGACAGTGTTCTGTTCATTGTCTGCTTCATTTTTGAGTCTACGAACATAAAGCTCTAGTTTTGTCTCATCTGTCCAAAGGACATTTTCCCCAGAAGCTTTGTGGCTTGTCAACGTGCATTTTTGCAAATTCCAGTCTCGCTTTATCATGATTTCCTTTCAACAGTGGTGTCCTCCTTGGTCGTCTCCCATGAAGTCCACTGTGGCTCAAACAACAACTAATGGTGTGATCTGACACTAATGTACATTGATCTAGGAGTTCACCTTTAATGTCTTTGGAGGTTGTTCTGGGCTCTTTGGATCCAGTTCTAAGTATCCGTCTCCTCAATTTGTCATCAATTTTCCTCTTCTGGCCACGTCCAGGGAGGTTGGCTACTGTCCCGTGGGTCTTAAACTTCTGATTAATATGTGCCACTGTCATCACAGGAACTTCAAACTGCTTAGAGATGGTGTTATAGCCTTTACCTTTACGATGTTTATCTATCATTGTGTTTCTAATGTCCTGGGACAATTCTCTCCTTGGCTTTCTGTTGTCCATGTTCAGTGTGGTTCACACCTTTTCACCATACAGCAACGTGACTATTTGTCTCCCTTTGAATAGGCAGATTGACTGATTATGGGTTTGAAAACAGCTGTGATGTCAATTAAAGGACATACCTGAGTTCATCATGACCCCCCGGGCAATTAGTTCTCGGTCTTTTATGGAGGTACCATCATTTTTGTCCAGCCCTATTTCATCAGTTTTTTGTTTTTTTTCAATAATTCTGTTAATCAACAACTCCAAAGTAATGGCTCATTTTGATAATTTGATGAAATTTATTGTTACTTTTGAACGTTTCAAGTCATTTCAGCGAGCATTGTGGACTTTCTTTCTTTAACTGAGGGGTACCAGCAATTTTATCCACCACTGTACATAGCAAGGCTTTAGTGTGAGAGTTTTGAAGGCGGAAGCCCAAAACGCATATTTACGTACAATTACCTGGACGACGGATCGACGTAATGTACTAAAAACATGTGGGTAGATCATGGGCCATCGAAGATGAACAAAAATATAAAAATATGTTAAAAAAAATCTCTCCGAATCATCATCCTCACCGTAAGGTATGTCACTTGATTGACATACAAAACGGCCAATCAATCATCCTCTGAGACATACGTCAAGTCATTTCTGTCATTGGAAAGGTTCTGCGCCCTGCGTACCTCCCTGATTGAAAGTGAGACCAAGATGCCCCTTCTAACCCAGCTGTCCTGGCATGGCGTCTGCTGTCGGGTCCACGGTACCCACCCAGGGGATCAGAGCCCACTCAGGCAGCAGTGTTGCTCAGAAGTATGCGCTTCTCAAGCCCTGCCCATGGAGCAGGGGCCCCTCAGCTGTGGTTATGCTTTAGAAATGTCATGCCCCCCCCTTAACACAGTAGAGCATGAATCGTGATTGTCGGCGATTTCTGTTTTCATAATAAAATGCCAATTCGGAGACAAATTTCCCTTCGTGGGATAAATACAGTTGAATATTATTGTTATTATTATTATTATTTATTATGTATTACTATACAAATAGCATTAATACACATGACAAAGCTATCTCCTCATAAAGATTTGTGTACTCTTACTGTGTTGTTTTGGAGTTATTCTTAAACATTGCATTCTTGACTGACGATATAGTAGAAGTTGTCAACCTTTAAGTTGAATAAAGTAAATTGGGTGCATAATTTCAGGTAATGACTAGTATATGTTCTAAACGTTGTGCCGTGCTGTTCTGTGTTGTTGCTAAGGGTAACCAACACAACTCACAGCTCCTCCGGTCACGTAACTGACTGATAGAGCAGTTCAGTATGCTGTTGGGTGGTGGTGGTGGGGGGTTTCGGCACAAAACACTGGAGTTACTCACCTAACAACCAAAAATATCTAGAAAAGACACATGCACCTCTATTTCCCAAATTACCAATTAACTACCGATACTTTAATAGAGTAGTCGATACCAAAATAGGTGATGTACAGCTATCTGTATTTCAATAACTTGGTATTAATACTCCCGTCAGAGTTTGTGTCTGCATCCTAAGGGGCACTTATGTATTACCTATACATTGTGCGTGCAGCATTTGTGGGTGGTTAGACAGGAGCCAGTGCGGACAATGTACTAATGACTACAGTGTGGTGAAAGGGCACTGTACGATATCACCACCTGTACATCACAAGTGCGTGCAAATTATGTTATCCTTACAAATACTTCATAATACACTCAACAAATGCACCACAATGGTACATCCCTTGGGGTGGCCGCATGAGCCTCAACAATTACAAGACACCTGCGTTCCCCTCAAGATAGGGTCGTTCCTCTCTAGAACTCTCCATTGACCTGAACACTTTTGGGTCAACCCCAGTACTGGTGCATGTGACGAAGGCCTACGGTTTTGCTTGCTTACCTGGTGGCAGGAAATACCTTTTGCAGCACACAAACATCTGACCTGTCCCATTATTGGGAGATAGATTCTACCTCTGTATAGAACTGTATAGCATTTGGTTTAAGCTCTATGTGACCTAAGTTAGTCATTTTGGTGAGTGCTGTTTTTTTGTTTTAGGGCTACTTTAACATTTTTAACCACCAGTGAAATCCTCTCTGGATTCATAAGTGTTTGGTTTTAGGAGGATAGAACGTTTTGTTCTAGGAAACATGTAGCCAAAGTCTTTATATGACCCCGAACTCCAATTTGCTTCATTGTAAAGTTGAAATCAATAGTTTGGTCCATAGTTGGATTTATGCAGTCCATGTCTGTTTTTTGATGACACAGAACCAAATAACCTTTCTGATATAGCAGTGCAGCAAACATTTAGTGTTTTTGGCAAGACATTAGTGTCTGAGGGAAAATAATTCTCTTCAGATTTCTGTTGCTTTAATCAGTGGTCCACAATGTTTGTCAAGACATGAACGGCTTAAATATCAGACAATATTTTCACAAAGCTGCCTGTGGGCGTCCGATTTATCGTTTTTAGCTTCCAGTTTTCCTTCATTTTGAGGGTAAAGTTTGCCTTCATCCTCCGTAAAATATCTGCAGCTGGTTTAAACTCTATTCGTACACTAGATTTTGTGTACCAACCATTAAAATGTGATATAGATTTTCCCTTAACCCACAACGAGGAACAAAATCCGAAGGAAACTTCAGCTTGTCCAACTTTTAAGGTGCAATAGATAAATAAAAAATAAACAGTCACTTAAACAGTTAATTTCAAAAGATTATAGTTAACGAGAATCCACTTTTTGCACAACTTTATTAGTAGCATCCTCTTAACATTAGACAGTTTGTTGCCGAATATCATGCAATATGATTGTGGCGTGTGGGAACAACTGTAGTAAAGATCCTTGGTTTTTGTCTGTTAAATGCAGCTTTCTTTTATCATAAATCAATTACTTTTTTTCAGTTTTTCTCTGGCTCTTTTCTGTCAAAAGAAACTTTCCAAACATGTTGCTTTTTGTTAACTAGCGCAGTTGCTTTATTAAGGCTACGGATGTTTTTAGACACATGACCGAGATTAACAATTTGACCATTGTCTATTGACTTGACGTGGCGTGAGAGTACGTTATAATCATACGTGGTGGGCAGAATCTGTTAGTAAAATAAAACTTCCTTCAGATTTAGAAAATAAATACAAACTGATGCTTTTTTTTTAAATTTTGCGGCCTGGTAGCAAGTCACTCACTGACCGATACCGGTTCACAGCCTTGAGGTTGAGGAACACTGACCTAGAAAATGAAATTATAAGGATCAAATCAGAAATTACTTGTGGGTGTGTCATGTTTGCTGTCCAGAGACAAACTAGAATCAAAGTTGTGAAAGCAAACTTTTATTCGAAATGAGCTTTAAATTGTTTGTTTTTGTGTAACAACTTGTACAAGAATCACAAACAGAGTGAAGATGATTTACGCTGAGATACTGAAGGGTTACAGAAAACATTCAGGAAACCAGTGGATGAAAGGAAACCCTAATAAATGGTCAAACCTGTTTTACCACATTTATTTGTTTCCAACACATAAATGTGTTTCAGCCATCTGAAGTTATAACACTCCTAAAAGAAGTTGTGGGTCAAACGTGCCTCTCAGCTTTGTCTGCAGGTCGGTGATGAAGTGTCGACTTCAGCCATCAATATGCTCCAGATGTGACCTTACTGTACTTGCATTCTAGATTGATTGAACACCCGTCCGTCCCACTTTACCCTTCTTCTTTCTTAGCCCCACCACTCCAGATCTATGACCTGAGCACAGAGGCTCTGACTCTGACGAATAGAGATTTTCTTTATAGTACTTGTTCCTGAACAGATATGGAATGGGTCAAAAGGATGAAAGATCAAAAGACCCCCAGCCCCAGACGAGCAACCCACTGCCACCCAGGAGTTCTGAGCTCCCCCCCCACCCCAACCCCAGGAACAAGCCAGGGCCCCCCAAAGAGGCACTTTATGCTCCTGGCAGCCACCCATCCGCCCCACAGGAAGTCCAGCAGAGAGCAAGACAGAGCCGTCCACCCCCGACCAGGAGGAGGATGTCTAAGAAAAGCAGGGATCCCCAGAGGGCGTTTTAGCATGACCCAACTAGGCTCACCCACTGTTAGAATATTTTAGAGGCCCAGCCCTGAGGGCAAGGACCAGAACCGGCACCACAGGGACACAGACATCCCCCCAGGCCCAGATGTGATGTGATCCCTGGCTCTTGGTCTTGCCAAAAAACTCAGGGGTTCCTCTCCCTGAGTGGAGAGAGAGCCCCTGGGCCCAGAAAGTCAGCACCTAAAGGACACGGTCACCGTTGTCAAGGGCCTGGTACCCCCCTACCCCAGCAATAGGGGAGTTACTTTTGGGTTACTTGTGTGGTGTGTATTTGTGTGTGTGTGCGTGCGGGGGGGTGTGTGCGTGTTGGAGTCTATTTTGTTGTGGGGTAATGGGTGTTTGTACTAAATGGTGCAGGTAAAATTGTCGGGTGGGGCACTGAGCGGACATCTCCTGATTGCTGATGTCAAAGCACCCTCTCACAAAGGGGCCCTAAATGTGTGAGGTGCAATACAAAAAGTATTGTAACTAAGTAGTTTCAATTTTTGTATTTGCTTATGAAAAGAGTAAAGGTGCAGGGTAGCCACTCCAAGACAAGTTTTTCCGAGGTTTAGCCTAATTTCTGCTCAGCTTTATTCTGTCCTAATGTGCAGAAAATCGTATTTGACTGCATCAAAAGCCTGGACAGCGTGCAACAAACTGATCCCATTTGGAAAGTCCAGAGTGGGTCCATGTGCTTTTGTTTTCCTCATCCTCATAAAGCAGAGCAGGCGTCTGACTCAGAGAGGATGCAGTCAGCTCTGTTGCAACTCTAGTGTGGGTGTTTGCTTGTTTTCATTAAGCAAAATTCTTGTAATGATCTGCCTTCTGCAGACCAGAAGTTAGTCATCCTGTTGCACTAACTTTAGTGGTGTTTTTTTTTTAAAGATTTCCTTGTTGTAACTCATTCCATGCGTAGCAACAATGATAGACGTGAGTGTTAGCAGGTGTTTTGATTTAGTGCAATTGTTGCATCAATGACAGAAGGAATTTTAGATACCTTCTGTTCTTTGTCACTAAAAGGAGAACTTTAAGCTTAGTCTGTTTGTTTTGTATAATATGTGAAACAAAGGCTTTTTCCCAAGATACTTGGGCCTAACTACTGTAGTTTAACACTAATCTATGATGCTAACAAACTTTAATGCCGTTCTGTTTCGTTAGTCCACATACTGTATTTTCCACACTATAGGGCGCACTTAAGAACCCTCATTTTTTTTAGAACATGTACACATTTTGTTCAGATCTAATGTTGCAGGTAAGGGTTATGTTCTTTTCATTGTTGATCATAAATCGTAGAGTGCCTCAGGGTTCGATTCCAGGATCTCTGCTATGACCGTTTAACATCATAGATATGCAGATGACGCCCTCTTTGTTGTTACTTTGAGCAGCAACATTTGTGGATGCTAACTTGAAAAAAAAAAGACTTTTGTCTTTGAAGGTAACTGAAAAGCTGATTTCTACAGGAACAAAGATCAAAAGTCAAGTAAGGATTTGTGATGTTAGAAAAGACTTGGACCATTTTTTAAACACCCACATTAAGGCCACAATTACACAAGCTTTTTTCTATTGAAATCAAACAGCAAGGCTCAGAGATCTAATGTCCAACAAGATTTACAGAAGTTGATTCAACCCTTAATCTACTGCAGGCTGGACTATAAAAGGCTTATATCTGATCTTCGAATAAAGGCTGTTAAGAAAAGCTGCATTATTCAAAACAATGTTGGCAGAGTTTTAACCAGAACCAAGAGAACCGACTGTATCACTCCTGTCCTTAAGTCTTTTTACTGACTACCAGTTAAATATAAAATTTATTTTAAAAAACAGGCACTGCTTTAAAAATGACCTACTTGTTTGTCTGACCTGCAGGAAGCAACCTGGTAGGATCAATTTGTGGCCCACAAATGGAAGCAGCTGTTTGATGTCCTCCAACTGTTCTAAATTTAAGTCCAACCTTAAAATTTTGCTGTTTTCTGTTGCCACTACACTTTCATGCTCATCCTAAAATGTACATTTATGTCTATTTTTATTGGATTTTGTTTTACTCATCCTCAATTTTTTTCTTTTCATAATTTCTCCTACATGTTTGAAACCTATGTGTACACAATGTGCTTTTTAGAATCAAACTGTCCTCACCAACTTCAAATATGTGCTACAAATCATTTTGGGTTCACATGTGTGTCACACATCAAACACAACACCTTTAATATTTGCCTTTAGTTATATTTTGGCTTGATAGGTTGCCACCCCCCATCAAAGTTTTCTGATGTTTCTCGAAATTTCTGACCCATATACCAAACTGAGGGCGAAGTTAGACATGGTTAAAGCACCCGTCATAATTGTAGCGATTTTTTTGGAATCAGCTGTAGGACAATATTTTTTAAGACTTTTAAACTTCTAGTAAAACAAGGATATGAGCATGTGATACAAACATGAGACTTGAAAATCTTTACAAAAACTCAAAAATTTACAATAATTTCTTGAGATTATTTACAGCCAGTTCTCAAAACAGCTTCTTAAAGTATTAGACTGACTTGTAAACTAAAATAAAATCCTGTTGAAGTCACCAACAGTACCCAGTAATCTGCTAAGATTATATTTATAGCAGTAAGTATGTGTACTGTTAAGTCTCATTCAGTACACGTGAGGTTTCCAGAAAACCAAGACAGACACTTGTGCCTTAGTTCGTCCACATCAGCACAAATAAGGGAAAAAAACACATTCTTGGTGGCTGCTCTGGTTACGTTCAGCTCTGTCTGTGTGTGTTCTGCCCTGGCACTTGATGAGTCTGAGTAGCGGGCGATGATGATGTCTCGATTGAAACCGAGGCTCCTTGCCATCGTCAGTCGGTAATGTGAGTAATCAATGTTGTCAGACTCTGGCAACCGACTGGTGTTTTCCACCACAGACAAACGTCCCGGAGCACTTGCGAGCACATGGGTACAGCAGATCTGTGCACATAAATGAAAGTGAGTGTGACCTGTACCTAAAGGGGAGGAGGGGAATGACTGAAGTGATACGCTCAAAAAGTATGGAGGTGTCATATTCTCTGTTTGACACAGTGGAGGAGAAATACTCTGAAAGTCATCAGTTTAGACCTTCTGTATTTTTCCAGATATGGGTTCATCAAACAAACTTCTTATATTCAAAATGTCTTTAAATCACTTGAGTAGTTAAAATCTCTGAAGTCAAGCATAGTTTTGATGAGGTTTGTGATGGAAACTTTTAAGCTAAAAAGCTTGAAGTTCATTCGGAAATGTTTTTCATGAATATTATAGCACTGTGGATGGGTGGATGGATGGATGGATGGATGGATGGAGGGATGAATGGATTCAAGGACGAAGGGATGGTCGGATCAACAGATGGAGGGGGGTGGATAGGTGAGAGGATGAGTCAACAGACAGACAGACAGACAGATTGTGTTGGACATTTTCAGATTAGAACTTCCTTTTAGAGATAATTCCATAATTCCATTCTATCCAAGCTTTTTTCTGAAATTTAACAAGGAACTTTGTTGACACCTCGAACATTTAGAACTTGATCCAAAACTCCTTTAACAGAAGAGAATGAAACTTTTAGGAATTTAGGAAAATTCTCACAACAAAAACAAACTTTTCATGTGGTAAAGCATCTATTAGTTGTTGACATTTATTCTTTTCTCTTGTGTGTTTTTTTTTTGGTGGAGCTCTGAGCACCTTTTAACAAGCTTCAAGATGTTGTTGTTTTTATTGCTGTTGTGTTGTTTCTTGTGGCTTTGTCTTGCGGTTGTGTGAAATGGTTTTTCAACACTTACAGCAAAACAAATGTACCAAAGGATGTAAAAAAAAAAAAAAAAAAAAAAAGTTTGAATTTGATCCAAAAAAATAAAAGTTTAGGGCTTCCAAAGGCTCCACATGAGTCACCAAAAGATTTAGGAGCAACAAGGTGAAATGATTAAAGTGGTTCCAGTGGCACAGAATCTCAATTAAAATTTGGAATTTTTTTGAATAGTAATAATCAACCAAAACAAAGTATTTCACATAGTTTTTGTTTTAGGATAGTTGGTGGAAAATGAAAGAGCTTTACGGGACACGCCCTTTGTGTTTTTGACACATTAAGAAAACCTCCAGGCTGCTCGTAAAAGCAAGATTGGCCGTCTCTGCTGAAAAGCACACAAGCAGCACTTTCCTTCGCTGTTTTCCTGTGAAAAAGAATGACTGTAAAGGTTTAATTAAATTAATAAAATGGTCCCTGGTTGTAAATCACCACCCCAGAGAATTTCACAGCTGTACACTTGGTTGTGTTTCTTATTCTTTTGCGTGCAAGCAGATTGTATGAAAAGGTTCGGGGGTGTGCGGTTTGGAATAACAATCCTAAAACGCATTAAATGCACCCCCGTCCTGCAGGCTAACAGTGGTTTGTTAACGCCGTAGTTGGGGCAGAGTGGCGTTGCTCTGTGGTGCCAACTTTTGGTGTAATAAAGGCATTAAAACGCTCCTCATTAAGCTATTTTGGGTGCAGGGCTGTGAGGAGCGCCGGGGAGAGGGAGGGGTGTAAACACGAAGGTACGAGCAGTGGCTGCCAGCATTTCTGTGCCAGGGCACCTCTGTGTCACTGGTGGCAGCAGGGATGTAATAAAAAGCATGTGGGTATAAGCAGCTCCAACCGGTGTGGTGAATGAAGAAAGACTCACTGAAGGACGAATGATCTGAAACAGTGAAAAGTGAAACAATTGACACGTAACAGGGAAAAACAGTTAAAGAACACATTTTTGCAATCGATTCCCAGCCTTCTGTTTATGTTAATGCCTCAAAGACAATTCTATTTGACATTACTAATGAAAAAGCTGGAACTGGGGTTAAACCAGCGACTGTATATGAGACTGGACAGAGTGAGTGTGATGTCACCCACACAAAATTACTTACTTCCTGCTCCAACCAAATGAAGTCATTTCAGTCGCCATTTTTTTTTCGCGAAACAGACGCCACCATGTTGGAACCAGAAATCGCAAGTAAGCAGTGATTGGTCCGAGTCGGTCTGAGTCAACCTTTCTATGGGAACCACTATGACCAATCAGGAGTGAGCTTGCTGGAAGGCCACACCCCGCAACTTGAAAAGTGGGCTACACAAAATCTGTCAATCAAACTTTTTCTCCTACTTTTGTAGATGCATCTGATTAGCCAGTACTATAACTATAATTGAAACACTTGCACTACAGAGAAAACAACATAAAAAATAGGATTATGTTTAAAAAAGTTGCAGAGCAAGAATGGTTGAAGGCAAAACACAATTAAAAAAAAATGCACAACATAAAGGAAATCTTTCGCAAAACAAAGTAATTCCTAGAGAAAAAATAAAATGTGAAAAATTAAGATCAATAAAGATATTTCTTGAGTTTTTAATCAAAGCTTTGGTTCTCACTTATTAGCTTTATACCACAGTTCAGGCAAAACATTTTCTGCTTTTCCTCTTCCTCTAACCTCAAACATCATCATCCAATCAGCGATATCCCACAATACCGTCCTTTTCCTGTTTCAGATTTTGATTCTTTTTTGTAACATTTCATTTCTGGAAATTATTTTTGTTTTCCAATATGTTTTTTTAACCTTTTGTTTTTTGGGAATTTAGTTCACAGAATTTCTCTACTTAAAAAGCTCCAGTCAGATCCAAACTAGTTTTTCTGTTTATGTTTCTAAACAAGAAAAATTGAAGGATGCTAGCTAATTTAGAAAGAATAAGAAGATTGAGCGCTTTAGTTTTCAGTTGTGTTTTGGGGTTTTGGTCATATTTGCTGTTTTCCCTGTCAGGCACACCAGGTTGAGGTTACTTCTCATCCACAGCTGTCTTCATTTTTAGTTAATTGTCCTCAGTGTATTTAAGTCTCTGGTGTCAGTTCATCTGCTTTCGTCACCTTTCTTTCACGTCATGGGTTTTGTTGTGATCAAGTTAACTTTGTGCCATCAAACCTGTAGTGATGGAGAAACCAAAGCTTTCTGAACCAAAATGAATCAAATTGCATTGGTTCAGGGGATGTGAAGTTATCTATTGACCAGACTACAAAATTACATCACAATGGAACAAAAAGGACCAAGTTGTCATGAAAGTCATTATGTGTGTTAAGTTATAAATGAGCAGCAAGAAAACTTTTAAATTCCTAAGTCTGTTTGTTTCATAAATAATCATAATGTAGTTGTCACATAGTGACTTTTCATGAATAAAATATTGTGAAACAAATACTTTTTCTTTGCTGGATTAGTTTTAAATAATTCATAAAATTGAACAGTGAAATCCATGTGCTCCTGTTTAATTTATATGCCTGTGTTTAATGTGTCGATAAATGTATTTATATATATAAAAAAAAAAGTTAGGTTTGTAAATCTATGTCTTTCAAATGTCAGTAAATGAAATGTTGTACCAAAGTGACTTAAAAAAGTTCCTCTTGTTTATAAAGAAATGTGACTGCAGAAACAATGCAAACAAAGACTCCTCTGCTTGTAATCATGATGGGAATTCTGGGTCTTCTTATAGAGAACAGTCTCTTCTGGCTCGGCTTCCTAAAAAGAGCCTACTCTTTCAGCTCCCAATCGGCTCTTCAGATGATTTTATTTGTTCACTGCTGATAAAATATAGAAAATAAATGATAAAATACAAAAAAAAACTTCAGTCCTTTACTTTATACATTAGTTTTAAAAATCGTTTTTATTCAAAACAATTTTAAAGTGAAACAGCACAAAACACTGCACAACACCAATGAATTAGAATGTGCAAAACATATATAAAAAAAAGAGGTTAATCAATCACAGTAAAAGTTACCATTTAAAATAACCAAATTTCTCAGCTTTGAGGACCTGATCCGGTATCGTCAGTCAGTACTGTAATCATCTGCTCTGGTTTTAAGATTCTCTCAGTTCTGATGTGCAAGTTGTTTGTGGAGTCGGTTCTAGATGAAAGTTTTTTCTTGCAGACTCTAGATCCTGACATACAATAAGGTATGTCAGGGAACTCACCATGCAGACTTCTGTTGCAGTCTCATTATGAGGCTTTTCCCCGCTCACCATAGAAATCATAGACCAATCAAATCAATTGTTACATGTTAAGTAGTGTCATGGCAACAGTTTGAATTTATTGGTATTCCTTGACTATAAACTTTTAAAGAGCTGAGATCCTTTAACCTTATGTGGGCAAATTTACCAGATGTCACTATTCAGGTTATTTATAATTCTAAGATGGAATAAGGTAATTGTGTTTTTTTCCTTTCAAATCTATTTGTTTAGGGTTAGGGTTATATAGATCCATGCTAACAAAAATTTACAAACTTAATTAAAAGAAAAAAAGTTTCTATGAAGTTTATACATGATAAAAATAATAATAGTAAACAACATAGTCAAAATAATCTTTGAAAGATCAATGCATTTTGTGACTAATTGGAAATATTTCCTAACATACTAGCGGCCAGTGCTGAACTTTTTCTGGGCCGCACTTTTTTTGAATGCTGAAAATTGCATGGCTTATGAAACTGCACTTAAAATATTCACTGTGCCACTTGGTAAACATTCCTGTTTTCAAAATCCCCCTCAAAATGTGTTCGACCAACAACAATAATAATATACTTTATTTATTTAGCACCTATTAAGATAAAAATCACAAAGTGCTTCACAACAAAACATGATAGAACACAGTAAAACAGAATAAAATACAGTAAAACACAGAAAATAGAAAATATTTAAGACAAAGCAATTTTTCAAAAAGCAGCAAGATTCAACCTTGGTCGCACTTCAAATGCGTAGATGGGAATAACATCAGTTTAAATTTAAAAAAACAACACAGCTGTTTTATTGTTATTGCCAAATATGAATAAATGAAACTTTGATATAACAACTTTACAATGCCATCAAGATGTCAAAAAACTTTACAATAAAAAGAGAGGTAAAAAAGAAAATTTAAAAGCAAGAAGAAAATGTTTCAAAACAGGAGCATAAAAAAACTCAAAGCAATAAAAATGCATAAAAAAACAAGAATTCAATAAAGAGCAAAGGAAAATAAGATGCCACCGACTACTGAGTATTAAAAGTCATTCTGAAATGGTAATGTTGACATTCAAAACTGTTAAGGTCTGACATCATGAGCAGTTCTGCAGGAATATTTTTCTATAACTGAGGCCTTGCAATGGAAATACGGTAATTTCATCTTAAACTGCTTCACAGAAAACATCAAAGTTAAATCTTTTCATATTGATATGATCCATGTTGTGTCAATAAAGAGAAATGTTTTTGGACCGTATAGAAATATTTTATTGATTTCAATAATAGTATAATTGTGTGACAGTAAAAACTTTTTTTTTTTTTTTAGAGTAAAACGGTAAACTCTGCATGCTGTAGGAGGAAAAATCTTCAGTAATAAATGTTAAAATTTAAAATGACTTATTTGTTCAGCTGTAATAATGAACACAAGGATTAACATTTTAACACATGGTTTCACGGTTCTCTAAATGCCAGACAAAATGGTCTGATTGACGAACACAACGGAGAAGGATTGGGATAAATTTCAGTGGAGCAGTATTTTGTGCAAAATCCTTGAAGTGCCTTATAATGATGATGAAGATGATGATGGTGGGAAAGAAGGACACCACCAGGGCACTCTGCTATATCCTCGCCATGGCAACGCCGCTCCTGTTTACATTAACTCGCAATGGAGCCGGACTCTGATGTGGCGAGGTGGTAATCTGGTTTAAAGCGGCAGAGACAACAAGAGGGAGATGGAGATGCTGTCTGATGAAAGAGCTTGCAGTCAAGCGCCTCATTTGAAGAATAAATTTAGACGGGCATTAAGGAAAGCTGCTGTGGTGGCGACAGCGCATGTTTTTATGAGGCTGTAACTCCAAGCAGATAAACAAACGAGGAAAATTAGTGGTAAAGTTTGCCTAAGTGGTTCTCAATGTAATAAAGCTGAAGCTGGTTTGCAGGAATATTCATTACAAACTTTTGCTGAGCACAAAAATGTGATATTTAAATAGAAACTAATAGAAACAAATGATAATTTGATGATAAATTTAGAATCTGTATTTTTTATAGACATTCTTGAGAACTTGTACTCTCAAATAACTGTCAGTAAGGGATCATGCCAATGGACAGAATACATTTTTAACTGTACATACAGTCTTCCTCCACCCTGCTGTGGGTGTCGCTGTTGTGCGAACCCAACAGGTTAACTACAGAAGAAGAAGAAGAAAGTGCTACCTAGGTGTGCAAAATTTGTTCTCCGCATTTGACCCATCCCCTGGGGGGAGCTGCAGACGAGCCGCGCTCGGGAGGCAGTAGCGTTAAGGGTCTTGCCCAAGAACCCCCACTGGGTGATGTGAATTGCTCGCCATTGATATGGTAATTGCCCCCAGTAGTCCAATTGTTTATTCCACTCCGGGAATTGAAACCTGGATTCCTGCATGGTAGCCCTTTACCTTACCTTACCAACTGAGCCTTAACACCCAGCCGAAGGTGTAATCTGTAATTCGAGTGTTGGCCTAAAGGGCAAATGGTTTTGCCACAAAGTGAAATAAAACACCTCTGTAAGTTTTGAAACAAGAGTAAAAAGTACAAATTTGTTTTAACAAATTCAACAACGTCCAAAGCAGAGAGTCTTTCTGCCATGAAGAAAATAGCTTTGTATGCGCGGAACGCGTCGACCATTCCAAGAAATCTAACGAACAGCACCACAATGATAGTTTGGACCATTAGGTTTTTGGTTTGAGCAAAGCAAAGATTTCACTTCTGTCACTTATTCAAAAACTCTCAAAGATTTGCACCCCTCTAGTGTACAGTGAAAAAAGGTTTTGGGCATAGTGAATGTACGCCACCACCACTCCCCAATTATTATTTTTTTTTATGTCATCATCAAAAAGATTTTACAGAAAAGGACTAGGGTCATGTAAGAAAAATAAAGGGCATAGAACATCTTGACTTTAATCTCAGAATTCTGAGACAAAAGTCAGAATTCTGAGATTAATTCTGAGAATTTTCTATGCCCTGTTTTTTTCTTTCTTGATGGCCCTAATCCTCTTCTGTAACTTTTTAACAATTTGTTAATGAAATATTTTTGATGACCAAAAAACTGATACAAAACTTCAAAACGGACAAAAATGCCAAAGAAATATCAAGGGGCCAAAATTTCGTATGGGGCTCAAAGAACTATTTCAAAATCCATCAAAAAGATATCCAAAGGAAGTTTTAATAGTATTATGGGATGGCCATTTTGTGGCCAGATATAAATTTGGTAATTTCCACATTTTTGTACAATATGGGAAAAACCTTTGTTTGAGCAATCTTAACAAAATTTCACACACACCCTACCAGGTTAAGTACACAACCACCACAATGTTAGTTTAAAGGTTTATAGATTGTGAATGGTGCTAGCATTGCGAGCTTGCAAAAGTGGTGTATTTTTTACAATATTTTTACCAGATTATTGTAGAAATATAACACATGAATTCTTGGCTTAACCCTTTATAGGGCAAGTGACTGTTTTTGGTAATTTCCACACATGTTAGTTATCACGCCCAAACCCCGTCTCAGTGAGTTGAAGAATCATGTGATCTTTACCCAGCCAATCAGCAAAGATCATTCTACATTATAGGTTACTCAATTGTGCAACTTGACCAATCAGCAGAGACCAGGGTCACATCAAATTTCCCTTTTTCTCCAAAGTCAGAAAAATCTGCTTTTGCAGCTCGGTTCACTGGACATTTTCAAAGAAATTGTCAAAACTAACCATGGTAAGTTAATGAAACTCATACATTTTATTGTTGAATAGTTGTGTTAAGTATTGACATATAAGTTGTTTGCAGATAATTTATTGAAATGAGTGAAAATACGGCATGAAAAATGCAGGCACCATATTTGGTCATACGCCCTTTTCACTATAAACTATATTTTACATGGAATGTCCGTTTTTGGACATATGCCCTATGCATCTAACAAACCATATTAGTGCATTTTCTTTACAAATAAAGAAATACAACCTAGCATATTATGTTTTAATGTTGACAAATGTTTTTATCTCATTATACAGTGATTCAGAGAGAATTTAAACACTGTTTTAGTTTCTGAATAGTGATAAAGAGTGATGTTTGTCAGTTTATGATGTTATGACAATTGTTTTATTGCATGTGTTTAATTTTTAGCTTCCATCAATCTTTTATGGCAAGAGGAGGGAGACTGCTGTTGTGCCAGTCCACCCTGACATTAGTGATGATGATGAGGATCAAGATGATGATGTGTCAGACCCTGACTTCGTCCCACCCACCCACAACCAGGACATTCCCAGACCCTCACACACAGTTGTGTGAGGGTCTATTCAACACTTTTGTTATCAGCACTTTTTGGTATTAGCACTTTTATGTTCTAAAAGTGATGTTAAAATGTTAAAATACATAATATATGTTTTTCTTATATTTATATATATATACATATATATGTATACTTATTGGAATTTGTTTTACCACTCACGGGCAAGTAACCAAATATGGTCACTTCATTTGCATTGATTTTCTACATGAAAATAAAATGAATTGAAAAAAGGTTACCAATGAAATGAAGTCTCGTTATGGTCTCCAATAGCACTCTAAGGTTGAATTTTTGATTTTTAAAGTATTTCATTGAGTGCCCTATAAAGGGTTAACCTGAGCCAAACATTATGAAATACAATATGACAATATTTGGAATGTGGGCTTTTGTAAGGTTTTTAACATAAAAACTCAGTTACCAAGGAAATCCAAAAGTTTACCTTTGCAGATTCTTCTAAAAATTACATAGACCTC
Organism: Oryzias curvinotus; assembly: GCA_023969325.1. Lineage (NCBI taxonomy): Eukaryota > Metazoa > Chordata > Actinopteri > Beloniformes > Adrianichthyidae > Oryzias > Oryzias curvinotus. The sequence goes on along the minus strand of CM043719.1, from coordinate 36,418,119 downwards.
GTCATCGCCACTATACCAAAATATAAAATTGTCGCTATTGTGATAAAAGACAACAAGAAGCCGCCATTTTGAATTTGTTTTCTTTTTTCTTAATGAATTTGTCTCTTGCAGCTCTGACAGGGTAACAGGGGCAGAAGGGGAGAGTGAGTGGTGTGTAGCAGCCAGTCAGTGAGGGCGAGTGGCAAGTGCAGATGACGCCTGCAGGTCATATGACAACACTTAATTATTACATTTTATTTACTGAACACAAACTAAAAAAAAAAGATGAAACAATTTGTAAAACTCATGCTTAGAAAGATTGGGGGGAAAATTGCAGCAAGGAGCTTCAACTAAAGTACAACAGATTGAATGCCTATAGGGATTTAGCAGGTTCAGAAAATGGATGGATGGATAAATGCTCATAGTGCAGGGACCTCTATAAAAAAACAATTCTGTATTTGATCCAATGCAGGATTAAGGTGTGTTACATACACACAAACTTTACAGCATTTTGCAGGATGTTCAGCACTGCACTGAAAAGTCCCTTTAGAAGATTCAGTCAGACTACAGAATGCAATTCTTAATTTTTTTTTAATTGTACAACTTGTGCGACTTTCTTTGCAAAACCAGCTCCAGAGGTCTCAGCCCCACCCTCCCAGTACCCCCTGATGTTCCCGTCCCGACAGACAACTGCAGAAAGAACTGCTCTCTCCATTGGAGCCTTGTAAAAAGATCAGCAACATCTGGCAAAAATAAATGGTAAAGTTCATGACAACATAATTAGTAGAAGACTAAACAATAACGCCTTTGTTGGGAGGAAGTTGCTGTTTGAAAATCTATTCACTGTGGGAACGTCCTCTCGTTCAGTGGATTCAAGCATCTGAATGAGCAGCAAGCCTTCCAAAAAAATGTTTGGGTCAAAATCTCCTGCCAGCTGTGATGCAAAAAGAGGAAAGGATCAGGATTTGGGCATCAGCGAGGAGATCATTACCATCTCATCATGGTGGGACACAAGGTAGCACGGTCTCTGTCCAGTCTGGTAATCCCTCTGTCCCCCGCCTTCTGTATACAGTCCAATTATCTGTTCAGACCTCCTTTTTTATTCATCTATTCATACTGCTTATACATCTTTTCTTGACTAGTTTCCCTTTTCGTATGAATTTTTTTTTTCTCTCTTGGAAGACACCTGTTCATGAGTAAACACGAGTTCCAAGCTCTGCTTTAACAGTAAAGCTGCACATAAAGAGCGCACACCTTTCACCTGAACAGCACTAAGAGGGCCCGTTGCACAGTATACTGGGGTTAGGGGTGTTGGAAAACACCTACTTTACCCCTGAGAGTTGTTTAAGTGTTTGCTACAACCCGTCGCCCACAGCACGCCCATTGGATTATGACTAGCAAATGCTAATGTCCTGATTTATACATAGTTAAACATATAAAATAAAGCATAAATAATTTCAGATTGAGAAAAAAAATCCCCTCCAGTGCAGTTTTCTTGGACAATAAATGTAATCATCATGTAACACCATACGCGCAAACTTCTAGAGCCCTTCGCAAAAAGAAGTCTATTTAAGTGTACAAGTATGCTTATCTATGGTAAAAATGAGGCAGTATACTTCAAGTTTACTTTTAATGTATTGGCATTAATGTATATATTTATATATTAAACCTTTTGAAGAAGTGGGAGACGCCTTGCTCCTTGTGGAGTTTATATTAGCCATATCTGTTTCTGCTGGGCTTTCTGTGGTCAGAACACACTGGTCACTGGTCTCTCTTTCTGGATTGGTTCAAACATCTTCCTCTTCAAGCTGTACTCACATTTATTTGCTGCGAACTAAACCTTTAGGCGTCTTACTGAGCCTAAGCTCTTGAGTCCCTATCATGTAGGGCTCGTTATCAAAAATGTCACCCAGTTTTTGGTCACACAAACAACTCGACAGCCTCTTTCTGCATCTCCTTGTTTCTATTTGTTTAATTTTTGTTGTTTTTGTATGCGAGTATGATTGAGTCTGGGTAAAACAGTTTCCCATGACATCAGGCCGCCTCTTTCCCAGTCCTTCAGTATCAGCTGGCCTTTCACAGTTTAAAAATGCAGTAAAGCAATAAGCAAAACCCATTAGGCTCCTAGAATCAGGACCACAAAGTATGCAGATGGAGCTCATCAACCTCTGGATCTTGTTAAGTTACAGAGAGGACGACTTAATCAGTGTTGCTCTTTCGCAATACGTCCCTTCAGTTTAGTGTCTTTCTACAGCACAAATCCACAGAGGGAGACATGTTTGGATAGGCATACAGTAGAAAAAGTCAGATAATGTTAAAACAAGCTCTGTAGAGCAGCAACAAACACAGAGTTGCATGACTTTGTGGTCTTTTCTCAAATGAAATAAGAGATATTTCAGGAAAAGGGAATAAAACATGTCTGCGATGAATAAAACAGGTTTTTCCTTGAAAGAACAGTTTTGGAAATCAAGGCACAGAACGACAAATTTTGCTCTAGGAAGGAAAACAGTGGCAGTTATTTCAGAGCAGAAAGTTAAATATTTGAATAACTTCCAGGTTGACTTTCTTTCTTCTCTACTTAGACTGCAGTCTCAGCAGAACTTTCTCAAAGGTGTTTCTGAAGCTTCGGCAAACCACGTTCAAGTAGCCGTTCCCAAAGAAAGTCTACGTAAACACGTGTTTTGGGCTTCCATGTTCAAAACTCTTGCAGTTAAGTATAGCTACGCAAGTTTCTACAACTATTTTCACCCTCAATGTACTAAACAGGTGGCCATTGAAAGCCTGCTGCGATGATGAGCCTGACGACGTCTGCGTTTGTTTTTCAAATAAAGATAAACCAAGGTCACTCTCCCGACACATTGGTAATTTCAAGGATGCTGGCAGTAAACGGAACAGTTTCCATTTTGTGTCCAAATCGTGTTACTTTCCCCCTCACTGACTGTCCAGTGTGAACACCATGGGCTAAACGCACGTTCAAAAACACCCATCAAGTGCCTGGTGTACATAGCTTCAGAGTAAAGGATTCCATTTGCAACATTTACTTTTTTTTATTCTTAATGTGTTAAATGAAGTGACTTTATATGAGAAAAAAGTATTCATTAATAACGCGTGTGACACTTCCTGTCTGAATTTCATCATTTCATTTTGGGGTGAGGTTGAGGGTCAAAATTCTGCGAGTGGATGTGGTTTTGGTCACGGCGGTGCTGGGGTTGAGAGTTCATCTGCATCAAAACATGCCTTCGCTGAATTCATGACGTCTCCTGATCTCTTATTTAATCCAGACGACCGAGCCTCTGTGCCGCAATTTTTCCTCAAGTCTTTAAAGAGTGTTTAAATATCTGCAGATGTTTGAAAAAGCTTGAAGAAGATCAGAGAATATTCTAATTCTCTTTTCTTTCATCCATTCTAACGTAGATCTGACGGCAAGTAATAGAATTTGCTTCTTTTAAATAATCAATTTCTGGTCATTTTTTAAATGAGGAACATTAAAAACCTTATGGGAAACGGCCGTAAATTCAATCAACTGACCTGTCGTTTGGAACAATGCAGGGTTATTACTCTGTAGACCCACAAACATGCACGTAGATTTAACATGATTGAGTAAACTTGGTCCTGGCATTTAAGTGCCATAAATCCACACATGGTGCCCTCAGAGGGATTCTTTGCTCCCACCACTGCCAGAAACTGTTCACATCCATGGCTCCCGTTCATTGCATTACCCTCCGAATGAAACCAGGTAATGAGGGTGAGCTGCGCAGGGGCTTTTATACCTCACAGGACTCCCAGAAACTCCAGGGGGGAGATGGGGCACCTCTGTTCACAAGGTGCACCCATGCCAGCGGCTGCTAAAAGGACTCGTGTCCCCTCCCTCTGGCTGATTGAGACCAGATGTTTGTTTTCACTCTGGGAAATGGCTGAGATGGGAGACAGCGAGGCCGCCGGAGCCACAATAAATCTGCGGAGCGGCTAATGAATAAAACAACAGTGGATTAAATGTGCCATATCTAAAAATAATTTGATTAAAAATCTGATTTGCCAGCCAAACTGTCAGAGGCCATGCTGGAGACAGCTGTACCTTTATTTGAAACCACATTTTCCCAGTTTACCATTAACATTCCCTCCACCTAATGAGCAACTGAGAGAGATTTTTATGGGTGTTTCTGGGCAGAGCTTGAGGCCTGATGAAACAGTTGTCATCATGTTTGATTGCCTGTTTAGAAAGTGCCAAACATTTGGTTGTGCTTGGTCAGGCTCAGCCAGGGTCAGTCCAGAGTCAGATCTGTTTAGCCAGAATCCTTCATGGATCTAAATCAACCTTTTTTTTGTCAGATGTCTCATTGGAGGAGCACGTCTTATTTAAGATAAGCACACATTCTAGTTATCGGATTATACTTCCATCCATCCAGTAAGTGCTGGAGGTTTCTGGGTTGCCCAAGCCTGTGGAGGGTCGTAGAGAGGAGCCACTACATCTAAAGCTGTTTTGGAGTTTCCTTGAGGCTTGTACCACCCAAAGGGATGTCATGAAACTATAACATACCATTGCTTTACCAAGGCTTTGGTAAGGTTATCGTGAAGTATAAAAATAAATAAATAAAAGGAAATGTTTTTCTTTTTTTGAAGAAACAAAAGATATTCGGTTTTCATTTAACTTCATAAAATGTGGATCTATTTATCTGTTTCAAGCAAACAGCATAAAACTGTTTAAGTAACTAAGATTGTTTTCATTCTACAAGATGTAAAAAAATGATCAAATAAATGTATAAAAAAATAGAAAAAAAATAATAATAATAGAACTATGGGTTGATTCACAATATTGGATTTGTTTTCTACTCGCTGTCACTGAAAACGTTTTTTTTTTTTTTTACTTTGGCTTTGCCGCGGGCGCCGCCCAGTTCCCGCCATGCTACTGAAATTGCTGCTGCCAGACTTTCGCGCTGCATTTGCCGCTTAAATCGCCCCACAGGAGCTCAGATCACCTCTGTACCATTGACTTAAAATTGGAATTGGCTGTATCTGCCGCACAAATCTGTGTAAACACAGCATCACCCTTGTGCTATCCTATAACCCCACCCTTACATTGACGTGTTATCCCTACCACGACAAAGGTGGATAAAGGTGAAGAGGATTTCATGTAATCCATGGACACCAGTTAAGATCACAAATCATTGAAGAAAAAAGTTTCAGTGTACTGTCTAGTGGGTCTAGATGACCCAACTCCCAATGCTAAAGTGCCTAGGATAGCACAAGGGATAAGGGAGCAGCCAGCAGACCAACAGAGGAGAGTAATTTCAGCTTCTTGTATTCAGGACCTTATCTCTTTGGTCATGTGGGGCGGCCGTGGTGCAGTGGTAGGGTGGACAACCCATGATCAGAAGATTGCAGGTTCGACTTGAGTCGCCATCAGTGTGGGAATGTGTGTCTGAATGGGTGGATGGGACTGTGACTGTAAAGCGCTTTGGGCCTTCGAGGAAGATAGAAAAGTGCTTTACAAATATACACCATTTACAATCAATGTTATCACAACTCAGGGTAGGATTATAGATTGAACAGTAAATGAAAAGTTTGATCCTTTAGGCTCCTGCTTCATTAAAATCTGATCTGGCATTTTAAAGCCTTAAAAGCACACATAAGCAAATTGCATCCCTTCATAACTTTAAGGCCACAAAGAAGACTCAGAAGAAGTTGACTGCTCCTGGAGTCAGAATTTCAAGAGCCACCAAACAACGATATCACCAGAAGATGAGCTATGTTGGTCACTTTCTTATGTCAATTTACTTCACTGGCTGCTAAGGTAAAAAAATAAACACTGAAACAAAATGTGGGGTGCAGCAGAGATCAATCTTAGGCCCCCAATTTTTTAATTAATAAAGAGCTTTGCAGATGATATGATCATTAATCTGGAGAAGGTTTAGAAGTTTTCATTTCCATACCATTCAAATCCTGCAATCTACAGTCCCTGACAAAAGTCTTGTCGCTTATCCATTTTGTAGAAACAAAAGCGTATAACTTCACTTGTTTTTTTTTTTCTTCTACACTTGTTCTGTCCAACAACTTAGCAAACAGATTAGAGCTGCAGGCCTTTTGTGTTGGACAGGTTTTACCATCACAAAAAGAGGTTATAGAACTTTAGAAGCCAGAGTGTAGATCTGAATTAACCCCTTTTTGTTGTATTATTTATTTCTTTATTTGTTACATTTAGTGTGTGTGGGGAGGAAGAGGGAAAAAATGTGTGTGTGTGGGGAGGGGGGGGTGGAAGAGAGTAAAAGGAGGAAAGGTGAAAAAAGGGGGGAATACAAGCACTGATTTGGATCAGTTATTCTTTTAAGCTGTAACAATTATACCAGATCTGCTGGAAAGACAAATATTCCATCATGGGTAAAAATCTGACACGAAGATGAGTGGAAATATCTGTCCATCAATACACTGTAGGTTAGAAGGAGGGATGAAGCAGACAGGGAGCATTGTGGCAGTGTGCACGTGCACGTGGGGGTGGAGATACATGCATGCTGCCGAAGTGAACTTTGTGTTGTGGGGAACCAGATCCTACCCAGCCAGAGCAGCCAGACCAGGAGAGGGGAGGAGAGACCCCCCAAGGCCAGGGGCCCCCCCAGCACCCAGACCCAGGCAGCCCGGGAGGGGGGGAGGCGGGGACCGCCCACCCGACCAGCTAGGCGCAGAGAAGGCCCCCCTACAGGGGCCCCCACAACGCCCAGAGGCATAAGCGAACCCGGCGTCCGGCCCCCAGGCCACAAGACAGGAGCGCTTAGCCTTACCAGGCGGCAGCCATGGGGGCCGCCGAGCGCCGGACGCCGAGACAAGGGCCAAGGACGATCCAGGGCCCCAGAACCCAAGAGCCGCCCACCACCCGACCGGTGCCCCGTGTCCGCGAGCCAGCCACGGCACGCGACCCGAGCAACCCAGAGATCGCCACGCACCCACAGCCACCCCCCATAACCCTACCCACTACCCCCCCCCCCCCCCCGGCCAAATTATCTGAGCCCCCCTCCCTAACCCTTTAAGTGCTGTATAACCTCACTTTTAATTAAACCAAAGAATCTTGATGAACTCTGGGAGGCATGGAAGACTGCTTTCTTTGCCATTCCTGATGACTTCATCCATAAATTGTATGAATCATTGTCAAACCGCATGGATGCTGTCCTTCAAGCTCATGGACGTCATACAAGATATGAATATGAATCTCACAGGAGCACTACTTAATTCACTGATGTTATGCAACACATTTTTGTTTTTGAAGTAAATTATTTGTTAAATTTTCACATTACTCTCTGTAGGCGACAAAACTTTTGTCTTGCCAAAATGTGACCTTTCTGTGTTCATTAAATGATCAGTCTTTCTTCAGTGAAGCAATTTTATTTTAGTATATTGAACATTATTTGGGAGGGTTTTAGCTTTCATATGAGACATTTCTAAAACCAATGGATTCATTAAAAGTGAGGTTATACGCTTTTGTTTCTACAAAATGGATAAGCGACAAGAGTTTTGTCAGGGACTGTACAGTAATATTGTTCACATGTGGAAATTGGTCAATGGGAATAGTCTTGCCCACAACACAGAGGTGTATTTCTAATAAACTCCTCCCGCTCTGCAGAAACTATGTCCTAGAAAACAACACAGGTTTTTTATTTAGGCAAAAACAGTACGATCATAACTAAAGACCATCAGGAACGTTTTTAAAATTGTTTAAAAGAGGATTGGAGTAGGAATTTAAGAATGTTATCTCAGACTGTTTGCCTGTTAGAGCTACAGATCTATTGAAAAGCAATTCCAAAAAAAACCTTGCATGCATTTGCAACACCATATGAAGAGTTTTACGGGTTAACTCCATGAAGGTCTTTGGGCCCAACGCCTGCAGGACCTCTTTCACAAGGATTGCATGGTTAGAATTTACACATCTGAAGTTCCACAAACTTTTGCGTCACGCCAAGTTTTGAACAGCCCCAAGAGAGCGACCTCAAGAAGAGTTCATATCTGTGGTTAGTTTGAGATGCCTGTGAAGGGCCTCCTCAGATGCACCTCTTTAGTTCTACCTCTCACTCATCCCTCAGGCCTTCTTGCCCTCCTCTCAGCCCTCTCCTTCAGAGCACCTGCCTCATCAGACTGTTTGCAGTTTTTACGTTGATGCAAACTGACAGGCCAGCTCTCAGTGCAGCGATGCACCCCCGCCCTGACCGCCTCCGCTGAGGCTGCAGCTCCCGGGATGAGCCAGGAACTCTGGGCGTCAGAAAGTCAGGGCTGTTGAAACGCCTGAGTGGTGTCCAAACAGCTGCCTGCACAAAGGGCTCCACACACAGACCTCATCGCCAAAAGAAACACGGGCTGCAGGTGAGACAGGGAGCCGTTGTTTGAACTAGTTTGTCCTTTTTCCAGGTGGAACTCCTTAGAGGGAACACCAAAGACTTTTTAGTTCAGACAGACCAAGACGTCTCTCCAAAAACGTGAAAAGGACTTGGCGGAAAGTTGGTGCAACACTGACAGAGAGCTTGAAGGAAATATATTGGCAGTGAAACCCTTTGAGCAGTACCGAGTGGCCATTGCCTCTGCTGCTACCTACATCGAGCCCTCCACTAGCCCCCTGAGGGTAATAAACAGTGAGGAACACTCATAAAGTAAATATTTCAAAATATTTTACCACAACAGGTGGGGCTAGATGAGGTTTAATTTTTAAAAAGTGCTAAAATGGCTTTAAAGTAACTTTTAATTCAGAATGGTGGTCTCTATAGAGCTATTGACTCCACAGTAAGTATTATGCTATACTCACATCAGGCTCGGAAACGTGTGTTTAAGCGACCACTTCCAGTAAAAAGTCAACATAAACGCATTTAAATGCGCGTTTCAAGTTTCTGCGTTCAGATCTCTCACAATCACGTGTTGCTATGCACGTTTTTAAGAATGTTCCTGGGCTCTACGTACAAAACGCACTGCCATTGAATGCACGTCAAAAGTTAAAACCAGTTTACCAGTGACCAATCATGGATTATACATTTTATTGCATTTTTTGCCAATTATATGTCTCAATATCCTAGATGCTTTCAACGTTTCAGTGCCTGTATAGTTTTTGTAGCACTTCCTGTTTCAGCAATGGAGCACTGTGAGCTGTGAGGACAGCATAGAGGTCAAAGGTGAAGAGCGCGCTCACTGCAGCCCCACAAGAAGCCATCTTTTCAAAACTTTATTCTTTATGTCGAACTAGCTCAAACTCAACAGGTCTGGAAGCTCTTGGTCCATCGTTTGAATTATTGTTACCATTACTATGAAATTTAAAATGAGGTTTTGGACTCTGAATTTAATTTACTTAAGTACAACTTTTGGGTAATACAACCTTTTTTCCACTACATTTAAAACAGAAATATTTTAGTTTTCACTTAAAGACTGTAGTGCCCACTGGTTTCTCACATAAGTAGCTTATTTATCCTGACAGTTGATCTGCTTGAGCGTCTTTCACTAATTCAGCTATTCCTAGTGCTGCACTCTTCTAGACAGAGATCACACATGCTGTTCCTCGAATTTGTTGGAGCCACTTTTCCAGTTTGGGTGTTACAACCCCAATTGTTCCAGTTTCCACCGAGGTCTTCCAACTCCTCTTCTGTCAATGCTATGTTTTTAACTTTTCACATTTCTTCTTTTGTTATGTTGCAATCACTTCAGATTGCTCTGTCTGCCCCTGCAAGCTGCCTCAGTCGTTTGTCCATCACACCAATGTCCAAAAGAACCAGTCAATTCATGTGGGGCAACAAATACAAGCTCACAAAAATAAAAGCACTGTTGCATTTGCTTATAAATATTTTGTTATGCAACATCAACATTGCTCGTTCAAGAGCGTGCATTCTTGGACATGAGTATCGTCCATGGTGTTGACACTGGACAAGCAAGGAGGGGCTTCCTCTATTTCTTTTTCTACTGTTTACTAGCGCATGTCTACCACCAACAGTTGGTAGAGGCTTGATGCAAAATGTCGAAGCGATGCTAACGTCATGAATCTTATTACTGGCTTTTTCTCCCACAGATCTATTCTAATATAGGAAAGACTTGGTGTCATAGAATTCTGTCAGGCAATTATTATTTGCTCCTTCATGACCAATTTTCAAATAGTTGGCACCTCTGTGAACTAAAAGGGACGCCATCCATACAACACCGCCAAACCAGAGGTTCAATAGCCATGCGTTTTGTAGAAAGAGCAAATAAGAGGTCCTAAAAATGTGCATTGCTACAGCTGAATGTCGGAGTTTTGAACAAAGACGCTCAAAATGCATGTTTATCCATGTTTACCTGACTACTTTCAGTGTAAAGTCTATGTAAATGTGGGTAAACACACATTTACATAGACTTCATCAAAGGTGATAACTTGAATGTGCTTTGCCGAGGATGGAATGAACATTACCAAAACAACCTGGTTGTAAATGAATGATTTGTATAAAAAAATTGATTTCCGAAAGTTTGAAATGATCTTAAAAAGATAGTCAGTAATTTTCAGGAAATCAGAAAGTCTTTAATAGTTTTCATCACCGTTTTTTACATTCTTTTTTTTATTGTTTTTGCCATTTTAAAATTGAAAACAAATCTCTAAATGTACACTTGTGTATTTACTAGACTTGTACCGGTTTGAACCAAACCGGGAGAGACCAAATCCTGATATCACCAATCAAAATTCTGGCTATACTCAAGGTCAAATCTTTCCATTAGTCCAACAGATATTCCAATAAGGGGCATTTTCCCCAGTTTATCACTGCTGGTTCTTTATGCATCTGCTCTCATCTATGTATATTGCCTTTCCCCCCCAATCTTTTCTTAATTGCTTTTGAATTTTTTGTTATGATTGTTCGTTGACTGTACTTTTACCCAGTCTTGTTAGTACAGGTGATTTTACAGTTTGTTTATTTTAGGAAATTGAAGGAAAATAAACTAATTATTCTTTGTTACCAGATAGGAGAAATGCCTTGTGGTTAACAGTTCTGCTTGTATCAGAAATTTCTCTCTCGTGCAGCTTCAATCATCTTTCCTGTTGTGCTCGTCTTGGAGCAAAATGCTTTGTTGCTAGGTGTGAGTGAAGTCCTCTCATGGTGTTGTTCTGACTGGAGCTTCCCTCTGGGTTAGCAAGATTCATGGCTGCTTCTCCGTGCTGTGTTCTGCCAATCTCCTTTTAAAATAAAGCTGAATCTTTAATTTACCTGGTTCTGAGTCTTTGCCTTGAGCCCCATGCATTAAATCAACTAAACTTTAAAGTGACCATGAGCAAATTTTGACTTTGAACAGTCATGGCAGAAAAACTGCAAAACATTACCATTACTTTTAAATGAAGATACCATAACACATCTCTCTCTTTTTTATTTTCACCATTTACTATTCAACATCTTCAATTGGTGCATGTACACTACATCACTACAGTTGCACCGACAAGTTTATGGCCACTGTGAAAGTGCCACAACATGCAGTACTCCAAATGGCCACCGGGGGCCATGCTACAACAAATTTACAACAGATAGTTTAAAATACTACGGGAGACAATATAGACTACGCCTGCTAAAAAGAAAAGAAAACAAAAGTTACTTTACTTTAGATTATGAATAAATAGTTTATAAACAGACAATAACTAAACTATTTTTCAATATAGTGCAAAGTGTAGGAAAACATAACGGTTCATTCATTCAACTCATCAATGATTACTATGGTGGTGATGTAACTCAGGCTAAAATGGTGCAATGTCTGTCAGTAAGAAAAACTTTCATATCAAAATTGAGAAAAAGATTATCAACATTCAGTGATCTCCAATGAAAAACGATTTATTTCTGTTACCTTCACATAATGAGTTATAATGTTATACCATTCATATGAGAAAACAGTTGTTATCTCCTGATAATGAGTTGCTAAGTCATTTTCTGAAGAAACATAGTGGGACAAAATATTAGCAGATGCAGCTGTTCTGTTATGGACCTAAACGGGGATAAAAAAAATCCAAACATGACTTCAATGAACTATAAACCAGGAAAAACTATGAGTGAAATATAGTGGATCTGATGCAAAACAGCCAAAACTATGGCCTGGTAAGAACTGAGGGTACTAATTAACTGAAATAGAAACATCTGTGGTGGCAACTTCTACAGGCTGCGATGAAGACAAGTGGCAGAACAGAACATTAATATCAGTTCTGTTCAGATGTTTTCAACCTAAAGCATCCTTAAAAGGAAAACAAAATCACTCACACAGACCTTTAAGTTAATCACCAATTAAAATACAGCTGAAATGATTTTTATTCCTTCATTATTTAAATATCTAAAACAAATTCACAAAATACAATAAATACAATACGTTTTAAAAACACCAAAAAAAAGCATTTTTATTGGAGTGGGCTTTAAATCTCAATCTGCAATCATTGTATTAGTATTATTGTGTTTGCTTAAATTCATTTTAGTTTGAAGTTTTAAAAATGTTCCTTCACAAACTTTCTCAGATCCCAAAAATTTATGGGATCTCTGCATAGTTACCATCACAATGAGTCTGACTGCAGATCTGAAGCCTTGAACTCCTGAACTGGGTTCAGTCAGTGTGGCAACCTTTTCCTTTCACCGTCACCTCCTCATACACGGGTGGGGGTGGGGGTGGGGTGGGGTTATACACTTCTGTAACCTTTAACTGATCTGCCCTACAGGTCAAGTCATTAATGAGCCATGTGGCTCTCACTAATCAGGACTTCAAGGCCATCCCGTCTTCTCCCCGACACCATGGCGGTGAGCGTCTCTCTCTTTCTCTGCCATCTGGCTTCCATGCTTTCTGTGTCTCCACTTCGCCAGCGATTTATGCCCTCCCGAGGTGTTTTGCCTTTTAACTCGCACATAATTGGCCCCCAGATGCAAAAAAGATGTGAGGGCCAGTTTATATCAGTTGCCAAGCAGAGGTCATTGTTTTTCTATTGCTTTTTTCCCATCAGCACGGCCAAAGCAAAAAGACGTCCGCTCGAAGCATCTCAGAGCGAAAAGCCCGGGCTGATGTGATGATATAATGGAGCTGCGCGCATGTGGTCAGTGATTTGTGAGGTGAATGAAATGAATAAAAGGGAATCAGTTATAGAACACAGCAATGAATGACCCTTGTGTGCCGGGCTCTGGCACATCTACAATGGCGAGTCTTGCAGCCTGTCAATTTGTATAAATGAATAGGTGATAGTCACAGGAAAAGCACACGAAGAGATGTTAAGCACTTTCTCTGTTATTGAAGAAGTATTAATAAAGACCTGCCGTCATCGCGCCGAATAAACTCCCTGCAGGTGGTGGTGAAACCTGTTGTGAGATTAAGACAGCCCTGGTGAAAACATGGAGGCTCAGTCAAAGCAATTAAGGTCAAATGAATGATTTTGTTTAGGAGTAAGAAGTTGTGAAAATAAGGAATGTAGTATGCACTCCTGAAGTAGTGTGATTACGTAAGGCACCTACACACTGCCTGCGTTGACTCATGTTTAAGCGGCCACTTTCAATGAAAAGTCTATGAAAACGGACGTCAAAATTGATTACATCGCACCCTGGAAGTTTAACCAGTTCAAGGTCATCAACCTTTTCGGGGCGGATTGCAGGATTGCAGGTTCGATTCCCGCCTTGCACGCCCTTGTGTCGAAGTGTCCTTGGGCAAGACACTGAACCCCACCTTGCCTCTGGTGGGAGGTTGGCGCCAGTGTTCGGCAGCGGAGCCGCCGCCAGTGTGTGAATGTGTGTGTGCATGGGTGAATGGGACTGTGACTGTAAAGCGCTTTGGGCCTTCGTGAAGGTAGAAAGCGCTATATAAGTATACGCCATTTACCATTTTCATCCATGACTGTTAGATCGTGGTAACGTTGAATGTTGACCAATCAGGGATACAGATTTGGTAGTGTTTTCTGTGCAGCGTCCTTTTCATAACACGAAAGTACCAACCATTGTAAACAGGATCATGAAGGAGAAATTAATAGTTGCCTTTTTCTGCTGCTCAACAATAAAAAAAATCCCTTCCCTGCAGTCCCTGCTTGTCCAGTGTGACTACCACTGGCTGAATGCGCGTTCATAATCCAGCATATTGCGTGTTGTCGAATGTGCCACATGTGTGTATGTACCTTGAAGTCTTGGTTACAACTGCCCTTACTGGTGGATTTGGGCAAAAAATGGGCAAACCTGTATGAAGCCCATATAAAATATCATGGTCGTAGACCACCTGGTGAGCCCGTAGAGCCAACATGTTCATGACAACCTTTTTGTGGGCTTGCTGCGAATGAATGGTCATAGTGGACAGGTGAGACACAGGCACGTCAGACAGATTTTTGATTTTATCAACCCTCAAAACCCTGCACACGGAGCCCGTAAGTTTTCAAGTGATAAGTGTGCCCCCTCAAGCTCTTTGCAGGCAGTATGTAAGAACTTATTAAATTAGACAGAGTGCAGCTTGTGTGGGCATCCTATGAGGCCCACTTGGGTATCTTTACCTCATGCATGCAGTCTATAAGGGTCCAGAATTGCCTTTTACTAATGACCGGAGCAAGAATGGGCTACTCCATGCCTCGAGGGCTGGTGTGTCTGCATGATTTACAGATATCCAAGCCCTACTCGTGACTGACTACCTGGTACAGGTGTGTCCATCCAATTAAAACATGATATGGATTTTTTGGAAAACATGCAGGAATGCAGCCCTCGAAGCCTGGACTTGCCCATCCATAGGGCTAGACTGTGGCATTAGGGCAATGTGCAACAGCATCATCTCTACATCATAAGTGCATGCAAATTAGATTCACTGTACAAATACTCCACGATAACACACACATGACAATTGCACATTCCATTTTCATGACGTCCCTTAAGGTGGCCTCAAAACATACTTGGGCTCCCCTTAAATTCTGTCTGACCCTCCACATGCCCCTACAACCCAAAAACCCATGCATTGGGTGCATATGATTAAGGTTTTTCTTGACTGAACACAGTGTGGGATTATGGTTTCCCCAAATTGCCGAGTGGAGCCACCAGAACCCTAAAAAACAAATGTTATTGAGTGCAGGGCTCTTCGACACCGAAAGCTGAGACAGGCACTTTAACAAACACAGAAGTCTTCATAAATAGAAATATACTGTTAAAATAGATTGACGCAATAGACACCACAGCACATAGAATGAAGGGTCAATCATGACAGAGCCTACACGCAACCTTCCCAGCTAAGAGTCCTGCTGTCTGTTGGCCCCGCCCACAACGTACAGCAGCAGCTACTGATGTCCTCTCATCGTCCCGTGTGGATGAAACTGGGGGACGGCTGGGTGCACGAGACAATGTCCACGGCCAAGTACAGGAGCACAGACAAGCCAACCAGACTTTGGAATCACTCTCGCTCCCCTGGAGGGCAGTGGGAAAAAAGGAACAACACAAGAATCACAATCAGAAATGAATGATGACATTTTACAGTAAAATAAAAGGAAAAGTTTAAAACAAAACAACCCCCTGTTTTATGTTCTTAAAAGTGACGTAATTAACAGAATGCAGAGCAGGAAAAGACCACTCTCCTGGACTCTGCCCTACAACCCCTTAAATTTCATGCAGATTTCACATGAAGTAGTTTTTACTTAACCTCTGGCCCTTCTGACCCTCAGGCAGCCTTTTAAGTACATGAAGGAGGCATGGAAAATGATGTTGACACACTGGATAATTGGTCAACTTCAATCAGCGTCTCTTTATTTTGCAGACTAAATGAATTACATAATCTACAAGTCTGTCCCCAAGACCGAAAAACATTAAAAGAGCATACTGTATTTCCATTCGCATATTCACAATAACACCCAACATTATTTGCAACTCATAGAAAACAGACTCATAATGCTAAAACAAACATTACTGTGACTACACTAACTCTCAATGTTGTTTGTAACACATTAAAAATAAAGTCTAAATGTTATTGTTCAAGGGTCATTTTGGTCATTTAGAATTTTTAGCAGTTCTGTAATCAGCCTTCCAACAACATTCACTTTGTGGAAGTAACTTTAGATTTTCTTTTAATCAAGCATGAAGATGCAAACAGAAAGTTCCATCTTCGGCCAATCCTGGGAAGACATAGCCTAGGACACAGGCTCTGTCCTTTTCCCTCGTTCCTCCTCTTTTGGGGTTCTCCCCTATGTTGTCGTAGTCACAGGTGGCACTGTTAATCGCCTGCACAGGGTGGTTTTAAAAGAAGAAAGCTCCAACCACAGACAACATCCCACTGAAGGGCAGCAGAAATTATCTGCGGATTTCCAGCCAGACGGTCGACTACAAGGCTGTTTGTCTGTGTACTACAAACATGAAAAAGTATGTATTATATTTCATACTGTTGTCTCTATGCTTAAAAAAATGAAGAAGTTCTTCTTTTCAGAAAAAATAAAAAAAAACACAATTAATTCCAGGACTATTTATATTTTCTTGGTAAATGTAGTGATGTATGGATGGCGTCCCTTTGATTTCACAGAAGCGCCAACCGTTTGAAAATGTATCATGGAGGAGAAATTAATAATTGCTGTTTGAGCCCTAACTTGACACCAAGTTTTTAATATATCGGAATAGAGCCGTGAAAGAAAAAGCCTTCAGCAAAATTCATCAGATTTTCACCACTTCAACATTTCGCACCAAGCTATATCTGCCGGACATGGGCTAATAAACAGTGGAAAGAGTAGAAGCCCCTCCCTTTGTCCAGTGTGAACACCAAGGCCGAAGCGGGCGTTCAACAACTGTATTTAGCAAGTTCTTAAATGCACATTACATTTACGAGATTTTTTCTTGTAAGTTTACGATTGTAAATCTCGTAATATACTTTTTTTTATTGCCTTAAAACTTCATCATATGAATGTGAATTCAGGCATGAAATAGTTTTTCTTTCTTGTTTTTGCATTCATTTGATTTAAATCTAATTAAAGGTCTATATTGATCTTCTTACAAACAAGAAGAGAGACCAAAACTTAGTCCATGTTGACACGCCCCCTCCCTTTCCAAAGTCAAATGTAATCATTAAAAAAAGAAAAACTCAAACAAAATTTGGAATGGATTTGTCATTTAAGTGAGTCCCTTTTTATTTCTAGTTATACTAGTATGGTATTTGAAAATGCGGCTTTCAAGCATGATTGAAAAAAAAAAAGGTAGTCGGTGGCTTTTCATGAAAGGCTTTGATAAAATCCCTATATTTTTGTGTACAATAGTGGTCACTATTATTTAAGTATTTGGGTTTTAAAATGCATTAACTATTTTGATGTTAATTTATATATACATGTGAATAGGGAAATTACATCGTTTCACCTTAAATTTATACATGTTACTTTTTTTTTGTTCAGGCAAATCTCTGGTCGCAAATCCAGACAATCCTGTTAGGGTCCTTGACGTGGCATTCATAAACAATCATGGCAGACTCTTCAGGAGTATCCGTAAACTTTGGTCAGAATTTCGGGTCTTTACCGAACTTTATTACACATTCTCTCCCTCGCTGACTTCTTTAAGGTGTGAGGATCCAAAATGAGCAGCTGGGCGGGATTCTCCGACGAGGAGCTGCGGAAGATGCAGCAGAAAGGTAGGGTAATACGGCGAAGCCAAGGCAGAGCCGGTTCTCCCTGCTGAACTTCACCAAACCCGCATTTATTCCCAGACTCGGCCATGGTCGCAGTAGCCGGCCGCGCTAGGAAGACGCCTTCCTCCAGCCGGAGTCGACAGCAGCTGCAACGAGAGAGGCTCCTGCAACTGTCCGTTCAGAAGAGCGCTCAGGCTGGAACCGCTGCCCTTCCGCCGGAGCAGCAGCTCCAACAGCCGCCTCCAAAAGAGGAGGTTCAGCCCGCCGCCGGGTCAGGACCCTCTGCTGCTGCTGCTCCTGCTGTCAGACCGGACGGTCCGCAGAAAGCCGCTGCAATCCACCCGCATGAGAACCATGCCGTGACTGCAGAGGAGGAGATCCCAGCAGTGAAAGAGCTGGAGCAACAGGAGGCACAAGTGTTAGTGCGACTTTTTGTTCTTACACAACACACCAACATGATGACAACTTATTTGATTTCAGCCTCAACTCGGAGACATATTTCTAATGAACTACTGCTGCTCTGGAGAAACTATGTTCTAGAAAACGACACAGGATTTGGCTAAAAACAGCATAATCATAATTAAAAGACCACTGGGAACACTTTTACAGTAGATCAAAAGATGATTGGAGTGGGACTTTACATGTTGCAGATCAGGTGCTTTGGTAAATGCACTAACCACCAACTCGAATATGAGTTTACCAAAATAAAAGCTGAAACCTGATGATAACGATTTCCTGAAGGAACTCCTAAGATTTCTGGTACAGATCAACATCTTTTGTCACACTGATCAGCTCGATCACACTTTCATGAAAGACTTGTGAACAATTCTAAAGCAAAGGGCACAAAATTGTATTTTTGTATAAGTATTGTCACTCTTTACTGTTTAAAAAAAAATCAAAACAAAACGTTTAGAAAATATTCAGGTTCTTCCTGTTTGACGTTTCCTCAGATGTTTTGGAAAATGAGGATGCAGTGAAATTGCTCTAAAGGTGGACTGTTGAGATTAATCCATAGAGATTCAGCTCATCTCCTGTGTTGATTGCAGTTTCTAACAAGTTTGTTTGCGTCTCTTTCTAGACGAGAAAAGACGCGCCTGGAGCAACTGCAGCAGGAACAAAAGCTCATCGAAGAGAAGAACAAACGGAAAAAAGCTCTACTGGCAAAAACTATTGCTGAGAAGTGAGCAACGTTTATTTCACTTCAACATTTTAGTGTCAAACAAAGCAAAACAGATTTGCAATGATCTCATGAAGCAGACTTGCGCTTGTTCGGCATCTCCTGCAGATCCAAACAGACTCAAGCTGAGGCCGTGAAGCTAAAAAGGATTCAGAAGGAGCTGCAGGCGCTCGATGACATGGTGTCCAATGACATCGGCATCCTCAGGGGGAAGATCGAGCAAGCCAGCTGGGACTACAGCTCTGCCAGGTACCTACATCCCACCTGAGCTCCTAAGAGACACTTCTGCTGCCCTCACACCTTCACCCACCCGATTCAGGGGATCACAAACACTAGGGGTGTTTCCATCAGATTATTTTGGCCCCGACCTGATTCCAAGTCATTGGATTTTGAGTATCTGCCGATACAGAATCCCAAACAGATACTTGTATGAAACATTTAATAAATACATCAATTCAATAAACAGATTCAGGTTGTCCCAGATTGTTATTTTATTAACTTTTTTCTATCATTAAACACTAAAACAGAGCACTTCTGTAAAGTAACCAACCAAGTAGTTTAACGTATAGTTCAACTATCAACTAGAAAAAAATAGGTAACTATTAACTATAAAGAAATTGGTGATAATTGTCATGTGACTGTAGTTTAGTAACATGTTTTTTTATCAAATGTGATTCATTTCTGTTAAAAATGTCTGAAGATTTTCTTTTAAATCATTGTTTACGCTTAAATATGATGATAATGATTAGCCATTGAGTCATTTGTGAGTTTTGATTATTGTTTTTTTTTTTAATCACTTTTTCTGGAGCTTGCCCTTTGTGGATGGTCCCTTGGCAGTCGTCTCTGTTTAATTCTCAGTTCTTTTGTTGTTTGCATTAAGAAAAACCAATAGAAACACTTTTGAGCCCGGAAATCAGAATCTGTGAATATCTCGCTAACTTAACTGAACCTTTTTTTCATGAACCTCCTGCTCAAACGATTTCCGTATTCTATTCTGCTGCACCCTACAGCAGTAAAAGGTTCTGATCTGTTCATGATACGCAAATGTTTAGATAAGTATTTATTTTTAATAAGAAGTCTGAAATATATAGCGCTGATTAATATTATAATAGTAATAATGAATACCAGATCACTTATTTGTATGCAACAGCAGATTGTGCTGATTTCTGAAGAGTTTTTCTGCGGCTGTAAAGGGGGAAAAAAAAAGCAAAAAAAAAAAAACCTTAAGCATCCAAAGAACCGTTGAGAGGTGCATGTTGGTGTCCTTCAATCAATCACTTTGCCGTTTCCTCTCAGGAAGCGTTTCGAGAAGGCAGAGGCCGAGTACGTTTCAGCCAAACTGGACCTGCACAGGAAGACGGAGGTGAAGGAGCAGCTGACGGAGCACCTGTGTGCCATCATCCAGCAGAACGAGCTGCGCAAGGCCCGCAAGCTGGAGGAGCTGATGCAGCAGCTGCAGCTGCAGGCCACTGAGGAGGAGGAAGAGGAGAGGAGGAATGGAGAGGAAGCACAGGGACACGCCAAAGAAGGAAACGACTCCTCTGAAAAGCAGGAGCCGAAGGAGCAGGAACCAAAAGATTCAAAGGAGCAGGCTGAGAAGGAGGTAGCATCCGAGCAGGAGTTCAGACCGCAGGAGAACTGTGTTCCTGCTGAAGCTGTGGACTCCTGACGCTCACAGAGATTACCAAACCACTGCTGGGATTCCAGGATCTTCCTTTCTATTTTGATTTTTTTTTTTTTTAGAACAAACATCTACTTTACAAAAATACTGTTCAAACACGACAAGTTGGACCACAAAAAAAAAAAAACAACGTAGGTATGGAAAAAAGCTGGATTTGGAGATTAAATCCAGGTCGGGAGCCTTTGAAGTCATCGATCTTCCACTCAAACGTGCAAACCTGAACTTTGGTTACTGCTGCTCGCTAAAGCCAGCTTTCCTCCAGTTTTTGTTATTATTCTGAGATGGGACACGCCTCCAGAAGTGTCGTGGAGTTCAGCATTTTCTCTGTTTCTTATAATCAGTCATTTTCTGGTCAAGACTTGGAAATCCATCCATCCATCCATCCATCCAGAAGAGTCTGCCTTAAGCTACGTTTACATCCCCTCTTCTGCGTCGCACGTTCAAGCAACCACTTTCAAAGAAAGGTCTATGTAAATGCAGGTTTTGAGCTTCCGTGTTGAAAACTCTAGCGTTCACGTGTCACTATGCAAGTTTTTACGACCGTTTTCAGGCTCTACGTACAAAACTTTGACCAATCAGGGACTCATCTGTTAGGGTTGCATCGATGGACGATACCATCGTCACGATGGAGAGACACCATCATGATGCCACGCCCCCGCCACGCTGCGAGTCAACAACATAAGCCACGGTTACATGTACAAAATATCTTGATCGGATCAATGGTCGGATTAGAATCCAACCGTGTACATGAAAACTTTTTCAGATTATAAAAAACGTTCCCATGGGTCACACTTTCGGTCGGAATAAATCATTCGCACATGTGCGAGTAGTTTTTTAAAAACCGGAAGAGGAAATGAGTTCCACTGTAAACAAACAGCTGCCACATACATTTATGTGGCAGCTCGGTAATATATGAGATGATCTTCTAAATGTGCTTTTATTATTGTTATAGTTATTATGAACCTCCTGTTCGTTCATTTTAAATTTAATCCGTGCGGTCATTCCTTTTTTGTGGAAGAACGGAGCTGGAAGAAGCCATGGTTAGCAGTATGCTAACACGCGCTAACAACATTAGCCTTGTTTGAACATAAAATCTATGCAGGAAACGCTGACTCAAAAGAAAATTGTGTTTTAACATGATCTCTTGGGCACAATGAAGCTCAAAATTGCATTTCTAGTATTTCTTTTTTTAAAATCGTTATAAATCATGAGCAGATGGAAAAATGCTGTTTTTAAAAAATATGTTATTTTTCACGTAGAAAATACGCTGGGGGAGGCACAAGCTTCCTGCTCTGAGCTCTCAGCAAAAAGTAAGGGAAATGGGGGCGGGCCTTGCGCCACACCAAAAGCCACGCCCACAACTCAGAGGTAAATTTCTACTGAACTACTGCTGCTCTGCAGAACGTATGCCCTAGAAAATGACTTTTTTTTTTTTTTTTTTGGCTAAAAACGGCATAATCATAATTAAAAGACCACTGGGAACGCTTTCAAAATAGACAAATAGATGATTGGACTGGGACTTTAAAGTCAATTATTCTTGTTACAGGCTTTAAAAATCCAGAATTCAGCTTCTGAAGCAGATCTAAACGAGGTTTTGCACCAAGTTACAGGTTCATCTGTGCAGCTGGACTCATTGGTCCCAAACTCCCCTCCTCCTGAGCCGTTGGGCTGCAGCCAAACATCACACCAGCGTCATCCAGAAGCATTGACTGTGTGACATCACACCCTGAAAAGGACTTACTTCCAGCTCCAACAAAATGAAGTTAATTCAGTCACCCTTTTTGGAGATACGAACATCCCCATGTTGGAACCAGAAATCATCAGTAAGCTGTGATTGGTCTGAGTCAACAATTCTATGGCAACCCCTCTCGCCAATCAGGCGTGGGGGGTGAGCCTGTCGGAAGGCCACACCCCTTACCACATGAAAGTGGGCTGCATGAACTCTGTCAATCAAATGTTTTAAGCATTTGCCATAAGACCACATACTTTTATGGAGGCATCTGATTGGTGAGTTTATAACTTACAATAAAGAAAAAATATTGTGGAAAAAAATTAGGATTAGTAAGAACATGTAAAAAAAAAAAAGGTTTCTGAGCAAGGATGGTTATTCTGATAGAACGTCTGAATAGCTGTTAATTGGGATTCCTGCTCTTTAGGATCGGCGGGTACTTCCTGTTTTGGGCACCAGGGTTAAGGGGCCACTCAGTCCAGGTCTCATATACAGTCAGTGTTGTGGGCTCTTCATCACATGTGATGGGAAGGGAGAGAAGGATGCGTTTCCTTCCTGGTGGGCGTCGGCTTCATGTAAAGTGGGCGCAGCATCCATGGGTTTTTGTCGCGACTCTTCTGTCGGCTTCCAGCTGCAGACTCGCCTTCTCCGGCTGTGCGTGGAACAACCTGTCAGGAATAATAAATGACAGTAAATCGGAACTGTTCCAGCAGAGTCTGACCTATTAGTTTGTATTTGAATGGGGTAAATATTTATGGTGAACTGCAGTGAGATATTTTGCTAAAATAAACTGTAAAACGAGTCTGTGAGTGTTTTTGTGCTCATGCAAGAGTGAAGTTTGTGGCCCTTGAAGGAATTTACACGCCGGCCGCTCTGCATCTCCCACAACCCCCCCAGTCCTTTTTAACAGTGCAGTAAGTGTGTTGCAGTAAAGCGCTTTGAGATTTTTACAGCGCTCCGGTCACATCTGGCCGTCTGAAGGAGAAGCCGTAAAAGCAGATTCTTTAATTAGTCGGGAGGCAGAAGCTCTGAGTGGGTCAGCGGCCGGCGTCCCATCCATCCATCCCCCACAGAACCAGGGAGGTCAGCGTTTGATGTTCTCCAGTCCGCACCACTGATCCCACCACCTCACCTAAAGCATGGTTTAACCTCCTACCAGTGTTTTTTTTTTTTTTTAATCCAGCAAAAACTACAACTCCCAGAGCTCCACCCCTTCACATTTGGGATCATTAGAAAGCCCTACATGTCCTCTGTAGATATCAAAAGGAGTTCATTTAGTAGTATGCAGTGGTTGGGAGAGATTCAGGTCTACAGAGGACACGTTTGCATTTCTGGTAGTCAGAAGGTTTGTCACTCATTTGTCAGAAGTGGGCAGCCTCCCATTTCACGCCAATGTTTGATTTTGTTTCCATCAAACACAGTTGATGCTTTTCGCCACTAAAGGACATCTAAACTGGTTCATTTTTTTTAAAATATAACAGAAAAAATCATTGAAAACTTTCTTAGCATTTATTTTCCCCTGAAGTTCAGATAAAAACTTAAAAAGGAAAGCAGATTTGACGAAAATAAATCCCTACTGATTTAAACGGGCATATTTTGAGATGATTAGATGTTAAATGTTTGCATTCAGTTGGAGACAGAGTCCCCATCGTGCTTCTCTCTCAGTCAGATAAAGTTACAGTACACTGATGTTTATTATTTGGTTGAGTTACCACATTTTTTTTGAATGGTTAAAAGTATCTTGCTCATTTTTCATTAGCAGCTACTGTTGGTATGGGTTTGTGGAGAAAATTTGTTGGAGGTTTTAGAATAAAGGGCCATTTTTCCTTTAGTGGTAGGAGGGTGGGTTCATCTTAGGGCGGACCAAATGCCTTTTTTATTTGGTGTCAAGGCTTTTCCAAAAAACCAAACCAAGTTTGTTGGAAGCAGTAAAAAAAACTATCTCTGTCCAAATTCCCACCCTAACCCCCTAACTACTAAAAGACTACCGTATACAGTGCAGGACTATCTGTGCCCTAGATTTTAAAAGCAATTCGGACACCATGCTCACTACTTTTTTATTTTTTAAACGGCGAATACAACCTCATCAATTTCACAAAGTTAAAATCTCATTGATATGTGCAATTTTCAACGATCATTTATGCATCCACTGTCTTCTAAAGATAAAAGCATTGACGGTTTATCAAACAATACAATTAAATACATTTTATTGGCCAAAATTGTTCAGACGCAATGCATCGCAGTATTTCGCCACCATACATGCGCACATTACTAGCATTTTTTGTGCAAAATTTAGCTTTTTTTGCACACAAATCAGAATGTCGTGTCCCGAAAGTCTTGATGATATAAAATGCTAATATGTGCGTACAAAATGCTAATTTGTGGACACAAAATATCAATTAATAAATTGTGTCCACATAGTGCTAATTTTGTGTGAGCTAATTTGTGTCTATAAATACCAATTTAATAATAGTTATGTGCCCAAAATGCTAGTTTATGCACACAAAATACCAATTTGATTGTAAATTGTGGTCACAAAATTCAAATTTCTGCCCACAAAATGCTGTTTTTTTGTGTGTGTGCACAATATGCTAATTTTTGTGGCCACAAAACGATCTTTTTAGATTGTCCACAGATTCGAGCTTCCTCCTTCAGTGTTTTGTTGTGCAGAGATCCTGCTCACTTTAATGTAAAAGTATAGATAGAGTCCAACAGAAAGGCCAATTGTTGTGGAAACAAATCTTTAAACTAATGCAGCAACTGAAAAAATTACACTCAGCCGCAAAGCATTGTGGGGAGAAAGATAAAAAAAATGTAACGTCTACAAAGAAAACAGGACTTTATTGCAAACAGCAAAGCATTATGGGAATCCTGATCCATAGTATTGAAAAAAAGAAATAAATTAGGGTTATCCTGTCAACTATAAAAATTATTTTTTTGTTGTAAACAAACCTCTTTTTTCCTACATTAACTTAACGACGGAAAGCTAGTTGAAACGGAGCATGCGCAGATATCCGAATCATTTCAGTCAATTAAAATGACTTCACTGCGTTTCAGATACAAATTATTCTCTTTATTCTATTTGTCTAATTGTTTTCGTTTATTGAATGCAGTTAACTGGGATTTAGCAAGTTACCGTGGGCGTTTTCTTTATTTGTTTACTTTAGTCGTTCTAATGAAGCCGTTGGTTTTCCTCTTTCCTGTTTTGTGTGCAGTTCAATAAAATAAGGAGGAAACACGTGTGCGCAGACTTTTGAGAGGCTTTGTAAAATAAAGTGTGATTTATGTGGCGCTGGCGTCCCTCGACAGGTCGAGAAAGACTGTGAAACCTGAGAGCCAAAGAAGGAAAAAAAAGAGGAAAGTCGAGTTCTGAGGGAATCTGAACTCTCTGACTTAAAAACTTAAACAAAACTTTCAGAATCTGTTTAACCCGGAAATGTTATTTTTTAAGTCTTATTTTTAAGGAAAATAAATATTATATTAAGTTAAATGTAAGTTTTTATTTCTTTAAAGAACACTTTGAAGTTCCATAAATTATATTTTAGACATGTTCATAAGCAAATATTCTGTATAAAGACCACGATGACCTGGTAAAAGTAAATAACAGAAATATTTGGCAAAACAGAAACAAGATAGAAAACAAAATATATGTTAACAACAAAAATATAAATGAGTTGTTGAACTTATTTCACTTTGAAGATCAAAATAACAACAGTGAAAATATTTTTGTTAAACAATTTTTTATCAATATTGACGCAACAAACAGCTTAAAGATTTAAATATACTAACAAATGTGTGATGTTTTACAGTGAATATATTTTAATAAACTAACAATTTGTTAAAAATAAATAAATAAATAAAACATAAACCAGACACGCGCGTCCTTAAGCCTTTTTAAACATCGTGAAAACGCGTTTCACTGCGCTGGTTATTTTTCCTGTTGTTATTTTTAATTGATCACTTTCCGTTTGAACGATTTGCTGTCATTGAAATGAATCTTTGGTGTGAAGTCTGCCAAAGTTCGGAGCGGATTTGAGTCTGAAGGCCTCGTTTTCGCTCATTTTCTGCGCAGAGGATCTCATGACAGCACCGCAACCAACAAACTGCGCGCGTGAGTGCGCGCGCGCGCGTCTGCAGCCGCTGCAATCAGGCGGGAGCGTTTCTGCGGCCTCTGATTCCTGCACAGGATGCAAAGAGTCAACAAGGAGTCCATTTACTCCCAATTAGGGAAATGAAACAGGACGGGGGGTTGGGAGGGTATGCTGGTGGGCAGGGGTAGCGTGGATGGGGGGTGGGGGGATCACCGGACAGCAGTGGAAACGGCGGCAGGATGGCGGCGCAGCCCCCGCCCCCTCCGCCTCCTCCTTTCCTAAAATCAAGGTGCGCATGAAGACATCATAGCGGCTTTTATTTTGGTGACTGAAGAGAAAACAAAAAAAAAATATTGGTATGACACTTATGGAATTATGTTTGAGTGAAAACACCTGTAAGGTGTGTGTGGGGGGGGAGGGGGAGAATTTAATCAAAAATTTAGATTTCTTTCAAAATGTAAAAATCTCAATGATCAAAGGTTAAAAGGTTTATGAGGCTCTGAACCAAACAGTTAACAGACTGCCGCCCCCCAAGCCCACCCTGAGGTCAGAAAATTCTCACCAATTTGTAAATTTCCGTTACATAAAAAGAAAGAATGAAAACTACAAGCCTTGTAGTTTTTAAGTAGAAGTTTGAAGCAGATAACTGAAGAATGTGCTCTATTTATTGTCTGAAGATGCATTTCCAGGTGGAAAAAAGTCAATATTCATAACTTTGACCAATTGTTTTGATGGAGCTTAGAATGAAAATATCATATTTGTGCTGCAATCATTATTCATTTTGAAAGGAACTTTTATGATTAAACCTTTGTTAACCTTTGAAATGGTTCAAGTTGTGAATTTTACTGGTTGGTTTTAAAGGATTTTTTAAAGTAAGACTTCAGAAAAATGATGAAGATTAAAATCATAATGATGGAAAAGGATGGAAAAGGCCATGCTTGACTCAACTCTCCTACATTTTAATTAAAGTACCGTAAATCTGCTACAGCAAGAGGATCTCATTTGAGACAGGGAGAGTTTTGTTTTTTAGAAGGAAAGTAAAATAACAACTGTGTAAAGTAAAAAATTTAAAAATTGTAAATATTCCATTATTATAAATATTTAAAAGCCATATTTTATTAATAAAAATCTTAATTGCTACAAACACCAATAAATAAAGTGTATTTTTTAATATATTAAAGTGGGGCTCTGTGGGTTTTGGTGAGTAAGAAAGTGAACCAAAAGGTTACAGACCCCTGTTAACAAAAAGTAAAACAAATGTAATATTTGAGATTGATTTCAAATCAAAAGAGCTGAATTTATATCATTTTTCAGGAGAATTCTTAGCTTGTTCTGCGTTGTTGCTCAGGTCTTTGTAACAAAATACTAAACATTTTTTCAGGAAAATCCTCTGAAAATTTCAATTGAATGACAACAACAAAAGCTAAAAATAATTGTTTTTCTAACAAATTCATCCCTTAAACTTCCGTGACAAAAACAGACCTTCTTCACCCAAACAGGGTCAAGTTTGACCAGTTTGATAAGCACAGGTCTGAAACTCCAGGCCTCAAGGGTCGGTATCTGTATGTGTTACAACTAAACTGCCACTGAAGCTTCTCATTGGCTAAACACACCTGATCCAGGTAATCAGCAGCAGATGAGGCAGAATTTCTGAAATACCAGCATAATACCAGCCTTTGAGGCCTGGAGTCTGACACCCCAGCTACAAACTGTGTTTGTTCCAGGTTTTGCTTTGTGGGGACGTGTGACGTCCTTCATTGTCGGCAAACTGGATTAATTGTCTTTTCAACTTTTGGACTAGACTAAGTATTTTGATCCAAATTCCTCACTGAAGTTCACGCTCACCCCACAAGAGCCTGTTAAACTTCATTTGGGCCTCTTACCCAGGGCCGGAGCCACGAGGGGACAAGGGGGCAGCAGCCCCAACCCCCAGCAAAATGCGTTTCCCCCTTCCTGACATTTGTGAGTCAATATCAGTATCGTGATTGACAAAGATTTGTTTGTAAAATCGCACCTCTGCTGAAAGAGCCGCTGTTTTGATATTAATCACAATCTTAAAACTTTTTGAAAAGTGTAGTTTTGATCCTTTCATTTTGTATGCTGTTCGACATCTACCCCCCTCCCGCCCCATTCAAAGTGTTCTAGCTCCACCTCTGCTTTCACCTGGCATTAGTCTTTCATATTTATTTTAGGTTTCCTTCCTCCAGTACATAGACCCAACTGAGAGGCAGCAACCTTTGTGTTCAGTTACTCTTTTTTTCAGCAAAAACCTCATCTCCAAACTTGTTTTGGGAGCTGAGGAGAGTCTCTGCTCGACATTTTCCTTGCAGATGTTTGGTCCTTTCCTGCGACCGCAGACAAACTTTAGCGGGTCACTTTCTCTTGTAGCTCTGAACAAAGAATCACAAGTTCTGGAGGGGGAATTGAGTGGAGAGTCTATAGGCTTTTGAATTTTTTACTTTTTCTCTTCTTTTTTTTTTTTCAATTTGGCCTTAGCTGGCACCGCAATGGACTTGTAGGCAGGAAAAGGGAATCTGGGGGGAGAACTAATGATGAAAAAGTCTACTCTTTCGCTGCGCCTTCATTAAATACATGGAAAAGACGGAGAGAGCCACATCTGGATTCAATCTGCGTCTCTTTGATGGCATCAAGTGTTCTTTTCCCAGATTGGGGGCGAGCTGGAACCTACGGGATGCCGATGGCAGCTCCGAGCCTGGACTCCCCTCCTGCCATCTGAAGACGTGACCCCCCCCCCTCCCCCACGGCATCACCTCCACCTCCTCCCCCTCAGAGTGGGAGTCAGGACTGGGGCGCGTCCCCTGACAGCCGGGGGCATGGGGAGCCCTGAATATTCAGAGAAAGGCTTCAGCTGTATGACACCAAGCATTTTTCCTCACGAAAGTCCTCAAGCTTTGAAAGTTATGACTGAGTAGTTTCTGAACGAGTCATGCAGACCTTTTTTGGGGTATTTTTGGCATTTTGATAAAACCCCCTTTGAGAAAAATAACTTCATGGGGGCTTCTTTTTTTTGTCTCTTTTCTAATTTTTCCTTTTATAAGAAAATAATTGGCAAGCAAACATTCACGCATTTAGACTGACGCACCAATGTGGATGAACAGAAATTAAATCTAAACATTTACAATATAAAATAATACAATGTAAATAAACAAAAATTGTGGGGTTGTCTGGAAGAATTTTTTTTTTTTTTTTCCTGTACTGAAGTTTTGCTGCTATCAGACAAAGAGTTGTTTTTGGTTCAGATTTTTTTTTTTTTTAAATCTTTTTCCATTTTTGTCCCTTTCGGGGTCACAGGGCTGCTGGAGCCTATGCTGGCCACTCGTGGGGACATCCTGGACAGGTCGCCAGTCTGTTGCAGAGCCACATATCACACACCCATGCCTAACATTTACACATAGGGACAATTTAGAGTAACCAATGAACCTATGAAGCATGTTTTGGGATGGTGGAAGTAGGAACCCACACATGCAAAAGTGACAAGAAGATGAAGAATTCAATGTATTTAAAAGTTTGAATTAATATTATGATCTAACTTGCAAGATTAAATGTCCGTTCTTTTTCCTTATTTTGTTAAATATATTTCTCCAACTGTGCGACTTAGATGTGACTTTTTATTCTTCATCAAGTTTTTTTTTTTGTTTCTGCGATTTATACTCCAGAGCAACTTATAGTTAGAAAAATACAGTAAATACAAATATTCCACATCTGTAATGTGAAAACTCAGAGCTGCAGCAGGTTAAGACCAAAACTTTGACGCTACTGCAGTTTACTGCCGCATTCCTCTAAGGTTTTTAATATTTAGCTTATGAAAATTCAGAGTAAATTTCCTTTTTTAACTTTATAGGTGTCCATTTATGAGGGTTTATGGAAAAGTCTGGGATTTTTCTTTTGTTCAAAAGTTTTTTGGATGAGTCTTTGTTTTCAAAGCTTCTCTAAACGGCATTTCCTACATGCAACATATCACAATTATCACCATTTTGGTTCATGTTAAACCATCCGATTCACTGACCTAAAATCAAACTAGAACATCTTTAGCCAAAACATCA
Organism: Oryzias curvinotus; assembly: GCA_023969325.1. Taxonomy (NCBI): domain Eukaryota; kingdom Metazoa; phylum Chordata; class Actinopteri; order Beloniformes; family Adrianichthyidae; genus Oryzias; species Oryzias curvinotus. The sequence goes on along the minus strand of CM043719.1, from coordinate 36,387,854 downwards.
ACCAGTGTGACTCAGAGATAAATACCTGGATACTGCAGGTGCAATAGAAGTTTTCCAGATTCCTTGTATTTATTGCAAGATAATCAATTAATTATGTGTACAAAAAAACAAGTAAACAAGAATGAATGGTAAATCCATTCACATTTTAGTTTCATAAAGCTCAGTCCACTGTTGTTTTTCCACATCAAAAACAAATTATTAGAACATTCTAGCACACTGTACCACATGTCTTTGCTAAATTCAAAGTGTTTCCACACATTGTACTGGAATGATGGATTGATCATTTTTTGCTGCATCAAGTGTGTGTGGTGTCTGCTGTGATGCACTTGGTCATAAAATAAATCTACAGTCCCTCAATCCAAATGACATTTTCCAATATTGATAGTTTATTTCATTCTGAAGCAATTTTATAATGATACAGGTCGATTTGATTATAAACTTGCCTCAGTCAGATCGATCTGTTGAATTGTAGGAATATAAATCATGACAGCTAAGTTTGATATTTCTTTTGTTTGTTTGTTTTAGTTTTATTTTTTCTTTCCTATTCCAAGAACTTCTTTTGGTATGACAATCTATCTGTTTGTGGAACTCTTTTGTTCTTCCTCATGAGTGCTCAAAAACAGCTTTTTTCTTTAATCTGATTGAATTGCTGTCACCTTATAAGGAAGCAGAGTGACCTAAATTAAACAGTTAAATATAAGAGTTTTATGACCACTAATCCATTCCAAAAGAATCAGAATGAGTCACTTGATGGTGTCCTTAGTCTTCCAGAGGAAGGCTTGTCCTTAAGTGGAGCCAGAGAATGAAAGAAAACCAAAGTTTTACTGTGTTTTTGTAACGCTGAATAAAACCTGTGTTCTTTGGGAGAGGACTGCTGGGAACATCTGTCTTTGAGGTTTGATGCCTCTTTCAGCTCCAAAAAGCGTTTCACCATTAAAAAAAAAAAAAAAAAAACCTCCTCGAGCTTGGAGGAAGTTTCAGATCTGCCAGAACATTTATTTATTTATTTATTTTCAAACTTCACTTCTACTTTCAGGATAAATGTATTTCTTCATCTGTTGTGTTTTGACGCCCCTGGATGCCACGTAATTACGGCACTGCTGTTAAAGACGATGTTGAAATAAGCGTGTGGGGGCGGTAGGGGTGGGGGGCAGCGGGCGGTACCGTCCTGCCTCCTCGCGCTTCCTCGCGCAGCTCCGCGCGCACACGGGGCTTTGCGCATCTGGTCGTCATCAGCGGCAGCAGGCTCCTTCCTCTCCGACGTGACTCCTCCGGAGCGCAGCCCTCTAAAGAGTTCGTCTTTTCCTCGAAGTCGTGCGTCCGGACCTTTCCGGGGTTCGGTTCTGCTGGAGGAACCCGAGTCCGCGCTTGGCCTTAAATTTTTGGCACACAGCTGGATGGATTGGCTGTGAGGGCTTTTGTTCGGAAAACTAGCAGAAAGTCGTGGAGAGGGGAACGCAAAGTTTGGATGTTCTGCTCGAGCTCGCGCCTGGCTTTCTTCTGGGGACGCCGCCTGCGCGCTCTGCACGCGCGGATTTACGCGCAGTCGCCTGTGGTTCCTCGCTTCTCTCTTCTCGCCGCCGCGTTGTTTTCCGCCCTTGCGTCATGACTTCTAGCTATGCGCATGTAATGGACAGGCAAGTCACGATAACGAACCGCCTGGAAAGCCCCATCACGTCGAATAACCTGGACAACCTGCAGGCTAAGAAGAACTTCTCGGTCAGCCACCTGTTGGACCTGGAGGAGGCTGGAGAGATGGTCGGCACGCAGGCGGACGAGAGCGTCGGGGAGGCCGGCAGGAGTATGCTGGAGTCCCCGGGACTGACCAGCGGGAGCGACACCACCCAGCAGGAGAGTAAGTTGACAAAACCAGAAGCGTCTTAACGGGAATCATGGAGACGTACCACGGTCGTGCGCAAAAAGTGCAGCAGATGATGAAGCCGAATCGTTTGTTTGCGCATGAATGGAAATGAATCCTTCGATTTTGGCATCCGTGACGCCCCCCAACCTCTCAGAAACGACTGTTAATTTAGCGTCACGTGAGGTGTTATGCGTCAGTCAGTGCGGAGCTCCAAGATCAACAAAGTTCTCCTCCTCATCCTCAACGTTGAGTCGAACTTCCAATCAGGCCACTTGCGCGTGTTGCACGCACCTTGAGAGTAAACAAACGCAGTCCCCACTTTCTGCCATCAGCGCGCCATCTGCGCCGTCTCAAGCTTTAATGAGTGTTTTTGTTATTTCTTGGAGGGAAAAAAAGACTAAAAAGCGGCGCAGCGGCTGCGGGAGAAATAAGCGGGAGGATGTGGTCAGGTCACGTCGGTGATTCACGGCTGTTTTCATCCTGTCAAACACTGTCAGGAGGGCGGAGGACAATCATTAGTCACAATTAAAGCGCGTGCATCCATTAAAGCATCTCATGGAATCCTATTCGTGTTGGTTGCTTCCTTTACAGACGCGTGAACGCATCACGTCCACAAAACGCCCGCTTTTATATATAAAAAAGAATAAAATAAAATAATCAGACCAGATCTGTATCATCTGCGCTTTAATATGCGCTGTAATTGTAAACTGACAGACGCAAGTGTTAAAAATTGCGCGTGTTTTTACATGGATTAGTTCCGGCAGCGCAGCTAATTGACTTTCCCTGATATCTGCTAATGAGATCAGTCTGCGCAAAAATCTCTAAGAAGATAATGGTGAAGATGACAGGACTGCATTTGATTTGGTTTTGCGGACCACACTTAGCTATTTAACTATAAGAATTATTAATTTATTCATTTTTCATGATAAAAATTGAACATTAACATTTTATTGGAAATAAATGTTTAAAAATTTGTTTTTAAAAGATTATTTTCATTTTAAATCTTAAATTGTACTATTTTTTTCAGACTTCTAACAGAACCCATCACTATTCCTTCTTATTTTTTATTCCTTCAGTCTTTTTTAAACCTCCGAAGCTGCGCGTAAAGCACCGGGGTTGCATTGACTCTGCAGCCGGGGAAACAGTCGCGGCGCTCGGCTGCGCTCAGCGCGGCGGCCGCTGCGCACGCGCTGATTCTGGTTACCGGTTTCCTTTTAAAATGATAAATAGAATAAATCAGAGGCTCTTCAGAATTTATTTTTGGGAAAATAAAAAAAGAGTTTTGTATTACCTTTGTGTTCCTTTTTTATTTTGTAAACTGCAGGATTTTGTCTATTCATTTCAAAGAGGGAAGAAGATAAGAACTCCAGGAGGTCAAGCTGTTAGTTTTCAGTCCAGGGGGCTCAGCCCCCCCTCCAGGGGTCAGAGGGCAAATCCATAATTATCTGGATCTGATGAGTTAATTACTTTAACTCATTCATCATTTAGAATGCATAGACTAAAAAAGTAAATTAACTTGTTTAAAAGGAAGTTTCTACCATTTAGAGTCAAGAGGTTCATAGCATCCACTAAAAACAGTTTTTGTTGTTTTTATCTGTACTTATTTTGAAACTTAAAATTAATATGAAGGATCTCCTAATGCATTATATGAAATAAAAAAAAAACTTTTACAGTCTTTTTTTTAAACGTCTCCACAAAAAAAAATATGTATTCAAAAAATTATACAACAATATTTTGGTGTAAACTTTTGACATTTTGGGCAAATTTTGAAAATTTTAAATCTGTAAATACAAAAATAAAAGAAAAGGTTCTCAGAGGTCCATCAACACTTAAAATGTGAAAACAAAACAAACAAGCAGCCTAATGACAGAGTCTGTGACACTCACTGATGGTCTGTTTGTGTGTTTACTAAGGAAAAGTTTCATGTTTCCCATTCCCGAATAAGACTGAAGAGTCCTGGATTTCTGAAAAGTAGCTCACCTTAAAGTAATCGGCACGCTCAAAACTTAAATTCAGGATTATTTTTAAAGACAAACGTAAAAAGTGTAAAAAAAAACAAAAAAAACAACTTATTTAGAGGTTTTTTTTAACAGATTCCCACAATAATCCGAAACATACTCAGAAAGTTCCAATGTGTTACTTAGGATTAAATACTTATTCAGAAAATAAATAGAAAAGTTTAAAAAAAGGGTTAAATTGCAAAAAAGTTCATGTGTATTAGTAATTTAAATGGCACCTTAAAATGAACGCAGTCAAACAACGCGCCATACATTCGAAGCCCAAGGACATAAAAAAATTATTAAAAAGACAATAGGGAAAAAATATCAATAAGTAATAAATAAAAACTAATAAATGAAACCTGAATTTCAAGTAAAATATGACTTCCTTAATTTTTTTTTTTTTGTTTTGTTTTTCATTTTTGGGGTTCAAACAACGTCATAGTTCCAGCTACTGATAGGGAAAATAGCAGACAATGAGACAGTAAAAAATAAAACAAAATAAATTGCTGCTTTTGTGCAATTTAAATACCCAGATACCAGGTTTTAGTTTTATGACATCCTAAATAATATATGCAGACGTTTAAATGGTTTATTGTCGATTTCCTTAAAAATTGTTTTTAATTTTTTAAAACCTTTCTTTACAATCTCTACGTTAATTTATCTTAGCTATGAAAATAAAACCATGCATTTAAATAGCCTTACAAAATAGATTATTTATATGGAAGAAAGAAAGAAAATTATTTTGATTTATACAGTCATATTTTTGATTTTTAAAAACCCAAGCTGGACATTTTTTTGTGTAAACAAAACTATTTTTTACGCTAACTTTAGTAACTGAAAATATAGTGTGGAAAACAAGGATCACCTTTCTCTCATTATGTGTGTGCGGTTACAGTTTGTGGGTGTTTGTGTGTGTAATTACAATGCAATGTTTTCTCCTCTCTGTGTAAAAGTGTTGCTTTTGTGTGGCCACAAGCACTGACTTTACACATCAACTTAAACAGAAAAAGACCTTAATTGTTTTTTCATCCATTGAATGTTGTTTAAACATGTATCTGGCAGCGTGTTTTATTAATATTTGGTGACAATTAACCTTTAAACAGACTTTTGCATGTTTTCAATTAGATTCTTTGCTGTAGTTTTCACAGGTTTGCTTCACTTTTTGTACATTTAAAAAAATTATGACATTAAACTTTAATTAAAAAAATGTAAAACTCCCAAATCAGCATGTCTGTTTACTTCCTGAAGGAAAGAACCCAACGGTTTTCTTTCTTCTCCAGATGAGCAGATGAACACAGAGGAGAAGAAGAAGAGGAAGCAGCGCAGGAACCGCACCACCTTCAACAGCAGCCAGCTCCAGGCCCTGGAAAGGGTGTTTGAAAGGACGCACTACCCCGATGCTTTTGTCAGGGAGGACCTGGCCCGCCGGGTCAACCTCACCGAAGCCAGAGTCCAGGTACCCCACGTTCTGCACAAACATGCACCGATCTCTGTCACTTTTCTCCCTAACGGCCTCCATTCAGAATGCCGTTTTACGATATGAAAAATGTTCCAGCAATTATTAGACCGTTCTGAATCGCTAGTAATCGTGTTGGTCCTGACAGCGGCAGGAAGGGATCACATCAGTAAAAGTAGGGATGTTAGTGCGCACCATACAGACACAGCACCTTTAAGCCAACGTCTTCCTAAGTTTTTCTTTATCATTAGAAAGCTTATATTATGAGGCAGAAGGCTTTAGTACACCATAAACACTATTTTGCTACACAAATATTCTGCCTCGTAAAGTTTCTGTACAATTACCCAGCAGGACAAAAACTAATTTAAACTTGCAGTTTTTTAAATGTAATGTGAACACACAAAGTACACTTAATTTTTTTTTTAATCACTTTTCCCTGTAACGTGACAAGATTGAATATTGAATGCTTAAATGTCATATTCAGGGATTTCTTATTGAAACTGCAAATCACAAAAGTCTTCAGGGTTCCTTTATGAAACCTACTCGATGCAGAATCTGTTTGATGACTATTTTTATTTTTTTATTTTAGAAAAAGATAATAATTTTTCGTATTTTTGAGGTATTTTGAAGTACTAAGTCTACTGGTGTCAATCCAGTTCAAGTTTGCTCAAGTTAAAGAATCACATCCAGAAACTGTGATGAGTCACCTAGCAAGGCTAACAGCTAACCGCACGCAAAAATGTTTCACAGATTTCACCCGCTTTGTATTTATAAACACTTTAATCATCAAAATGAGGCTAATGCTGCAAGAAAATTCAAAATGCGTTGACTCACTTGTTTACTTTTATATTAGGATTTGAAAATAAAAGCAGTCAGGTGCCCTCCATGTCCCACACCGAGGGCACCATCTTGAACTCAATTTTAGGAATTGTCATTGCTCTAAAACTTTTTACACTTGCACTACAGGAATACGTCTGCAGCAGTAGGCTTTGGCAAATGAATAAAAATACAAAAGAATAATTTTCAATATTCTAATTGTTTTACTGTGACACGTGAACAAAAAATGGCAGCACAAGAGCTCCAAGATGTAAAGAATCTGACATAGGCTATACTTTATCTGGTAACCAGAAAACAAGCTAAACAGTATTAAAGGAAATTTAAAGGTGATAAAGTGATTAAAGTAATGAGAATATGTTAACCATTCGGCATGAATGTGGAAAACTGAACCATTTGTTGCTTTGACATATAGAGACGCAGAAGTTTCAATGCATAATTTACCACTTTTTATTTTTAAAAAAGAAAGAAAAATTATGGCTTCTATGAACTTAATCCAGTCATTCTTGGAACATTATTAGTAATCTAATGGGTGGTTTAAAGTACCAGTTTTACAATTTATTAGGGTAATAAAAAACTCTTTTTTTCTGTCATTGCTTTGCTTTTATTGTTCTCATGCACTCTTTATATCAGCATACCCTTTCTTTGTTTTTTTTTTTTATTTAAAATTGTTTTATTGCATTTTTAGCTGTTTTACGTTTACAATTAAGCTAGAAACTGTGCCGATGACTTTAAAGGTTTTAGTAAAATTTACGTCCACCTTTAATGCTGTTTTCTTTGGCAAATTTTAAATTCTTTTTGTGATTTTATGATTCAGTTTAGGCTACGTGCAACATAATTTGAATATTTGGAGCAGTTCATTTTGCAGAGGTTAGAACAAATGATTTTTAACCCAAAGTAGCTTTTCAGACTCAAACTGAAGGCTTTTGTTTTCACACGTTGCTGCTTTTCAGAAGAAATCTGATCACTATGGAATTATGAATGTTCTCTCTATAAACAAAACGACTTATCACGCTGTCTCACATGTGTAAGACTTAAAATGAAAAGCGTTGAATTTTCCAAAAAATCTCATTTTTGGGAAAAATTGTTTCAGGCATTTCTCTGGTAAACAGCGTAATCTTCCAACCAGATTGAGAAAGTAGTTTTTAATGTGGGCATATAATAAAAATAAAACATCTTTACACAACAGCTAATTAAAGAATCCATTTTCTGTTTGTCTGAAAACATGATTTACGTTCTTTAGATGAACTCACTGAAAGCATTTAGGTTCAGAGCGAGGAAAGAGGAAATGCTGATGCTGGAGCGAGAAAAGCTGCACATCTGTGATTAATGTGTAGAGGAGAGCAACGCAGAAATCCTTTGATAAAAGAGACGCTGCTCATTCCTGAGGCGCTGCGTCAGCGGGCAGAGAGGCCCTGAGAGCGCCCACGGCTCCTAATAATGGATTTGATTTCGCAGCGAGAAACAACGTTAGCAGCCCCCCACCCCCCCACACACACACACACAGGCACAAGAATCATCATCCATTCAGGAAGCAGGGTGTGGGGGACAATAGGGATGGAATGGATGATCTGAAAATTGAGGATTGGGGGCGTTGATGTAATGATATTTTAATGACTACAAAAGGGCTTATTTTATAAAAATTAACACAAAAACCGTGGAAATAGATAATGTAAGCACACATTTCCCACAATGCAACAGAGCAAATTGATTAAATTGGTTGCCTTAAGGCCAAGGCCATGTCACACAGCCACTATGTACGTACATTTTGTGCATTTTCCACGTATAAAGTATCGGTCTTTCATGTGTGTGATGTACCTAGGGTTTCTTGCGTTGGTCATACATCGCTGTGCGCAGATGTCATGTTTTTCAGTTTTGAGCTGTTCAAAATTTTTAAACGATTGAGAATAACGCAGTGTATGCGTATTTCACATAGTTTATACGCCATTGTTACATAAATCTTATGGTGTTCTGCGTGATATTTGCTCGATGCATACAGGAATTTTTGACTTTCTAGAGGTGTTCCACGTAGGTCTAACAGACTTTTCATGCATGTACCACTGATGTATAACTCTTATCGCATGAAAGGCGCAATTTAACGTTAAAATTACAAAATTGACGCACAAAAAAATTGCATACAAACAGCGCAATAATCGTGCACAGTTCATATTCTTTGTTGATTATTCGTACTTCTTCAGTGGTTTAATTGTGGTTCATCCATGTAGAAAAATTGGTCTTACTGTGAAAACCACAACTTTTCTCACTTTTTCCACTTGTAGTCACGTATGACCAATTTTAATCCGTGCAATATGCGCAAAATGTACAGAGTTGCTGTGTGAGAGAACATCAAGGAGGGCACACAGAGTCAGTTTACAGCAGCGTTTTGTGATCCGTGAAGAACTAGAGGTGATGACATGTTTGCTGAAGTATTTGATCTGATGATCAAAATCAGCCTCAAGTCAGAAAACTGTGATGATGTTTCATGTTCATGAGGTATTGAGTCAGTGGAGGACAGATGTTTTGCTCGAAGTTCTTGCTATAAAGTTCTAAAGCTGCTGCCACTGTAATGCTAGTTTACAGTAGTATAATTTTTGCAGGATATCGTCTCAGTATTACACGGAGGTTTAGTTAAATGTGAAAAGCATTTACTTGATCTTCTCTCTTAGATCAGGGGTGTCCAAACTTTGCAACGAGGGACAGATTTGTTGAGGAGAAAAAGGTGTTGTGCCTGCATTCATTGAACACTGATAATAGCATTAAAATATAATTGTAGTTGGATACTTTTCATTTCTTCACATTGAACATAAATACATACAAATACAGTTTGACCCAAATTACTTAAAATTTTGTTTTTGAAGACCAGAAGTAAAAAAATCTGGGGGGAAAAAACTTTCTGCAGCATTAAATCTGGGTTTATGTGAAATGTTGCAAATTATTTACTCTTAAATGCTCAGTGCAAACTTCTAAATGTAAATCACATGAAAGGGGAAAATCACACAGTTCTCTCATTCAGAAATACAAAACACTGTGGTTTGGATCAGAGAAACAAATCTGTTCAGTTTACAGTCGACATCTTACAAATGTTTCCCGCAATAGCATTACCACATATTTACATCGGCTTATGACGGAATGAATCAACCACAATCAAGAAATCATACATACATGTTTTAGAAAGTGCTGGGGGCTCAACATGACAAGAACCTGCCGGCCGGTAGAAATTGGAATATGGGCCAGACTTTGGACATGCCTGTCTTAAGGCTGACTTCCACTGGTCTGTCTGCAGCGTGTTTCCGTTACAGTGACAAAATAAAAATAGATAGTTCATTAATCAATCATAATGTCGCCTCTGTCACATCTGTGCCTCACATCTGTCCCTTCGCAACACAACACAAGCTTTATGCAGGAGTTTAATTTTTAGTCTGTTGACGCGTCAATGTCGCAGCAAAAAGACTGAGATACAGACAACAGTTCTGTGTGCATTTATAGTGCATGGGCAGTGTTGATGTTTAATTGAAATAGTCAGATAGTTGCAATAACAAAAGAAAAAAATCAGTCCCGCTCAGATCAAGTCATGTCATTTGTTACATGTTTTTATCTTAATTCAAAGTCTCCATCTTAGAAATTCCTTTAACAAAATCTAGATTAAAGGTTAGAAGCTGAAAATACTTTTCACTACCCTCTAAGTGGAATTGTGGGATCAACCCCTTCATGCAGGTGTTAATGTCTTAATATTTAAAAAATATTCTTCAACTTTTTCTTGTTCGATGTGATGATAATAATTGGATCTAATGGTACACTGCTAATTAGCGACGTGAAGGGGTTAAATCTACGGTTCGGTGGGTTCAGATGTTAGTGCTGGTTGGGGTTGGGAAGCCTCTCTGACGATCTGGGATGTTCAGCCTCACAGTACCTCCACATGTTGATGAACACTTAGAAGTTGTGAATCCTTTACATGAAAATCAAAGAACTTAGGCCAGTTGCTCTCTGTGTTGGGCCAGTTGGGGACAAATTGTAAAGTGCATGAGCCGTGGTGCAGCCTTCAGAGTACCAGGCTGCTTCTCATCCAGAAACCTAACCCCCAATGACAACTGTGGTGATGGACGGACACAGACTCATTTGCTCAACTGTCACACAGCTGGCACAGACCTTTTTTTTTTTTAAACGAACATAACCAGTTCACCTGATTCATGAGAGGTCTGACAACTGCAATATTTGGATTTTGAAAAGATCTGCAACACTTCATGATTCACTGAAAGCTGGTATTGAAACAGAAAAAAGGTTTGTTTTAAGAAATCCATTAAAATCTCTAACTGTCAAGCATGGTGGTGGATAACTGATGGTATGGGGTGTAATGTAGTCGTAGAACCTGGAAACTCTTATGAATGTGAGTCTAACTGCCTCAATATTTCCAATAGAATAAAAAAACAAAAGATCGGGCATCATGTTACAACATTTAACCCTCTGTAAAGCTTCGTTCACAGCGGGCATGTGACACAAAATTTTGATGAATGTGCCTTTAGCCAGAAGTGTTCACACTGGGAAAGCAGGAAGGGGCATGTGCACCGCCTACAGTAGGTTTGGTAAGAAATGTTGAAGTGGTGCAAATCCTGTGTATCTTGCTCCAGGCTTTTTCTGTCACAGCTCTATTCTGATATATGACTGACTTGGTACCATATAATTCCAACAGGAATTATTCCTTTCTCTTCCATGATCAATTTTAAAACAGATTGCACTACAGTAAATTAAAAAGGACGCTATCCATACATCTCTACCAGATCTGTGTCCCTGATTGGTCAAAGGTCAACCTGGTTTAACTTTCAATGACAGCGCATTTTGTATGTAGAGCCAGAAAACCATTGTAGAGACTTGAGTAGCTACGCGTTTTGAGTTTTGAACGCGGCAGCCCGAAACCTGCGTTTACATAGACTTAAATACACGTTGCTGAGGCCAGTGGGAACATAGCTTCAGAGTGGTTGACCTAAAAGTTGAGCATCCATTTAAATGAACAGGAGCAACTTTGTGCACCACTTCCTACCCTCTAAATGTAACTGAGCACAGCGTGGATGTTTGAGGGCTCAAAAAACAAACACCTCAGGATGACAAAGGTTTTCATCTCTCTCCACCTGTTTGGTTCCAGGTTTGGTTCCAGAACCGAAGAGCCAAGTTCCGCAGAAACGAGAGAGCCATGCTGGCCAGCAAAAATGCCTCCCTCCTCAAGTCTTACTCAGGAGAAGTGACGGCAGTGGAGCAGCCCATCGTGCCGCGCCCTGCGCCTCGCCAGAACGATTACCTATCCTGGGGCAGTGCTGCCCCTTACAGGTACTTCCTTTCATTTTGTTTGCTCTCTCATCCACCTGAAGTCTGCTTCGCCTCCACCTTCTGCTTTAACAATTAAAGTATATTAAAGATTTAATGGTAAATAGCTGTGGACGGTCTAAAAAAAAGCTTAAAATATTTGTCGGTGGTCAAATAATTTACAACTATAAGCATTTTAAAAGTAAATGCTAAAAATGCTGGATAAATAATAAAAACCAAAATAATCTGAAAAACATTTGAAACTGTGGAAGGAAAGATGTGTGTACTGAGGAAGTTTGTTTAACAACAAAAAGCTTATAGTAAAATAATAATGAAAAGTGAAACCAGTTAAGCACATTTATCAAGATCTAGAACTAGATGAGAGACAGATTTTACTTTTTAAGTTAAAAGAAAATCAAAGAATGTCAAATGCGTAAAGTTTGTGCTGTTTAAGTTTGTGCTCTAGTATAGTGGGGTTTTTTTTTTTTGCTACAAACTAAAAGGTCTTGTCTGTTTTGCATTTCATCTTTTTATGATAATATCAAGGCTGTTGTATATTGATGTTTTATTTTGAAACTTCATCCATCTGCCATAAAATCAGAAGTTTGGGCTTTGATATCTTGAAACAGAAAGCATTTAAAACAAATTCATAAAATTACTTTTTTTTTTTTTTGCATTTATTGCATTAAGCAGTTGAAGATTGAAAAAAAAGTCGATCTGAGTCGGATGCTTTTTAGTACAAACTGTCATTTTTCATCACATATGAGAACAATGATCAAAGAGAAGCGACAAAGTGAAGACTGAAGGAAAAAAGTTTGAAGGAAATGCGCCACTATGTTGCCTGCCTGCCTGCAGACAATCAAATAAGATCTTGTGTTGAAAAAAAGAAGGTGCTGTTTCAAGAAGAAAAACCTTACACCGTCCCTGTTATTGTTTCATTTCCTTCTTTTTTGCTACCTGAACATGCTCCTCATCTTTCCTGGGAAAGTGCTCATCTCTTTTGATCCACCTGCACTCAAACTGACTCAGACCGATGAGCTGCAGGTCAGCGCCTCCATCCCTCAACTTTTTATTTTCACTGCCTCAGCGGTATAAAACAATGGCATTTTTACTTCCCCTTAACTGAACCCACAACCTGATGCTTTATCTGCTGCATGCAAGAAGCGTCACACCAGATTCCTGATGCCACATGTTACAGATTTTTTCTTCCATTATTTCATTTGGATTGAAAAGGAATTGGTTGACATTGTTTTACCAGTTTTTAAGTTAAATGCTGGTCAGGGTATCAGGAAAACGAGGATGTGGCGTAAAAGAGCAATATGAAGTCTATTATAGAAGGGAACTAATTACAGAATGAGCTGGGAGGGGGCGCACATCTTTTTAAAAGGCCACAAATGCACCACAAGTAAAAAATCCCCACCACTTAAAAAAAAAAAAATGTTATTCACTCATCAAATCGGATTTTGCTTGAAATAAAAAAAAAGCTGAACCATAGCAGTTTAGAGCACAGGAAACACATTTAAAAGGACTAGAACTAGAACCATAGATCATGATCTATGGTTAAATATTCTGCTGTGTTTTGGAAAACAAAACCACTTTTTACACCATAAAAAGTTGATGTATCTTTTTTTTTCTACAAAAATTAATTTCTGTAATTAAATGTAGAATAAAGTACACAAACATGTTGATTGTCCTTCGTATGGAGGCCCACAGACGTATTTTTTGATTATGCTGATCATTCCTCCTGCAGGTAACTCGATTTTGATTGTTGCACATAAAAAAAAAATTGTTTTGATTAATTTTCTGCACACAAAAAATATGTTGACACTTTTCTAATGTTAGGATAGTCATTTTTCTTAACTTTCATTGTAGGAAGACATTTTAAAGTGATCAATAACTGTTGCTGTAAAAATTACTTCCATAAGTTGTTCCGTAAAAGTCCAAATCTTCAGAATTTCCTCAATTTTTAAAAATGAGTTTAGCCGACAACATGACAGTTAGATCTTTCCTTTTATTCCGTTTCTCCGTGACTTTCCTTCTCTGTCTTTCCTGCGTTGACATCCTGCGTTGACCTGATTTCACTCCACACAAATCGCATTAAATGAAAACACAATTTTTTCCCACCTCCTAGGGCTGCTCAGGGGCGCAACCAGAGGCTGCGACCCCGCCTGATGAGGCGATAATGTGAAAACAAACCGTATTAAATCCACCATTGACCCCTGTGACCTCTCTCTGCAACACCACTCCGGATAATGAAGTCGGCACCAAGAGACAGAGCTCAGCAGGGCTGCATTTTTTTTGTGACTCTGTTTGCATCGGCCGCAGTTTTCCAGTAATCCTGCCGTTATGAAATCCAGTCTAAAATGTCAGAGTCTGCAGCTGCAGCTGAAACACAATCAGAGCTTCTAGGCTCCGATTCAAAGGCTTTTGTGAAGCAGGTTCAATGCTGTGTGGTGCTAACGCTTGACTGTATATTATCCTGAAGCTGGTATCCCATGCTGGAGGGGGGGCCGGCGCGAGTTCCACAGAAAATGCTGCCCTCAGAGAACAAGTATGCATTCATTTTACTACATCCAACTCATTTCCTGTCGTCTTTGTGTTTGCATGTTTCTACAGCATTTTTCAAGATTTTTTGTTCAAGCACTGAGTTATTTTTTAGCGGCCTTTTATCATTTCCTTGTTGCTACGTCTTGTTTTTTCAATTAGTTTGTTGAAACCTGCCTGTGCTGCTTGTCTTTTAGCCAAGTTTAGTTTTTTTGGATGTCAGTTATTTTGAAGTTCTCTAAAAACGCCAGAGATAGACATAATTTGGATTTATGCTGCGTTCACACCGGCCTTGGAAATGTATGGACAAGTGACCTCTATCAATGAAAAGTCTAAAAGATGTGTAAATTCAAGTTTCGGGCTTTCATGTTCAAAACTCTAGTGTTCCCGTGTCGCTACGCATGTTTTTAAGTCAGGCTCTACATACAAAATGCACGGCTATCGAACGCATGTTAAAAGTTAAACTTTGACAAATCAAGGACTCAGATTTGGTATTGACGTAAGGATGGTGTCCCCTTCAATTCTAATTCTGAAGTGCCAATTGTTTGAAAATCGTTCATGAAGGAGAAATTAATAACTGTGTATGGTAGGAATTATATGACACCAAGTCGTTCATATATCAGAATAGAGCTGAGAAAGAAAAAGCCTAAAGCAAGATTCACAAGATTTGCACCTCTTTGACATTTTGTTCCAAGCCTTTTCCAACTGTAGTATCTGGTAGCAAGAGTCCAGCGTGAACACCACATGCCAAATATGTGTTCAATAACCCACGTTCCGTGCATTCTTGAACACGCTTCACATGCCTGATGTGTATGTAGCATTAGAGCAAGGCATAATGTCATTGCACCCATGACCTCCTGGCGTAATGGCTTTACTTCTATGCTAAAATCAAATTTTGATTGGATGAGTCCACAACAACAACAATTTTTCTCTATGTTGAGCTGCAGACGTTTATGAATCTGGAAAAGCTCCGACTTTGTTTTGGGAACCAATGTTTACACTTGCCACGCCCACACTGATTGCAGCATGATGCCCGGTTTGTACTTCATAGCGATTTGGAATCGCTCAAGTTGCATTGGTCGCTTCAGCAGAGAATCGGCCCAATTGCTGATGGCATCATCCGTGATTGGAATTGTACACCCATAGTGCAACTGCATGGGTAGTGGCTGGATAGCTCAGGTGCATATGGAAAACTAGGGTTTGATTCCCTGATGAGGGTCGAGTGTGGGCCCTTTACACTACTGCCTAACTATAAAAAACCTCTGCCAAACCACCTGTGCGAATCAAAGAAAGCTGATCCCTGAAAGAATATGCCGAAAGGTGAACAACAAGTACAATTGTGCCATGTGTATATGGCACAATATGTTGTGCACAATATGTACAACATATTGTATTAACATATTGCAATGGCAAAGCAAACTAAAAAAATCGTTCCACAGATAAAACAGGCACACTGTGTGCCCTGGTTTAAGTAATAAGTGGTTTGACTCTGTGGAGAAGATCTTTAAACCTGTCAATTGATATGCCTGAAGTCCACTTAGTTAAATTTTACACTAGAGAATGGAAGTCATGTTTGTATTGCCCGCTTCTGTTAAGTGGACGAACATAAGACTCCCCCCCCTGTAGCTGTGCACTCACGGACGCAACAAGTGAATGAGCAAGATGTTGTCCATGGTCAAAACACCAAATCACTGAAACAATGGAGATAATCACGTCAGACTTGCAAAGTTTAAATTGCACTCAGAATTTCCCTGCAGTTATTGAGGAAAGTCACTAGGGAAATAGTCTAACCTTAGTATAAACTAGACCGCACAATTGATGCGATGGCTGATGGCTGTGAAGCACAGACTGGGCATAACGTCGTATAACACGCATTTAGGCTTTCACCTTCCTAGGGGAAAGTATCTAAAAGCAATGAAAGTTTCTTTATCTGTCACAAAACCCTGTATGCGACAGTGGGCCACAGTTTGCATGTGAATTGTCCATGTCTGTAGGTTAGTCTGATGCCGGTGTAATACTGTCTCTAAGACACTTCTGTTTGATCCAATATGAAGTCCTAGTTCCTGTCCACAAAAGTCCTTATTTCCAATCTTCATGTGACATAAAGGATTCATAAACTTTTGTCCATTTTCATTCTAGGCAACAAACCAATCATAGTTTTCATGGCAACAATGTGTAAAAACTTGCTAGATTTGTTTATTACTCACTTTATTTGACTGTTAGTGTATTTTCAAAAGTAACACCAGCAATAAAAATTGTTTTCATAAGTGATGTCAAATTCAATGTCTGTTAGTACAAATTACAATTTTTTTGGTAGAATCTTAGGGGGAAACCATGATCATTTCCAGTTTGGTCTTGAACTTTTGAATATTTAGGGAATATTTTTGTTTTATTTTATAAAAACACATTTTTTTCCCCTCTGTATTATCACAGATTAAACCACATTTTGTTGTGACTTCCTGTCTGTAAAGACAAATTGTTCATCCGGTTGAATGGAATCATGAGAAAACTCTGTGTAACTGTACTGTACTGTATGAAGTATCAGAGTACTAAGGGGAAGATGATTTTCTGTTCAAAAACTGTACAGGTTCAGTCTTCAAATTAAAAGCTATGATATAGCGAGATAACACTTTCTTTGTTGTCCGCTTCATCCCCCTCTTTTTTATCTCCTAGTGCCATGGCTACCTACCCGCCAACCTGTTCCAACACCAACACAGCCCAGGGGATGAACATGGCCAACAGCATCGCCAACCTGCGGCTCAAAGCCAAGGAGTACAGCTTGAACCAGGTGCCCACGGTCAACTGAGAGTCTCCCACGCCCAAACCAAAGCAGCCTCGACTGGTGTACCAACATCAGAGGTTTGGAGGGCTGCTGATGGCAAGGATTTTGTGACTTTCCTCTCTTGCTGAGCTAATTTCGTGCTCGTACCAAAGAGGCGTGGATGCTGCAGCCGAATGTCGTCTTGATTGTGATCGTGA